>CM061921.1:29100643-29252162 GCA_031002005.1 Vandiemenella viatica
GTAAACTACAATTCAAATTATAAATCTTCCACCATACGACTTCCCCACAATCGATGCGCGGCACGACACTACAAATGGAAATTTGCAACGTTACCGAATTCTCACTCGCTGATTCATACGCCTTGTGGCCCAACTTGTCCATAGATTTCACTATATCTGAAACAGAAACATGACACGAGTCGTTAGTACCGACGTGCGCAGCTACCCTAACTGACGGCAGTTCGATTCTCTAATCGCTTTTGGTATAGCCTCCATGACACGTGGCACGGTTGCTCCTGGAAGACAAACAGAATGAACGTTAGTATAGGGTCTGCACCATTCTTCTCAGCTAGGTCTCGTAGGGGTTTCTCAGACGTCGGACGTTGGAGCTTCCAATGATAAGTAACCTTTCCCTGGCATCACTCGGTGTCTGCGAGTAAATCTTCCCTGCTGTGCTTCTGGCCATTCGCACTAAGATCTTCAACCTCCTGCAAAACTGAAAACGCATTACTTAGGGGCAAGATATCATTTTCCCGTCGGTTATTTGGAATTTTGATGCCTTTCTCCTATCCACCCGGTGCCAGTCGTTCCCTGCAACAGATACCTGACAATCCTCACCTGCCGGTTCTACATCAGTAGCCTCCGGTAATTCTTCGACGCACTGCAGCTCTTCGTCTAATATGCTCCACACCTGTGCCTTAAGAGATGCCATCGTAGTACGAATTTCTTCGAGAGCCTGGCGCCTACTGTAACACATTGCACAAACCATGTCCCTGAAACAGCCAAAAACAGAGCCACAAACAAATTAATCACAAAAATCAGAGGCTGCTGCTATTGCTGCTAAAGCTCAACTAACTTGATCACTACCTAAACAGGAAATATTCAAAGATAACACAAAACCAGCACAATTCAAATCGCACACAAAAGTCGGCTACGGCTGCTCAAAGCTCAGCTGACTGGATCACTACCTAAACAGGAAATATTCAAAGATAACACAAAACCAGCACAATTCAAATCGCACACAAAAGTCAGCTATGGTTGCTACGGCCACTGAAGCTCAACTGACTGGATCACTGCCTAAACAGGAAATGTTAAAAAAATAACACAAAAACCAGCACAATTCAAATCGCACACAAAGTCAGCTAAGGTTGCTCAAGCTCAGCTGACTGGATCACTACCTACACAGGAAATATTCAAAGATAACACAAAAACCAGCACAATTCAAAAGCACGAACAAGAGTCGGCTACGGCTGCTCAAGGTTTATGATGTTACAACACATGATAGGCCGCTGCCATTACTAAATAAAAATGCGGAAGTAAATCATAGTTTCTCTATGTCATGTGAGGATAAATACTTCTATTGAGCAATATAATTTGAAAAAACTGCGTGTTAATGTGTGCCATACAGTAAACCTTAGAATAGTGAAGCTCTTTGAGGAAAAGTATTCTTTGGTGATACTGAATAGAGTACGCAAAAAGGTTACTGATTTATCTGGCAATAAAATAGTCTGTGAATTTCAGTTTAAGGTGGACTAGCGACACTCCCTTGGGCGTAAAATTAATATAATACTGAAACAAAATTAACAGTAGGGCAGTAATAGAGCACCTGTTAGGGAAGGTTACAGTTGGTGAATTTGAAGGTGAAAATACTGGCGCACCAGGTAAAGAAAGATACAATTGCCTAATCCATATTTATACTAAAACTTAACCAGGAAATGTCTGTTATGACTTAATTTTTAATGAGCCGTGGTACTGTTAAGAAGCTACAGAGAAAGAAACGCTTTTCTTAATTTGTGTCTATCTATCTGTTTGTGTTTTGATGAATGGGATTCACGAAAAAATTACAGGTGTGATTTTGAAGGGGTTTCATTCAATGTACTCGTACAGCCCATGGTTCCGCGAGAAAAATATGATATATTGCACTTTGATATAATGCAGGAAAAAAAGAAAAATTCAACAAATTAGTGTCAGTTTTTCGCTCAACATGATTTATGCAGAAAATAATGGTTGGATTTTAAATAGGATATGTTTCATTTTGATTACGTAAAACAGAAATTTCATACATCGTTATCATTTTTAGTTGAACGTGATTCGTAAAAAAATACTGATCAGATTTTGATAAGGTTTAGATTTAAGTACAGCCCGTGGTGACGTGGGAAAAATGGGGTATGTTTTATTTTGATGCTATTTCGGAAAGCTGATAAATATATCATGTTAGTATTAATTTTTCGCTGAACACTGTTAGCGCAAAAACGACAGCACAAATTTTGATGGGGTTTCGATTAATTTATTGCCTGTTATCCCGAGGGTTTATTAAGATACGCTTCATTTTGATGTGACGTCGAAGACATGAGGAATTAAGGATAATATTTCGTTGAGTCCGATTAACACAAATACTACTGGTTTTATATTGATGAGGTTTTGATTAATGTTTAGTCCTCTTTTCCACAGGATAAATAGGGTATGTTTCAGTTTGATGTGATAAACTTAATACGATAAAGTTTTCCGTGAACGCGATTTACGAAAAAACTACAGGTTGAATTTTGATATGATTTTTATTAATGTACAGCCCGGGTAAAATAGTGAATGGTTCAATTTTATGTGTCGAAGAGCTGAAAAACTTAAACACAAGAAATAATACTATATCGAATGATATACATTACGGCGGATAATTTACCATCATTTCAAGATAGATTAAAGATTCCAAAAATTCTGATATTTTGAAAGTAAAATTGTGGAATTGCATGGTAAGAGAGTTGCGACAACGGAACAGCCTCTGATTGCCTTGGGCTACCCAGAGGAACACAATCATACCACTGTCGATCAGTCTAGGCTGTTTTAATTCTGTATACCTTCTCTTAAACACGTGTTTGTAGCAGTTAAGTAATGGGTAGAAATTTGTCCCTTGTACCTCAATAAAATGTTTAGCAATTAAGTACCTAGCAGCTATTTGTGTACCTAGCTAAAATCTTCAGATATACACAACATTTGTAATTCTGTAAACTTCCTATGAAAAAACATTTTATAGCAATTAAGTATTACGGTCCTATTGTGTACAAAATAAAAATGTTGTTGTTTTTGTTATTTTTGTTTTTTATTACTGGCTGTTTGGCTAAAGAAAGACGTATCCATGATTACGATTCTGGTAATAACTCCGACTAATTCTTGTCTCCAATTTTTAAAATTTGTCGTATGTGTCTCGTTGACTTTGAGCAACTAAAACGTCGCAACATCCGGAAACTATTTGTTCTGGTAGGTCTATCACCTAAGTAAATTCGCCGAAAGGTGGGAAAGGACTGTAATGGGTCAACTCCTGTTTGAACAGTGAAGAAGTGGACCGCTAAATTTAAACGTGATCATACAACTCTTGAATTTGAACCACGTGAATGATCACCGAAAACTACAACAACAGATGAAAACATCGAGCAGGTACACAATATGTCGCGCAATTACTGTAGTATGGCATATCTGAGGCCGTAGGCATTTCCAAAAAAACTGCCGATACTTTTTTCATCTGAAATAAATATGAGAAGTAGGAAGGGTGCCACATTCTTATTGATGAGACGTGGTTTCGTTAACCACTGCAGAAACAAAAATCATAACGGTTGGTAGAAGCTTTGCACTAGTGAGAGGTCAATTTCATCTGTTAAAAGCGTCGTGGTTAGTGTTTTCTGCTATGTAAAAGGTATTATTTCTGTTGACTACCCTGAAATTGGTAAAACAATAATTGGCAGTTACCAGGCGAGTCTTCTGGATACAATGAATGAAAATATACTCGAGAAGGCATTTGAATTGTAAAAGAAAATAATCATCTCTCTTTAAGACAATGCACCTGCCATAAAGGTGCTTTGACAGTAGGAAAAAATGAGCTGTCGGAAAAATAAATTGTTGTAACTTCAATCCGTGAAATAGCTAGCTGATAATCTACCCTACACTAACTGCTGAACAACCCGTTTATTGTAGCACTTGACTGCACATGTTACAATCGTTGGCGTGCTACTGCAAGGTTATTTCCGACTCGCGTCTATGATGGCTATTGCCTCTCTTTGAATAAATGGCATAGCTGATGTTGACTGGACTTGCTGGGTATACTAGGCTGACGGGAGATGGCTTAGTTACAAATTAACCAATGTCAACCATGGGGTATGTTGAGATGAAAAGGCTAGAGCAAGATAGTTATGGATAGAGAATTGCATCAAACCAGTTGAGAGACTGATGAGAGCAAAAAAAAAAAAAAAAAAAAACTTGTCAACTAAACTGCTCCTGATGAACTGAGAGCGAATAAACTGTTCCGTGGCCATACGCCACCTCGTGTTTGACGTCATTGATTCCAGTTCGATCCACTTGAAAGTTACTCCTTCTGTCAGCATGTAAGCATTATGTGGAGGAACAAACAACTTTACGCTTAATTTGCATCAACGAAGTCTGATCTGTCTTGTGCCTAACTCCCGAAAATATTACTGAAATATTTTATTTTTCCTTAATAAAGCCGTAAGGTTAAAAAGGACACTCACACCCTTCCAAATCTGGTGAAATTTATAGCTGGAAATTTGTTTTGATTAAATTCAAGAAGTTATTACCGTTGATGGCTACTTTTCAGACCTTTCATAATCTGACTTCAGGAATGGATTCCATTACTGGGGAAATAAAAACGTTGGACAAAGTACACTGAACTGAAGGGGTACTTCGTAAAAAAAGTGCATTTTTTTAACTAAAAAACGCAATCTTTAACGGCCAGGCCAATAAATTTTCACGTTAGTCTTCAATAGGCATCCCGCTATATAAAAACAATTACAATTTGTGAAACAACTAGATTTCCAGGAGTTATTTGATTGTTTATAGTCCTGGCGCATGAGTCGTGTTGTACTACTGTAATCTGGGAACCTGTAGATTATTGACTGGAGTAATCTCGTCTTTTACTGTATTCTTCAGGTCACCAATTCTGATTTTTCATGAGGTAATATGATGGGAGACCTTTCACAGATATAATACTGTCTATATTCTAGTAGAATTGCTTTATTGAACATTCCATGAAGCATCAACCACTGGTAATCCGTTTGCAGGCTGGCTGCAGTTTCTCTTAGTTCTTGAATGACATATTCTAATCACTATAATCTGTTCACTCTGAACTGTCGGTTCAAGGCCATGTTCCCCTGCACCGCTCCTCACCTCTCCTCCCCTGCTTTCCTTCCTCCGCGAGCTCACCACTGTGTCCAGTTCGAAGATTGATAAATTTCCCATTAGCATGTAGAGGTAAGGGCAGCGGAGTGGGGGATAGAACAGACTGACCTTGAGCCGCTTCTGTTAAGTGAACGGGCTGTAAACAAGCGTGATGGGTGAGTGGTATCGTTCTGGCCTGGCATTCGAGAGGACTCGTGTTCAAATCCCGGCCGGTTAGTTTTAAATCGTTTCCCGAAACCACACCAGGTTAATGGCGGGGCGGAATCCTTCAAAAGCCCTTGACAAACTTTCTTTCGTGTTACTTGTCTCTCATCCTTTACCCTTCAAACATCACTCCATAGTTTTTGTATAAATCGCAACAGATTTTTCAGTGGTGTTTTCTAACGAAAAAATAAGCTTCTGTGAAAAGAATCGCAGAACTATGCATAATTTAGAGAATTAGAAAATGATATTTTTTTCTTTCCTTATGAAGGGGCTCAAGGAAAACAAGTTTTCTTTCATGAATATGTTCGCTGATTTTTATTGCCTGTGAATTGGTACCCTCTGTAAACCAGCAGTCCCCGTGAACAATGAAAGCAAGGGATCACAATGAAGCCAGTAGTTTTATGCACTTCTGGAAACAAAGAAGGCTAGGTCACGTCGGCACCAGTTGTTCTTAGATAAAGGAAGACAAGAGCTTTGCAATGAATCCGTTACGAAAAGTTGGTGAATACCGTAACTAAAATTACTCTCCGCTTCAAAGTACATATTTATGTAAAAATATGAAGTAACTGACACGACGGGCTTTTAAAGTAAAGGAATAGAAAAGATGTTTGGAATTGTTGATGCACCTCGTACAAGAATAACTCCCTGGTTTGCCGGCCTCGGTGGAGTAGGGGCTACAGTACTAGGTCCACGTGTCGAAGGTCATCGGTTCGAGTCCGGCCGCAGACATTGGTGTCTAAGTGTTGTGTCTGTGAATATCATGTCCGTCCTGTGGTGTGTATAACTGGTTGGAAAATGCATTCTGTAGGAAACTGAAAGCACTGGATCACACATGATCACTGATGACACATGTTGGCTGTATAACCTCATATGCCTCCCCCCCCCCAAAAAAATAAAACTTCACTAAATATGGATACCGGTATGTGAAAAGTGTATTACCGTCGTTGGGGATTGGGGTGAATGAAACAGACCAACACCTATTGGAATAAAATTAGGCCTATTTTATACAATAAGCTAAGAGTTCCATGTTATCGGAAAAGATGTAGAGGAAGATATTTTCATTCAGGACCATTATGAACAACCGATTTCATTTACATTTGCAATAATATCGTATTTTTTTCCTACGAGCTTCTACATATCGGAAATTTGTTTGGAACTCTGGCTTTAATTAGCTATGATTTAACTGATAAATAGCAAATGCAAATTTTACAGTTCAAACAGCTCCCCCTATAGAGGAAGCAGTTGCAAAAAGAGGTTACTAACACAACGTACGTATAAGACGACTGATTCGTTGGAGTCGATCGACTGAAAGGAATCAGAAACATTCTTATTACTGTCCCTTCCCGAACGGAATACAAAGATGCAATTTAAATGCACTACGGATAATTAGATTTCCGAGAATCTGAATATAAGACTAAAAATTTTAAGAAAAAATCTTATTCGATAACACCACATTAAGAAAAAATTGTAAAGAAATATCACAGCCGAATGGCAGTAAGTAATAACAATAAGTAATTTATGGCTAAAAATCTGAGATTATCACATATTTTGATCACAATTTCGTCGTACAGGATCTGTCATTGGCTATTAGGTCAAAAAGTTGGAGTGAAACAAAAGAAATAAATCATATCATGTAGAACAGCTGACAGTTTAAGGAAAAATGTATGTCTCCCAGTTTTTATCTGAATATAGTAAATCGAAGGAAAATTCTATACTCTAGATACCAGGAATGTATGAGCTAGTAAATGAAATCGCCTGAAAATGTTTACGACATTTCCAGCAAGTACGAAAAAACGGACGAAATAATAAACGTTCTGCTCGTAGTAAAGTTTTATTGGCATGAGGAAAATACTATTCGCTCATTATTGATTCTTCAGGTGGCCAAAATGAACCTCTCGGTAACAGGAAAGCTCATGAAGAATTCAGCAAACCTTCTCTATAAAAGTACATCCACCTAAATCTACTTTATTATGCCAATCTAGTGAAGCGTATTTTTGCGGCTATTCCAGAAATGAATACGAAATTCTTAAAGCTGCTTTACTCTGATCCCGCGGGAGAAAATTTCATGGGTAGAAGAAAGGAATTTCAAAAATAAATGTTTTCGTCAATAATTTAACGACAGAAGTCCGCTGCCTAAGATTGGTTTGTTGCCAAATTATTATCTGCTGGCAAAGATTTCACAATCCGGTTTTGCGGTTGGTACAGTATTTGAAATGTTTTACTGCTCCAACAACCAAAGTAACCAGAGTGTAAGTATGATATATTATAATACCATTGACCATATAAATGTTAACTTTTGTTGTAGTATGTACCTGAAATGCTGTGATTCATCTTTTATTTCAAAACTCTTATTCTGTTTCCTGCTATCCGGTATAGTACCAAATGAATGCATCTTAACGATAATGCGTGTTTATAGAATATGACAACACATTTGTACATAGACTTTTACTACAGGGATTTCACTAAAAAGCCGAAACTGGACCAGATCACTTCGCCATTCGTTTAATTGTGGTAATTACAGTTTGAATAATGATTTGAGATTATTACCTAATGGTGGTGTTGTATACAAGAAAGTCAGTATATCAGCAGATAGACTCTGCAACGATATCTTGATACTACATTAACATGTCAACAAAGCTGTCAACTGACATTACAGTCTTAAGAGAGAGATAATGCGTATAATTTCACTATAAACACCGCGATTCATTACTTGATACAGCTAACTGTGGGAAATATTTGAGAATATAGAATTACAGAGATACGAAACAAAATTACCGATTTTCCGACCAGGTATGATCTTGTCTGTATTGTATTGCACATGTGTAGAGAGAAATGAGGTGTTACTGCAAGTGTCAGATGCCAACCTGTAAGAATTCTTTGTAATGTCAGGAGGATATAAACTTTTGCTTGACATCTTTGGAATCTGTAACAGTGGTTCCGTGGATACAACACAACTAGATCTTTGTTTATCATTATTAGACTCGTTTGTCTCGGAGATAGATTTAAAATTAATTATCAGCTATTGTAAAAAAAAAAAATAATTATCGTCCACTAACATATAATACCTGACGATAAAGGCATAATGGCAATATTTTTCTTCTTTGTTTATCTGACAAGTTACACAACCATTCTGCCTTAGAAGTCTCAGTTGTGGCAGCATGATGTATAGTTCCACAGAGCTCCATCGTTTTCCAGACACCTCCAGCAGCAGAATTTCTAGTACAACCCCACGCTACACAATCGCCTTGAAACTCAATCTCATTACCATATCTTACATACCAATGCATTCAACGATCGAATTCACCAAGTAACAACCGAGTATTCACCGCAGCCGCATTACGTACACTCGGTTGAAGGAAACAGTTTCATCCGATAGCGTAGTTGACACTGCACTTGCGAAGGTACAGTACACCACATACAACACGCGGCTCCGCATACAGGTCAGACTTTCGCGCACTTTTCTGCAGTCACGGAGGTGCTAGGATGGTCACAAAATGCACATTCTAAAAATACAGTAACACAAAATTCATTTGTCCAAAATTTACGACTTTTTGCACACGACTGAGCCTGTGTATGTGGTTAATGATTGTCTTTGACGTTTGGGAGGAAGCTGGTTAGAGTCCGCATCAGGCTATCCAGATCTTGGTTTTACAGACAAGTGCTACGATGGATCATTCGATTTTCTTCCCGTTCCTTGTCCCAAATCCTCTCTTACCACTATAATGACGTTAACGCCCACTAGTCATAAAGTCCTGAGAGGAAAGAATTGTTTTGTCAAAAGAATACTCACAATCTACGCTTAGTGCAGATGCCCCTTAAGAGGCCTCAGAAGTCAGACGGTTTTTTAAGGGGAAAAAATTAAAAATGAATTTCAGCTCTGCTTAAACTACTTGGTTTTTTTTTCAAAAAAATCTCACCCACTTGGACGGGTTATTATCAGGCAGTCTCAACTTATAAAGCGTTTCATATAGTAACAAGTAACGTATCTATAACAAATGATCTAAAGAATATTACTGCAGAACGCCTTTATCACGTTTAGGCAAAGTAAACAACCATTCCTTCTTTAGATATCCATTTATTTTCACGACGAATGTGAAGGAAAATATGGAATTTTCACTACTGCCAGTCACCATAAATAATTATTATTATTTTGCTTATGGTTTACGCCTCGTAGGCGTTGAGGTCATTAGAGGCGGAAAAGGACTAGGGACAATGAACGGGAAGGACTTCAGCCATGATCTTTTAAAGGAAGCATTCCGGTATTTGACTGGACTGATTTGGGGAAACCATAGCAAACCCAAATATCGATACCCGGACGGGGATTCAAACCAGCGTCCTCCCAAATGAGAGTTCAGAGCGAATAGGCATGTGCTTGTAACACCATGGTGGAATGTAACTGAAGTTTTGGTATTAATACACAATAAAACATTTATCCCTCTATAACAGCAATTCTCAACCTCTGGTAAGAAAGCAGAAAATTAAAAATTAATTCTAACTGATTTGAAATTATCATAAGAATAAATTAATAAAAATTGTTCACATCAAGTGGATATCGTACTTGTACCGTATAAGGCACCAACCGAGTATAAGCTAGAAGCAAAACTTTTTAAACGCCATGAATTTTTCCAAGACTAGCAACAATCTGGTATTTCCAAGATATTACTGCATTGATTCTGTAATAGTCCATTCACTAAATACGTTTCCATTCGGCGTCAATGAGAACGGCGTTCCTTTCAGTGTAAAGTTAATGACCGTGTCTTATTGTAGGTATAGGTCTTAAGAGAAGATGGTACTGTTGATAACATTTGATAGGGTTGGTTATTAAATTACACGTAGGTATAAAACTATGTTCACTCTCAATTGGCGGCTCAAGGTCATGCTCACCCTGACCCGCTCCTCACCCCACCGACCCTCCAGTTGCCTACCCCTCCGAGTAGTCCGCTGTGTCCCTGCATACAATTTGTCGGTGGGCCCTCTTTCCCCTTCACATATAGGGGTAACGACAGTGGAATGTGGATAGAGCAGAGTGACCTTGAGCCGCCTCTATTATCTCAACGCACTATAGCACCTTCATTTAATGGTCTGTAGAGTTATTTTTAACATTTTACTGATCCTCGCGTTCACAAAGGGTGATCAACACTGCTCCAGAAGAATGGTGTGGATACATTGATCAGCTTAAATTTTATGGAGGCTTCAGCACTTGCATGAGTGATATATGCTCACAAAATTAAAAGTGAGTAGTTCATTAAATACACTCCTGGAAATTGAAATAAGAACACATTGACGCCGGTGTGTAAGACCCACCATACTTGCTCCGGACACTACGAAAGGGCTGTACAAGCAATGATCAAACGCACGCACAGCGGACACACCAGGAACAGCAGTGTTGGCCGTCGAAGGGCGCTAGCTGCGCAGCGGTTGGGCACCGCCGCAGTCAGTGTCAGCCAGTTTGCCGTGGCATACGGAGCTCCATCTCAGTCTTTAACACTGGTAGCATGCCGCGACAGCGTGTACGTGAACCGTATGTGCAGTTGACGGACTTTGAGCGAGGGCGTACAGTGGGCATGCGGGAGGCCGGGTGGACGTACCGCCGAATTGCTCAACATGTGGGGCGCGAGGTCTCCACAGTACATCGATGTTGTCGCCAGTGGTCGGCGGAAGGTGCACGTGCCCGTCGACCTGGGTCCGGACAGCAGCGACGCCAAGACCGTCGCATCCTACGCAGTGCCGTAGGGGACCGCACCGCCATTTCCCGGCAAATTAGGGACACTGTTGCTCCTGGGGTATCAGAGAGGACCATTCGCAACCGTCTCCATGAAGCTGGGCTACGGTCCCGCGCACCGTTAGGTCGTCTTCCGCTCACGCCCCAACATCGTGCAGCCCGCCTCCAGTGGTGTCGCGACAGGCGTGTATGGAGGGACGAATGAGACGTGTCGTCCTTCAGTGATGAGTCGCTTCTGCCTTGGTGCCATGATGGTCCGTATGCGTGTTTGGCGCATGAAGGGAGCGCCACAATCAGGACTGCATACGACCGAGGCACACAGGGCCAACACCCGGCATCATGGTGTGGGGAGCGATCTCCTACACTGGCCGTACACCTCTGGTGATCGTCGAGGGGACACTGAACAGTGCACGGTACATTCAAACCGTCATCGAACCCATCGTTCTACCATTCCTAGACCGGCAAGGGAACATGCTGTTCCAACAGGACAATGCACGTCCACATGTATCCCGTGCCACCCAACGTGCTCTAGAAGGTGTAAGTCAACTACCCTGGCCAGCGAGATCTCCGGATCTGTCCCCCATTGAGCATGTTTGGGACTGGATGAAACGTCGTCTCACGCGGTCTGCACGTCCAGCACGAACGCTGGTCCAGCTGAGGCGCCAGGTGGAAATGGCTTGGCATGCCGTTCCACAGGACTACATCCAGCACCTCTACGATCGTCTCCATGGGAGAATTGCAGCCTGCATTGCTGCGAAAGGAGGATATACACGGTACTAGTGCCGACATTGTGCATGCTCTGTTGCCTGTGTCTATGTGCCTATGGTTCTGTCTGTGTGATCATGTGTTGTATCTGACCCCAGGAATGTGTATATAAAGTTTCCCATTCCTGGGACAATGAATTCACGGTGTTCTTATTTCAATTTCCAGGAGTGTAATTTTACTAATCGTTATAATCCAAAATTATGTCCTGTTTATGACAACACAGTGTATATAATTTGTTAACAATTTTTGAACGTCTGTGTCGTTCAGTTTTATTCATTATTCTCTAGTACCTAATCACTACGCAGTAGTCATTTAGACTGATCAGTGCAACCCAATTACAACCCACAAACCAGCTAACAGATTGGGGGAAAGCACATTACGATAATTCACATCTCTGTTATTATTCCCAGTTCATGTAACACGAGTACTCTCTTCCAATAAAATAACTTCCTGCTTATTTAGATCAGTAATAGCACAAAACAAATATTTAAAAGTATCAGTGCGGTATCTTCTCTCTCTAACACTGCTTTTTATTTACCATTGTGATAAATTGGTGGAAGAAATATTTCATTTTACTGAGGGTTGAATGTAGATTACCAACATTTTTGCGGATGATTTTTTTAGATTAAACTATAAAAATATAGCCCACTTTAAAAAATACAGTATTCAATGGAAAGAGTAAAAAAAGACAAAAGGTGTGGTTTTAATACTTATTTATTTTAATAAAAAAAACATGTTTTTTTGCATTTCTTGCCAATTTTTTTGTCTGCAGTGAATGTCGTATGCTTTATAGGATTCAATTTAATATTAATTTAGATAAAAAGCTTATTTTATCAACGAGATACTCACTGTGATTGTCTCTTCTTGCCATGCCGAATTCATAATTGAAATTATCCTTTCTGTGAATACTGGATGAAATAATATTAAATAAATGTTATAAATTATTTTCGGTATATTTTAAAATATACTGCCACTCAGTGGCGGATCCAGGATTTTGGTTTTTGGAGGGGGCTAGGATTTGGTTTGGGGGGGGGGGGAGGGGGCTTGACTCGGACGAGGAGGGGGTGCCGATAAAAAAGGTCTCCAAAATCCATGTCGTAGTGGGTGACCTTGGTGCTTTTGGGGGGAGGGCTTCAGCCCCCTAGCACCCTCCCCCCCCCCTGGATATGCCACTGCTGCCACTTTTGGTCTGTGGTTCTAGCCACTTACTTTTATCTAGATTTCGATTAATATTCTTATTTCAGAGTAAAGTTAGTCCATTTTGATGTTCATTTTTTCTTGTAAATTTAGAACTTCTAATAATGTCCCACAGCCATAAAATAAAATCACATGCTTTAAATTTGATTTTTGTATTCCACATAGTCAACTGATTTCACCGAAATCAAATCATTTATTAGGATATTCAAGACATTCATCAACGAATACTTGAATCGTCTTTTCAATATTACCACTTTCTATGGAGGATTTGGCTTCTGAGGAATATTTTTTTCTCACCCCTTAACGGAAGAAACAATTTGTTTAACATTGTTCTAGTGCTGATTTTAAAGTTGATTTAATATTATACACATCTAAGTCTGTGATGTTATTGCCATCGGTTGTTTAACAACTATGTGAAAGTTATGGAAAAAATGGATAGTGAAATTCAAAAGATTTTAACTTTAGTATCGCCATCAGTTTCATTTATAGTCAAAATATCTTGAATATTTGTAGGACAATCCTCCCCTATACTAATAAAACAATAGCTCTATGACTTCCAATTCATATGGGGGCATCCATAAATTACGTGCGGTGTTTTTCCGGACCCCCCCCCCCTCCCCTCTGGTGAGATTTAGTGAGATCTGGCCGGACCCCCCCCCCCTCTGGTGAGATCTGGTCCGTGAGAACCCCCCATAGAAATTGCCCTCGAAACTTTTGGAGACCTTTTTTTTATTTTAGGTCTCACCCCTTCAAAATCTGGTCACGCCCCCACTTTTCGACGAAATACCCCCCTAAAATCTGCTTTCGCGCAATTTGTATACCTTTTTCTTAGCTCTACAGTCCATGAGATTTCCGCAACCCCCCCCCCCTTCCTTGGTGAGATTTCGCCGGCCGGACCCCCCCCCCCCTATTTCACCTCACGTAATTTATGGATGCCCCCTGTGAAACTGAAGCACTTTCGTTATTGCTGCCACTTTCCGTAACTAATTTAATTTAATCTAAAATCAAAAGGAAAAACAATATCCAAGTGAAAATAATTAACAAAACAATATGAAGCAAAGGGCAGTTGCACGAGCAAACATTTGTTTAACGTTGTCAATTTCGACATTAACGTAACACTATACTATAATTTGTAGTACGGTTGGCAACCCTAGCGACAGAACACGAATCATTAATCAATAGCGGTATTTTATCTGATACGCTCAACCAAACTGTTACTAAGTCCCCAGCACCTCTTTTACCTGTTTCAATGTTTTCTGTTTGCAAAAATCACATACAATTTCTTGCGAGAGATTCGTGTGCCACATGTTTTGAATCTTGAGTGTATTTCGTCAAAATTGGTCCTGTGATTCGTATTGCTGCATTAAAGTTCCCTGCTAACGATATATTATGTTTGGTATACTTTATATTATTGTGTTTTTTTTTTGTTTTTTTTTTTGTTATGGCTTTACGCCTCTTCGTCGTCGAGGTCATTAGAGTCGGAAAAGGACTGGGAAGGAATTCTGCTATGGCTTTTTAAAGGAATCATCCCAACATTCGCCTAGAGTAAACTGCCTAAACCATGGAATACCCAAATCTGGATCGTCGGACGGGGATCGGAACCAACGTCCTCCGGAATGCGAGGCCAGAGCGTTACCGCTTAACAACTACGCTCGGTAAGAGCAAATTGTGCAAACATAGATTTTTCTGACCATTGAATAAACCACGAAGGAGATGTAATTGCTGGAACATCTATAAGTTTTTTGTTCTTAAGGAAGATTAAGAATAAAAATAAATACAGCTTTTCTGTTACAAGATAGTTCTTTCTTTGTTTAACTATCAAGACTAGCCTCGTAAATCAACCGTAGAGTCCATTCCCACATCACTTTCTCGCTTGTGACTAAGGTTAATACTACCGCTGTTGTTATCAGTACTTCAGATTTGTGTGACAGGCAATTAGTATTTAACAATCAGATCTTCATACTACAAACATTACGAGTTGTACCACCCTCCGATCTGCTCCAGACAATTCCTTCGGGCTTTAGGCCGCATAATTGACAATAAGCGGGAAAATATTGCTTGGTAGGAAAGGGAAGAATTACTACCATAGCCTTTAAATGAATTCAAGAAACCCTGGAAAGCTGAAATCTGGATGGGCGGAAAGGAATTTGAAACCTCGGCATCCTTAATTCAGGCTCAGCTAGACATTTTCATTTTTTCTTATTTCAGCTCTGGAACAGATCAATTCAGTTGTGATGATCCTTATAAACCTATTCGTATTAGCTGTGGTGATCCAGATCTGGGAAAAATGGTATAGGCTCAAACCAATGAACACGGACTCTGTAATACAAGGGCTTATGAATTAACTTCAGTACATGATTTTCTTTTTTTTTATGTCTACTTCATCCCATTTTAAACGTCAGCCACCTTAGCTGTCTCTAGATTATAAAACAAATATTTTTCATGTATACAACGTCTGCTACTCATATTTTACTAGGAGCTAGTGTTTTTTCAAATGGTTGGCAGGAATAGTAGGGTTCAAATACATCGTATTAATTGTAGCTAGCTTTATATAACTGACAACTGCTATGATATTGACAAGTCACTGCATCAAAAATAAAGAAACGAACAATAAACAACAGTAGAAGGTTACGTGACTACAGATAAATGCCAACACTCACACTCTTCAATTAGAACAGATCATTCACATTAGCCTCCTGTGAACAAGACATTAAAAGTAATAACATACAGGTAGTTACTCTATCAGTTACCGCTCCGCTAAGCTTTACTACCGTAAGTATCGTGTAATCGTAGGTTTTTCCGGCCAATCTGCTACTCGAAGATTTCTCGGGCCAGCAACCGAACCAATTGATTGTTGTTCAACGATTTTTCTATAGCGTAACGTGACATCATCTTCAGGTTACTTCTGCTGACTTGCGCGAGGAGCGTAGTCCGAGTAATGACCTGAGGATAATGGCTCGTTGTATCGAATTACCGTCATATTTCATTATTGACAACCTTCTCCAAAATTTTTGAGAACCAGATGTACTACAGACTTTACCAGCATTTAAATAAATATATATAGTGGGTGGGCGGTAACGTTCTGGCCTCGCATTTTGGGTGACGCAGGTTCGAATTCCCGTCTGGGCATCATGATTTGGTTTTTTAATTGTTTCCCCAAATCACTCCAAGCGAATGCCGATATGGTTTAAAAAAAAAAAAAAAAAAGACCCTGGCCGAGTTCCTTTGCAGTTTTTTTCCCGCTACTAATGATCTCGACGGCGACAAGGCGTAAAGCCATTAAAAATCCAAATTGAAACACAATATTTCGGTAGGAATAAATGATAAATTACCTCCTGTATTAATTTTTTGTGAGACATTTTACTGTGTTGTTCATTAAAGTATTATGGTGTAGATGGCATTGTTAATAAACAGCTTCGTTCTTACCTATTGAATAAAAAGCTGATAGTGTCACTGGAACATTTTAATGCTGCATAATATGGTTCACTGTTTCTTGAGTGGGGGGTCATCAGGTGTCGAGTACCTCTGGGCTCTATATTGGGGCCACTATTGTTTTAATATATGTAAATGATCTACCATGTGTTACTTCTGGAAACTCAAAATTTGTACTATTTGCAGATAACACAAGCATAGGAGTTAAAGATAATCCAGATTTCTCTACCAATCATATTTCAAATTATACATTTGACCGTATTACTAATTGGTTCACAGCTAATGTCTTGTATTTAAGCTTTGATAAAACTTAATATATGCATTTCAGTACAGCACACACATTATCGCCAGATATAGACATAAAATTTATAGGCCAGTCCAGTCAGATGGTAGAAAGTGTGAAATTTCTAGGTTTACATATTGATCAAAATTTAAATTGCAGGGTGTATATCTCTGAATGAATAAAACGATTTAGTGCAGCCTCATTTGCAATTCGTACAATTTCAGTAATAGTTTGTTTTGCTTATTTTCATTCCTTAATGTCATATGCACTAATACTCTGGGGCGTTCCAAGTCACAGAGACAAATTATTTAGGAGCCAAAAGTGTGAAGTAAGAATTATGTGTGGGGTTACCAATAGAACTTCATGCAGAGAGCTGTTCAAGGAGTTAAGAATTTAAAATTGATGGCCTGGTATATGTACTCATTAATGTACTTTGCAGTCACCAATTACCCTCTATTTGAGACAAATATTACAATACACAGTTATCGCTCTAGAAGTAAAAATGATCTTCACTTGGATTACAAGTCAATATTATTTGTTCGGAAAGGGATCCAATAGTCAGGGATACATATATTCAATAAGCTCCCAATATATCATAAAATTCTGGAAGGGGATAACACTAAATTTAGGGAAAAAATTACCAAATAAAATTGTTTGACAACTCCTATGCTATCGAAAAAATTATTTCTAAGGTATCTACTAAATAAATGACAGTGGTTTATGTAAATGAAGTTCAAATATTATTCTGTGGCAGTGCACCTTATGCTGTATACAAATAATTTGTTGGGTAATTGTTTGTATGCAAACGGCAACTTTCAACATCCCACAGAGCCAGTCTCTTATATTTGGTTCTACCGATAACGAATGAATTGTATTGTATTAAATTCAGGTAACTGGTTCTACAATTAAGGAGACTATTTGTACAATGCCAAATTCCCCTTTTTCCATATTGTAAGAACTTCTTTCATACTCTTTTAAATGATTACATGGAATTTTTGCCTTCACAAAAGTATGAAAAATTCGCATACTTACCTATTTGTTTCAATATTATAGCCACTCTGAAATTATTAGATTGATTGGCATGTTTTACCATAATTCCACAGAAGGAAATCGCTGATAATTAATTGAATTGAGTTAATAAAAGTTCGCACTCCTTCACAGTAATTCTCCAAAAAGTGGGCAATCTGTTTACATTGTAGAATGAATCAGTAATTCATAAATGGTAGTTGAGTATCTGTTATAAAAGTGTGTAGTTCATTAATTACGTGAAGTGTTTTTCCGGAATTCCGGATCCCCCCTCCCCCCGTGGAGAGATTTGGTGAGATCTTGTCGGACCCTCCTCCCCTCCCCCCTTATGACCGATCTCGCAGTTTTTTTGAGACCTTGGCCCTCCTGCTACCTATGGGAATGCGATAATGTAATTACACGCAGAGCATGCAGTGGAAACATGGGGAAAAAATCCCACTTTCAACCCAGCCACTACTGCAATTTTTATAGACATTTGACCTGGCATTCCTCTCTGGCAAAGCATGCTTTGTGAATGTGAAACACATCAGGACTGCTCTGTGGTTCGGATTTCATGTTCGTGCCACGGCAGAGAGAAACCGAGCGGCAATTTGACTCTGTGAACAGGTCGCTATTACTCAACGGGAGTCTGCACTCCTAGTTTAACATGAAAGACGTGACATATGAGGCCAGTTTATCAATGAGCTTAGAAATTGGATAAGGCTCGATCAGATAGAACAGATGCTTCAAATTTGTTTGCACCAAACATACTCTTAAACTGAACTGAAATATATTCCGTTCAAAATACCCCATCTTTGTCGAAATCTCTAAGGCAAGAAATATGTGGCGTCTGACACGGGTAAACAGATTTCACACAAGTTGATGAATAGATTTTCACTATTCGGTATCTGGCCATCATGATAGAACAGGTGGTAGTCCACAATCCTAATCATCATAGTGTGTGTGTAAGGTCTGATTTAAATCCCTAACATCTCCGCACGTGCAGATGGAGTAAGGGCGTAGGTCCGTCGGTTTGGTACGTTTAATTTGCTGACTGTCTTAGTGACGTCCTGTAAGAACGGATGAATGAGCAGGCTCCAAGTTTCACCCTCCATGTCATCCAAAACATAAACGTCACAGGCATCATACTCATGCATGCATACAGTAAAAAGGTGGCTTCCCACGGCCCGTGCATTTGCCGGATGCGCCGGTCTAGCTATAAACAGCTGACCGTGGGAAGGGACCCGTCACTGCTGACAAGGATGGTGCACCTCTATCCATAGCAAAGTCGGTAAACTTCAGACGCCCGGGTAGCTGAAACGACATTATGAAACGTGGTGGGGAGGTGTCTGTGAGGTGGTGAGGGCTATCCTGTGGCGCATACTGATCCGTACAATTGGGCTGCATGGCGAGGCCTATAAAACCACGGGCCGTGGGAATCCACCATGAAACTATCAACAAAAATCATTTCGCATCCCTGTCTGAATGCATCGGGGCAGTTTCTATCTCTCTATCTATCTATCTATCTCTCTCTCTCTCTCTCTCTCTCTCTCTCTCTCTCTCTCTGTGTGTGTGTGGGGGGGGGGGGGGGGGAGGGGAATTAGGTAGGATGGAGGGAGGGGTGGAGATGGAGGGGGAGGAATTGTCACCAACCATCCTAAATGCCTACATGTGGTAGGATGGGCACGGCACACTACTTTAACTTCTTAAAAATTAACAAGCGTCCAGAACTTTGACCTATCCGTAAGGACATAAAAATATGCCACCTGTATAGGCTTCAATCATACAGCTGGCATACCACCGACCGAGTTGGTATGGTTAACGGTTTTGGCCGCAACATTACACGTTTCTTTAAGCGAATAACGTGAGGAACAGACAGATTACAGCACAGAAACCACTTTTAGGATACATCATCATCTCATAATCCTACTACGCAAGACCGTAAGCAATAGTTCTATCATGTTCTGACATAGAAGATGACTATAACTGGATTACGGAAAATTATTGTTATTATAAATGTATGATAAAAATTATTGCTAATGCTATTGAATTGTTGTTTGCACAGAAGCATCTTCAAGAGTTTCTTCCGTTAATTGTGTTACATGCCATTATGTGGTTTTGGTAGTACATTTTATACATCGAAGTTATAGTTTAAATTATGATCTAGTTGCATTTTCGATTTACGTTGCTGTATATCTATACCCCTGGCATCTCTGATTTTAGCATGGTTCTCGTATAGCAGGTACTTTTCTGTTTGTTGTATATTTATTTACGACACAGTATTTTGTTCTATAATAACTGGTATACTTTTTTACCATTAGAATGTATAGGGCTGTGTGGCGTGGCTTTGTTTCTGCACCTCTATTCTGTTTAATTTGCTGTGCGGCGCGTTTTTTCAAACTGTGTTTGGTCATGTTTGTTTGATAAAATGTGCATGTCTGTTCCTTATAACAGTTACTTATTTATGTTGATGACTGTATCTGTTATTTTATTTTGAGTAATGTGTATAGTGTATGATGTGTCAGGACCTTTTATTCGTTTATTACATGATTTTCTTCGGCTAATGATTTCTGCTTTTGATAGTTTCTTGGAATGTTAGTGTTTATGGTTTATTATAGTTTTTGGTGACTATTTGCTTGCGCGTGTCAATATTTATTGGTTGATAGTTGTTATCATGAAGGTTTTCAGCAAATGTAGAGTGGATATTGTATTTTATTGATCTAAGCTGTTCCTTGTATCATATTTCAAATTATCTGCAAGTATGAATAATGTATTGAATTTGACAGTCGCTGCATGTTAGCCTGTCTATTCCTTATTTGTGGAATTTATTGACTTGTGGGTTTGGATTTTTTTTTTTTGCTATATTAAGTTTTTTGTTCCAAATGTTATTCTGAAATTTTTGTTTGCAATTTTGTGTCTATCTTTGCCGATGTAAGTCATTACATTCGATCTCTGTTTATGTTGTTCTGAATGTGTTTTGTCATGTGAAGCTGCGTTGAAAACAGTGGAGAACTCATGCTCAAAAGTTTTTGGCGAAATTATAAAGGTGTCACATTAGCAAATGAAACAACCTTACAATAAAATTAGTGAATTTTAACAGACAGTATTTTTGGTTTGGGCAAATCCATGCTTCGCAAACAGATGTTTCAGGTTTTGTTGATCGCAGGTACCTTTGATGTATCAATCGGAGTGACAGGAAAGACTGAACGGTCTGGTGGTCCAGTTGGTTAAGGTGTGTTTATGGGGAACGGAAGGCCGTCGCTTCTGTCCTGGTCTCGGTGGAATATTAAGGGCCTTAAAATGACCTTCACGTTTGGTAAACCATCCCATTGTTCATGTGAAGCACGGTACTGCCTCCGTGGTTCACATTCTGTGTAAACCTGAGGTCCCTTTTACCCGGTACGAATACCGAGTTATTTTTTTTATTTATTTACTCTTCATTTATACGGCCTAGTATCTAGTGACTAAATTAGGCCCTACATGTTAATTTTTAATTGTTGATTACATAGTTTCAGGAAATATTTTAAATAAACATTTTCATGTAAGAAATTTGGCGTGTGATTCCATTACACTTTGACTTATTGTCTAATTAATTCTATAATATTACATTTGGTTTTGCTTACAATTATAACAGTTACAGTTGGTATTGCAAACGTTTTAATATTACCTATAACAACAAATTTTGTCTAATGTTGTTATACTCTGTACCTCCTACTTACAATTTACATTTCCAGGAGCTGAGCTTGAACCCTTCCCTCTGGCTACTACTTAGAATCGTATTCTTTCGTTGTTTAACGCTTACCCGATTCAGTTTGATTTGCTAATGTTTCTTTTACTAATGAGCATTAGAGTTTATATGCACGTTTCAGTTGTAGTAGCATGAGGGGTATCCAAGAATCCAGCTTTGCATTGGTGTTTTACAGTTTTCTAATTTTATTACAATATTTCAGTTATCACTGAAGTACCGCAGCATTATAATGTTGTGTTAGTGCAATATGGAAGTTAGTCTTAAACTGCTCATCGTTCCATTGGTACATTACTAAAGAACCTTGTCTTCGACTTAACTTCTTTACAAATTTTATTACAGAAATATTTCAGTCCTTTTTAAACGACTTCAAAAAAAGGAGGAGGCTCTCAGTTCGTCTCTATTTTTTTAAAAAAAAAATAATAATAATTTTTTCCTTGTATGTATGTTCAGCGATAACTTGTTAACTTGAAAATAATGGATAGCGCGTTCTCAGAGTAATTGTAGGTAACATACGCGGACAAGACGTGTATCACTAGCACATGAGATTAAATTCCGAGATACTTTTGTATATGATAACAAATCATGTTAGGTGAATATAATCATTTCCTGCTTGCTTTATAAAATGTTAGTAGTTATTTTTAGACAACTATCCACAGAAATTTGATCTTACAAGGGAGTGATCTTACGATAGAGTGATCATGCGAAGTGTAAAATAAATTAATAATCTATGGCAATTTCTCGTTTCACAAGCTGTATACGTAATCAAAACAATATAATCAACACTAATATTATAAATGCGAAAGTAACTTTGTCTGTTTGTTACGTTTCCACGACTAAGCGAATAAACCGGTCGTGTTGACATTTGTCAGGAAAATGCTATGTATCTATATGAAGGACATATTTCGACTTTCATTTTGTAAACTAAAAAAATTGTGACAGACATAAGTCTCTGTAATGTTTCATCGGACACTCAGTCTTTATTTCTCTCGCATTTAGATTGTGTATGATCTGTTAGTAAATTTCGTATACAGGCAAAACTTATTTTATAATGTAGATTTCCACTAAATCTTACGACTATCAATAAAGCCCAGTGACAAACACTGAAAGTAGGAAGGGTACATCTAGAGAAGACGTGTTTTTCCCATGAGCAATTATATGTGGCTAGCTCGTGTGTTTCCAAGCGGCAAAGGAAATATGTCTTAGCAAAGGAGAGCCAAAAATGTTGTGTTCATAACGGAGGAACCCCTTAGTTTGTTGCTATTTTTAAACATGTTGCCAATTGATTCTCTTCATGAGACATGTTCGATGGTAGAATGGTATTGTGAATGTTCGCACCCAGCGTGGTGGTGTAACGGCTACCGTTCTGGCTTCGCATTCGGGAGGATGGCGGTTCGAATCCCCATCCGGGCATCCCGACTTGGGTTTTCCATGGTTTCCCAAATCACTCCAGGTAAATGCCAGGATGCTTCCTTCAAAAGGCCATGGCCGAATTCCTTCCCATTCCTTGCCCCCCATCCTTTCCCGTCTCTGAAGACCTCGCTGTTAGAGAGACTTTAAACAGATAAAAAAAAAGTGAAGGTTCCCAGCCATATTATCCTGACTCCATTTTTGGATACCTTTCACGTAACTTATAGCTTTCTACATCCCAATTCTAGCAATAAAATTCCACGCGCACAATGTCACCGGTAACAGCTAGTTGTTTTATAAATATCTTCTGTCATTGTATAGAAAGGTTTGCATGTGTAAGTTAGTTAAGGTGTGTGACTGTGTGGCAAGGCATCAGAATACCCCTGATACGAATCCCAGTATCAGCGGGAATTTTGCATACCATAACACTGACTTTCACCTTTGGGAAAGCTATGCTTTGTTAATTTAAGCTACGTTACGGCGATCCGTAGATCAGATTCCACATTGAACGGCAATTCCTTTTTACTCGGTAAGACCACTGCCATTACAAAAGAGGTAGATTGCACAGATGGTATGAAATTCTGTCACTAGGTCACTAAGATCACACTAAACTACTATTATTGTACTCTTAAAACATAGCAATAGCGTTATACCATCATTTTTAAGCCATTCATTTATATTTTGTTACAGGTGAAACGAGGTAGTCCATTTAAACTGATAGAAGCCTCTCTATCTATACTTTTGTTTATTTGCTATCCTTCACACTTAATATACAGGGTGATTCAAAATAACGTGGACAAAATGATATGGTGGATCAGTCATACAATAAGAATCAAAAACCGCATAGGAACAGAGGGTCGCAACAGCGATCCGAAGCCGCTACAGGGCGTCTAAAAGAATAATGACACAAAGAGAAGAAACAAAACCATTACAGATCATTTTATTGATAATTACTCACTCACATGCGACTGATGCAAGCTAAATGTTGAGCCTACGGCAGATGCTCAAAGATACACATCCGGCTGACGCAACGATTTTTCCTGCCAAGTATTACGGCGTTTCAACAGGTGATCCATACACAAGTTCTTTTTAAAAATCCTTGCAAGAAAAAATCCAGGGGAGACAGATCTGGTGATCGTGGTGGCTAGTGTTTGTATCGCAACGCCCTCTCGTGGCTCTAGTGTTCTCTACAGGCGTTTGCGACCCTCTGTTCCTATGCGATTTTTGATCCTTATTGCATGACAGATCTACCATGTAATTTTGTCCACGTTATTTTGAATCACCCTGTATAATTTTAGATAATTTTTATTTTCTTCTAATAAAAATTTGTAACACGTGTTGTAATATATACCCATCTCTTTCTCTTATAAAATATTTTTATTCTACAATACTGTTGACTGTATGAGAATCACTTGCCTCATTTTCACACGGTATTAAGCGCTTAAAAATATTTAAGTTAATTCTTTTACTTCAGGAATTTTAAGATGAAGTACGTTCCTGATGAAAATAAGGCGTTTACTCACACAAATCAGATATCTCGCCACGAAACAAAAAGCAAAAGAATTTCAGAAGTTGAAAAATTAAATTTGCGAGCTTAACCACGAAAAATATATTCATAATTTATAGTCTCCTTAGGAATTTATTCATCAATGATAGCATCAAATCCACCTCCTCGAACCAATAAGATTTTTTTTTTCATTAGCTTTTTTTAATATTATCATCATCATCATTTAGATACTTCCGATCGTGGATGACGATTTCCAAGTGAGTAAGAAACTAAAAGCAAATCAATAATTGTTATTATGAAATAACTATATCGGCATATGCCTGATGTGATTTTTGGAAACAATGAAAATTCGAAATTTCTGTAGCCGGAACGGGTATCGAATCCTGCTCCAATCGGAATAATGGGTACGAATGTTACCGCTCGTTCACTTGACTCTTTGACATATTCGCAATCTTAAGACCACAAATAGTTTTTTGCCTCTTTGATGCCTCCCTTAATAATGATTTTACATTTTTATTTTTTCGATGGTATGACAAATAGTAACAACAAATTTCTAAATTATTTCACCCTCCAGCAATTTCAAAGCTTTTTGATTCTTATTCCCGAAGCATCTCCCATAATTAGTGTGTTTCGGAACTTTTGGTTCTCAGATTCTTGCTTTATCCATTCTTGGTTGCGTCGCGAAACTCATTAATCTCATAGTAAACAGCATTACACGCACCAGTACCTGTGCCATATATCCTGCTGGAAGTTAGTTTTCCACAATCTGCTTCCCTCGGCTCTAACGTCGTAGTGCGTTACAACTAAGATTTACGGTACCAAACGTTTAGTGTAGAAACTAAAATTTAGTATCTGTTGTTGTCGTCTACTAAGCATTGGCTTTACTCTAATTGACTACACTCTCCGTTGCACCAACAAAATAATTTATCGGTACCTTATTAGTGTTTTTATCTATATATATAAAGATGAATGTATGTATGTTTGTTGGTTGGTTTGTTTGTTCTTCATACAAATCCACAGTTTTCATCCGATCTCGATGAAACTTTGCACACTTATCCTTTGAAAAAGGAGAAAAATACTGTCTACATTTGGTAGAAAAATTATCTGTATAAATAATACATGTTGTCTTATAATTTCGAAACATTACTGAACGGCGATAGACAGACTCGTTGGATATGGAGGTCTCTGTATTGTTTCTCCGTGTAGCGGTCAGCTAGCTCAGTAGTTAAAGCGCTTACATACTAATGTTTGGATCGTGGTCTCGGGCTCAAATCCCCGTGGACACTAAGATTTTTAAAAATTGTTTTTAATCGTAAGAGTCACGCCTGGGCCATCGGTTATTCGGATTTAATGTTAAACTGTAGATATCACAAAGTTAGGGGTGCAATCCCAGGCAATTCGTAGGTAGACTTGCAATGCTGTAGATGTATAATTTTTTACTTTATATTGATCCATCAGGAGTGATTCGTAGTCAGTGTGTATGTGATCTGCAGTAGGAATACTATAAATGCGGAAGTAAGTCTCTGTTTTATGTTACGTTTTGACAACTAAATGCCTATACCGATATTGACGGAATTTGATGAGAAAATCTGTAGGGAGGGCACAGGACATTTTATTTATTTATTTTTTTTTTTTTTTTTTTTTTTTTTGTAACAGTAGTAGTCACGAAATTTTGAGAACTTATCGATTAGTGACGGAGAGACGGATGTGTGTGTTAGTCTGAAATGTTACGTCGCTTGCTCAAGCTATGATTCTCGCGCATTATGTTACTGTATAATTTGTTAATAAATTTTGTTTAGAGAAAAAACGTATTATTTAGTATAGATGTCGATTTTCTCTGTCCTATTACTTTATGTCTGATTAAATGTTTCTGGCACCAGTTGCTTTTGCCTTCTTTTTTGACATGCCTTGGGGGCGTAAACAGGTCTAAGTTGTAGCTCTAGCAAAGTACGAGCAACTTAAGTTATTAGAACCCAAGAATCGGATGCTCATGCTGAAGAAAAAAGAAAAGAACAAACTGAAATAAACCTGACCTTACTTAACACTCCCCCCCCCCCCCACATCCCCTCACATTCGTTTGTTTTTCTGTTTTTAAATATGTTGGAAATTGATTCTCTTCAAGAGACAGGTTTGATGGTAGAATGATACAGTGACGGGTTTCCGGTCATATTATGGCTCCTCGGTGTTGTTTGGGACCAATCCTTCGCTACCAACAACTTTTTATAATCAATTCTGGGAAAGAAATTCTTAATCCACGCGTACGAAGTCGCGAGTATCAGCTAGTATTGAATATTGATCGATCTAGTGATTATGTGATAAGGTTTCTAAACATGGAAGACTCCGATTCTAATCCTGATTTTCACTGCACTTTTAAAGACCCTTTATCAGTCTGCCACCTCTAGCAAAGTTTGCTTTGTGTTGTTAAAATTTCTTAGAACGTTTTCTTGTTTTGACTTCTGAAGTCACCCAAGCAGGTAGCACTGCCACGACAGATGCGTACATCACAGCCATTAAAACTTCTGTCCCTGTCATAAAGGTTAACGTAATTATTATCATTGTTGCTAAATACTTAGATTTCTCAAATTTCTAATTAAGAATGCGACAAAACAGAGCACTATTTATTTCTGTTGAGAATGTAGGACAGTAATTTCAATATTGTGCCCAAAATAACAATAATAGGTTGTAACAAAGACGTAGAAGTATTCAAAAAAAGAAAACAAATTTTTTTGGATAACGTTTGTCAAACATGAGACCTTCCAACTGGGTGGTAATAATAAGTTTTATTCCCTAAGGCAGGTATTGACATCACATATGTTCTACAAATATTTTCCACTGCTCTCTATTTTCCACCATTCTCGTCATCCAAGTTTAATTGAAAGGTTCATTGGCTATGAAATACTGTGCTTTTTTAAAAAAATTTCCTGCTCGCATTTAACATCCATGTGAAGAGTTTCACCTGTTCTATTACTTCATTACTTATCTGGAGTATCATTTTTTCTTTATTTACTTTCTGTATTTTTTGCCATACACACTGTCCTCTGAATATTAATTTTCATTCCATATGCTTCTCGGATATTACTAAAATTATTAATCATTGGTGTGAAACTATTGCTCTCAGCTAATAAAACCATGTCATCAACAAATCCTTATGATTTATCTTCTTTCCAACAGTCCTTATTCATTTTGTATAATACAGACAACTGCTAATAATTTCTGGGAGTGGATAGACGTATACTATACTGATGAATAATTTACCAAAAACACAAAGAATTTTAAATTGAAATTCATAAATCGCAAAGGTAGACGGGGCAGGAATTTAACATTCATACTAAATAAGATAACTATAATACAGTAGAGCATCGATAATCCGATCGTCAATTATCCGAACAATTTTTTTATTATTACTGTACAACTTACTTTTTTTAGGAATTGTGCACTGTTTTACAGAAGCATCAACTTTGTTTCTATTTAAAGATTTACAGTACAGCTTGCATTTGTTATCTTCGGCAATTTCGCTAGCTAAGAAATAGGTACAAACAGTTTTACACCTCGTGTTTGTATTGTATTATCACCAAAATATACTTGTGACCAACCCAACATTGGCTTTGATGTTTAATGTTTGTTGAATCCTCGTGATCAACCTCACATTGGCTTTGATACTGAATGTTTGTTGTATCCTCGTGACCAAACTCACATTGGCTTTAATGCTGAATGTTTGTTGTATACTAGGGACCAACCTCACATTGGCTTTGATGCTGAATGTTTATTGAATCCTCGTGATCAACCTCAAAGTGGCTTCGATGCTGAATGTTTGTTGTATCCTCGTGACCAACCTCCAATTGGCTTTGATGCTGAATGTTTGTTGCCTCCTCGTGACCAACCTCACATTGGATTTGATGCTGAATATTTGTTGAATCCTCGTGATCAACCTGAAAGTGGCTTCGATGCTGAATGTTTGTTGTATCCTCGTGACCAACCTCCAATTGGCTTTGATGATGAATGTTTGTTGTATCCTCGTGACCAACCTCACATTGGCTTTGATGCTGAATGTTTGTTGTATCCTCGTGACCACATTGGCTTTGATGCTGAATGTTTGTTCTAACCAAGTCACGACAACAATTGTTTCAGTGTGCCAGTAGTTTCGAGTTTCTTTTTAAATATGAAACCCACCGTGTTCGTCCTGCGCCTTTTTTCTATTTATTTGTTGTGTTGATAATTTGCTTTTACTTTAGTATCATGTCTCATCATTATACGCTTATAATAGCATCGTGTTCATCTTCTAAAAGGAAGTATAAGTGTCTCCAAAATGTACCAGAATAAAATAAGAGACATCTTTTTCCTGGGGTACGTAAAATTATAACATGCTTAATGAAATTTTAAAGACACAATAAAACTATATAAACCGAAACTATACAAATAGATGATTTGAACCAACCTCGGTCTCAATTAGTTCGGATTATCGATGTTCTACTGTACTAAGAAAAGTGAAATTAGACGATTAGGGAAATTGCCACAGGAGCGTGAGCTCCATCGCAATTCAATTCAATTCAATACTCCATGATAGTTTTTCTATTTTGCATTTGCCTTAAATTTCATGTAGATAATTTTAAACCCTTTTCGACTTAAAGGAATACAATAAATAGCTCTATAACTGTTTGAATTTATTGAAGAGAAGCCTTAAAGACATTTACAAAGTTACTACTGACATGAAGTTTTTGAAGACGAACAAGAAATAGGTATAGCAAGCAGTTTAGGTGCTCCCATTAAAACGCCATCATACTAGACATGGGGAGATGCCCCGTATCCGAACCATGGCCGTCTTCATGGTTTTTCCGAAACCACTAAGTGATTGGTGGGGCAATACCCGATTTCTCCCTTTAAAACCATACACATTCCACAAACAAATTTACATTAGACATTAGCTCACAGATTCATAGACGCTCTCGTTCATTCCTTCCCCCCCCCCCCTTTTTCCTCCCTCGTTCACCTAAGCCTTGCAGTTTGAAAGCATCGCGCTGGAGCCTAAATATGTATAAGAGAAGCATTATGCAGTAAGTTGGAAAACCATAGATTGCAAAAAAGATTGGGATGATAAATATCTTCCATTCTAATATTATAAATGCGAAAGTAACTCTGTCTATCTCTCTCTCTGTCTTTAAGTTTGTTACGTTTCTTGGGCTAAACGGCTAATCCGATCTTGATGAAATTTGAGAAGGAGAAACGATTTGGCATTAGGATGGACATGGGATATTTTTTCTGTATAAACAAAATATATTGTCATGTAATTTTGAAACTTTACTGAAACGGCGATAGCCGCGTATGATGAGTCTCTGTAGTACGTTATCACATGGCGGACAGGTAGTACAGTGGTTAATGCGCTTGCTTACCAGTATTTGGACCGTCGTCGTCGGTTCAAATCCCGCCCGAAACCAAGATTTTTACGAATTGTTTTTGATCGTATGAGCCACGCCTGGACGGTCAATTTTGCGGATTGCATGTTAAATGTAGATGCCACAAAGTTAGGGGTAAAATGCTTGGAAAATCGTACGCGGTCTAACAATGTTGTAGGTATACACTTTTTACGCTAAACTGATCACTCCGGCGTTGTTCTTTCGCAGACAGTGTATGTCTGGTCTATTATAAATGCGGAAGTTAGTCTCTGTCTATCTTTTACGTTTTGTCGACTAAAGGTCGGGCCACACTAGACCGAGCCGCGAGGCCTCACCGTCACCGCATCAACACTCGGTCGAGTGTCGGCTCGCCACCCTCACGTCCACACTGCTCCGTAGCACGGCCGTGTGACGGACGGGTTCCTACTCGGTCTTCAGTCTCCTTTAACGCATACACTTGGCTGTTTCACGGAATTAATATTAAAAAATTACCTGAAAAGTGATTTGGTTATCATAGCTGCAGCTACCACCTATGCTTTATTATAGAGTACTGTATTTTATAATTTACGAAAGTAAAAAAGTACGTTAACATATTGTTTTTGTCTGACTCCTGTTATCTCCTAATTGTTTGATCTCTTATGCACAAAATGGTATTCCAAAGCTGTTTTAACAAATGATCGTCACACTAGATTGAAAGATTCTCGTGTATCTCTACATAGTCACGATTAAATGTCAAGCGTCACTCACTTCACATTTAACGTATTTGTTTTGGTTGAGGTTCTTTTCGATTCACACAATATTTTTTTAACAAAAAAAAAACATTATTATATATTTTTATTCTGTAAAATATTAATTTCATGTGATCTAAACATTCCAGTCACAGAGTTACTTATCGGCCGCGCAGTACACCTCTATCGTTGTCACTTAATTTGAAAAGCAAAACTACAGATTAACGTGAAATTCGAGCCACGAAGCGTCCTAGCTCTGCCAGAGGTGCATGTCAATTTTAAGACCCATAAAAATTACAGCTGAGACAGGGATTTGATCCGGGGACGTTCAGTTCCCCAATCGTACGCCGTAACCATCTGAGGCAAGAGACAAATCTGGATGTAATCAAAAATTATTATTCAAACTTAATAAAATAAACGTACTTTTATTATGTAATTTATTTTTGCCATCCCTAAACACAAATGTACTTTTATATGATTGAATACATATGTTTCAGTACTTCTAGATTCAGATGCTTGCGGCGTGTGATTTTGGTACGGAAGGTCCCCGGTTCGAAATTCGGATCTCGGAAGAAATTTTTACAGACCTTAAAATCAACTTTCACCTCTGGAAAAGCTCTGATTTTTAATGCGAACATGCAAAGACTCTACCTACATTTTCTAACATCTAATGAACCTGAAGTGAGACTGAAAAAAAAAGGAATTTTTCTAAAGCAATCAGTAACGCTAAACAATATTTAGTCGTAAAGGATCGGAAATTTGGAACTCTTTCTATACACTTCTCCATATTGACCGGCCCGCACCGTCAAAAAGTAAAGCAAACTAATCGCGGCCAACACACGGCCGAGTGTCGGCCAACACGCGGTGTCGTTTGAACTGACTTCAATTGAGTGAGCGACAACAATAACAATAGTGACGGTGCGGGTGCAGTACGGACTAGTGGGGTCCGACCTTAAATGGCTATACCCATACTGATGGAATTTGATAATGAAATACTTTGTATCCGCAGGAAGGATATAAGATATTTTTGCGGTATGAATAACAGTTTTAGTCACAAAATTTTGAGAACTTATTGAATGACGACACACAGACGGATGCGTATGTTAGTCTGTAATGTTACGTCGGTTGCCCAAGCTGTGCTTCTCGCGCAGTCTGTTAGTGTGAGATTTTTCAATAAGTTTATTATTTAGTATAGATGTAGATTTTCTCTGCACTGCACTATTACTTTGTGTCTGCCAAAAGTTTCTGTCACCATTTTGTCTTCTTTTCTGACATGCCTTGCGGGCGTAAACCTTTCCTAAGATTTAGCTCTAGAAGAGCACGAGCAGGTAAAGTTATTAAAACCCAAGAATCTGATGCTCACGCTGAAGAAAGAAAGAAAGACCAAGCTGGAATAAAGCTGCCCCTAACTAACACCCCCTCCCCCCCCCCCCCCCGCAATATCCCATCACCTTTGTTTGTTTTTCTGAGACAGGTTCGATGGTAGAATGATATAGCGAAGGTTTTACTGTCATATTATGCCGACTCGGTGATGTTTGGGACAAATCTTACGTAACTAACAGCTTTATATATCCAATTTTGGCAATGTACGGGTAACAGCTAGTATTCAATAATAATGATCACCGAGAGAAATTAAACCAGAAAATGTTTTAAACTTTATGGGTGTGATAATTCGGAAGATTCTCGATATCTCATGTCTTACTGGTCAATCGCACTTCCGTTTTCCATGTGCAAGACAGGCAATGATAGCTCTCTGAGACATCATACGCAGCTCTAATTAGCATCTGTTAAATCACACGCACCTGCGAGCTGTAAAGCAAGCAAAAGTGATGTACTGGATGTTATCCTGCCCAGAGATAATTAGGAACTAACCTTAATGAGAACGGAGAATCACTAGCACCATAATTCGGCTCCGTTTCAGCGAAGCCTTCTTTCCGAAATTCCTGGACCGAATTAATGTCAGAGTAACGGCTCTTTGAGAGCGTCATTTCCGGTTGCAAGTGAATATCAGTGATATATTATGGCATTCTAGTGGGTGTTTACAAACTGGAAGGATGGTTATTTTAAATGTCTTAATAAAGTAATACAGTTATAGTGCATAATTTTTCCAAGTCATAGAATTTTGATAAAGATGTTTTGTCGTTAAATTCCTCAATGTGGATAATATTATTACCTGTTACACCATAAGTAAATTGACCATTATAGGTGTGGATGGAGTGTTCGTGAATGATGAAAAAAGGTGGAAGCCAGCCCATTCAGGCCTACTGATTCGACGACTCTTATATGGCCGTCAATTTAACGACCCTTCCGTTTCTTTAGGGCTTTACGTCTTATCGAGGTCATGGGAAAGGACTGGGGGCTAGGAATGGGAAGTAATTCGGCCATGGCCTTTGGAAGTAACCAGCCCGGCATTCGCCTGGAGGGATTTGGGGAAATCATGAAAAACCCAAATCTGGATGGTCGGACAGGGATTCGATATCCGAGGACTTCCGAATTCGAGGTCAGAGCGTCAATGCTCTCCCACCACGCTCGCACTACAGAGATGGCTGAGGCATAACCGACGGCTTTGTTACACTATCTGTTGATTGCAATGTGCATTCACTACTTCTTCTACCCCGCTTGGGTAGTAACGTACGATGAAAACTTTTTTCACCGCTTGTGCTTGAATCACGTATGTACCATCCCTGTACAAAAAACTATAAATAGAAAACAAGAAAATGAATACTCACAATTAAATTTCCTTGCAGTTGTTAATTCCAGATTTAAATCGTTTCCATTACTGCTCCTCCTGGGAAATTACCTAGGAATTCTCTCTACAAAACATTTCAATGCAATGTGACACGTAACCCATATACCATATGGCTTATCAGTTGCTGGAAAATATTTATGAATAATATTGAATTACATTTACATTAAAGTTTAATATGCTAATCTTAATTAATATATTGTATTATTTATACAGTAACTGTCTTCCCGCCTTATAAGAATTTCTTTTTTGTTGTAAATCATATATATCTAAACGCAACGAATTTTTATAGCTATGACGGCAAATAGTTGCAATCGGCAGATACACAAAACAAGTTTTCTCTCTTTGTCTTCTTTGATTACTAATTATCGTTTAAAGGATGAATATTCTGAAAACGAATTTACATAAGGCTCCTTAATTTACTTAATTGTGAACGTAGATTAAACCCAGTACATAACGAAACGTATACTTCATCCCTACAGAAACTAATTCAGACGTCAGCAGAAATATGTTGCCGCAGAACATAAATCAGCAGAGATCCGTCCCATTGAGACTATTGGGTCTTGCTGAATCTGCTCACGTAATTCTCTCTCAGTTAGCTAATTGGTCTCAGAATGGACTAAGCTCTTGCCGTAGTTCTGATAAGACGCTGCAGCTTCTACATCTAACAGGGGGAAGCCATTTCATCAACGAATTTTCACGTTCAGGCACGACCTTTATGCTAATTAATCCTTCAGTGGCGAAATTAAATCTCCAATACAAAACACTTGGTTTTATTAATCCGTTCTTCGTCCATGCACTGAAATTTACATGTGACGTATTGTGTATCCCTTATTTAATATAAAAAAAGATGTAGTTCATGGCCTATTTATCTAGACACACTAAACAAAACATTTAAACACCTAAAATTGATAAAGTATTTAGTTAGAATATTTTTCTGATTTATACCTTTGCCCTTTTTCGAAAATCTAATATATAACGGGGTTACATATGAATATGTGTGCTTTTCTAATTTATTTTCGTATGCACCTTACATCAGCGATGAAAAAAACCGGAACTCCTATAATTTACATCGTTTGTGATCAAATTTTGTAGGAAGATGTTTTATATTAGCGGCATTATAGATCTGTAGACGATTACTAAAAGTAATTTAGTGTATCACCCCATACATGTAACAGAAAGATTAAAAAAAACACTACCCTACAAGTTGCAAAACTTGATTCATACCAAAATCTGAACAGGAAATTAACATAATAACCATATAAAAGTAAAGAAATTCCATGGTATTCGTACCCGGCAACCAAGTGGCTGTTTTAATATACTAACATTTACCGATCAGCCAAACGAAAATGTTTTCCTGTACAGTTTTATCGGAATTTGGAATCATAACAATCGTCATACACACAATTATGCCCTATTACCTATTCGGCACCTATAAATTAATTGTTTTGACTGTAAACTATTGTCAGAATCTGATACTTTAACGATCTTCGTAAACGAAAAACAAAGAGCAAAATCAACGATAACATTTACAGAATGCAAATAGTAAAATCGAAAATCTGTCATTACTAAAATCAACATGTAATCAGATGATTTTTTGTAAAACTAATTTTGTTATTGTTTGGGTATTGTTCTACCCTTGCATTGTATCAAGAATCTTTGGTGCGAATTTTGTGAGGTTAAGAGGAGATTAACAGTTCCTGCTGTGATGCCACATGAGGTAAAAGTGTTAAAATAAACTATAAGTAGAAACATCAAGAGATAGTGTTAAATAGAATTAAGAATTTCAATTTTACAGTATCGAGAGTGGGCCAGGCAGTGTGTTTCATTTAGGAATTTAAGGAGGCTACTGTGGAAGCCATTATGGCACACGCTAACACGTCAGTCACCCTATTCCCGCTCTGAGATTTGGCGCGTCATTCAGCGCGCCATGGTACCACCCCACGAACACCAAAAGTCACCTCCTGAGAGGGGTATTATCTGTGGGTTCGTTCATAAGGTGGAGGTGGTGGAAAAACAGAAAGAAATTCTGGAAGTCAGGGTTGGTAACAACTACGTGGAAAAGACATCAGACAATCAAAGTACAGTTACCGAGAGTGTATTTAAGGCCCACCGGGATATACGATATTAGAGCTCTCAATTTTGTTCATTTCGTTCAACGTGATCCAGTGTGGTACTGCCTGCTAGATGCAAGTCCACTTATATTTTCTCTACATATATAAAACTTTAACAGGCCGTATCCTAACGAATTTTTTGGAAATGGTGTCATCTAAAAACTACTAAACAAATTTTGATTAGGCTTTTGCATAAGCCAAAGAACTCACTTTCGCTACAGGTCATAAAGTGAAGTAAATTAGGAAAATTAAAAGGACGTGTATAATTGCCTTTGAGAGATTATGACGATATGAGTATTTACTGATATTTAGCATCGAAAAAGGAAAAACTATCATGAACTTGCTTGATTGAATATATGTGTCATATGAGAGTAGATTTTGTATCAATGTGCTCAAGTTTGCCAGAATAAAATTCAAATTAATGTGGTGCATCTACCCAATTTTCATTTCATTGTAATTGTTCCGGCCTTTCACTTTTCAATTTTAATTATTTCAATGATTAACGAATGATCTGATATAAGTTATTATAAGAGAATGCAATCAATCTCCGGCAAAGAAGTCCGATGGTAAATAATTAATAACTTAGCCGAGAATATTACAGGTGGGGGGAGGGGTCGGAAGCTTAGACTATTCTGTCATACAGTCGTGTTTTCTCGAGACATACCGCAGAATTTAAAGTAGATCCTAAGCTCTAAATATTCAAAAGCCCAATCAAAATTTGTTTAGAAGTTTTTAGATGACGCATTTTCCAAAAAAATTCGATAGGAACGGCCTGTTAAAGTTTTATATATGTAAAGATTTGTTAGTTCACTCCTCCAAATTCAATTCCGTTTAGCAACGCGTTTGTTTTCGACATTGCTTTTGTATTAAATTTGAGTTGTTTAATGTACTCATGCATCAGTTAAGCCTACATGCATATATAACACAAGCATGCATTCTCACTTCAGGGCCTTTTGAACAACCAAATTCAATTAATTAAAAACGCCAGTGTTATTATTTAGTCTTCAACCAGCACTCATGTTTCATGAAATCAGCTTCATAATACGCTGGGATTTATCGTTTCTGGAAATGCTGTTATAACTGAATTATGAAAAATATTTATAACTTATTATTCTCAACTTAGATACGAATTATTTCAGAACTACGAATGCCGCTCCCTTTAACAGTCTTACGTTAGTTGACACTTAAAACAACATGTCATAGCACTTGATAATTTACAAACCTATTACAAATTGCCCTAAAATGCACCTAATGTTATAAAGGGTTGTCGTTGTCACGTAGCTATCCGTTACTTATATGACGCAGCAGGCCAATGATGGCACATAAACGTTAAGAAAATAGGTCTTCTTAAGTTTACAGAGAAATGATAATACCATGTCAGTTTTGGAGGCGAAACTGGTTTATAAGTAATAAAACAACAGTATTGTGATGGAATATAAAACATTGTGAAGAGTGCAACGTTTCTTTGAGAGAGGACTGCGCCAGGGATCCCACAGCCCGGCAACAGGCCACAACCTCAATCGATTGCAACTCCAAGCGCCTTCTCTTTCACATCACCAACCACCATTCACAAAGACGTTACTCAAGCTCATTATCAAAATTTGGGTTTTAAATGTGTACAAATTATCAGTCTTTCCCTGCACCAAATATATTTTCAAGTAAATTTTCCTGATTTTTTTTTTTTTTTTGGTCTTTTACTTAATCTTCTGTATGATCTTGTCGATTACAGTTATCAACACATAAAATGCAGCGTTGTAAGAAAAGAAGAATCAATCAATCTTAGGTCAAGATTAGCTTAACGTAAAGGAACTTACAGATTAGATGAATTTCTTGCAGCTACCTTAACGATTTGTTAAGTTTATTTTAACTATCGCGTAAGACAATATAATAGTAGTATGGGATGAAATAGGAAAAGTAAGGAAATTCTGGAAGTAAATTACAACAGATTAACGAAAGCGTAAATGATGTTAAGAGCGGAACAGAAATATCTAAAAGAGCCTTCCTGAAAAAGAGGACTCAGTAAGGCATGGATGTTAGCAATATCCAGTCAGAACATTATGACTAACTACCTGCTACCAATATACACACGTCCAGGTGATAGCAGCGTCACCTGACGAGCAATGACTTCAGGTCACACACATGCACGGTGTATGTAGTATCAGTGAGCGTGATATCCGTGTGTAGAATGGGGAAGGCGTGCGATGTACCTGAGTTTGGCCGAGGGCAGATTGTGATGGCCCGAAGGCTCGGCACGAGCATTTCGGAAACTGCACAACTAGTCGAGTAGTTCGAGGAGTGCTGTGGTGAATATCTTCAACAAGTGGTGAAACCAAGTCCAAACGTCGAGTGTTGGGCGACCAACCCTCATTACAGATGCCGGACGTCGTAGAGTGAGCAGACTGGTAAAATAGGTCAGGCGGCGAACTGTGGTGGAAGCAATCATCAGACTTTAATCCTTGACAGAGTACACGTGTATCTTAACACACAGTGCACCAAACACTCCTAACGATGGGCCTCCGCTAGCCGACGGCCCATGCATGTTCCAAGTGTTTACACCACGACATCGGCAACTACGACTGAAATGGGCATGTTACCATCGTCACTGGACGTTGGACGCAGTGGCAGAGCGCTGCATGGTCTGACGAATCGCGAAAACTTCATGCACGACGATGAGAGAGTGCGAATCCGTCGTTTTCCAGGGGAACATCTTCTTGACACCTGTACTGCGGACGGAGACAAGCTGGCGGTGGCTCAATTATGCTTTAGGAAACATTCACGTGGGCATCCATGGGTCCAGTGGAACACAGTGCAAGGCATCATGACGGCCAATAAGTATTGTACACTGGTTGCAGACCACGTACACCCCTTCATGACGACCATGTTTCCCAACGGCTAGTGGCATTTTTCAACAAGATAATGCGCCGTGTCACTAGGCCAGGTGTGTGATGGAGTGGTTCGAGGAACACAGTGGTGAGTTTCAATTAATGTGCTGCCTCCCTTCCCCTCCCCCAACCAGCTACATCTGAGTCCGATCGAACACATCTGGGATGTGATTGAACGTGGCGACAGAGCTCATCGCCCCCCTCCCCGGAATTTACGGGAATTAGGTGATTTGTGTGTGCAGATGTGGTGCCATCTCCCTCCAGACCTACCCAGACCTCATTGCTTCCATGCCAAGACGCGTCGGCGCTGTTATCTGTTCCAAAGTTGTAGATACAGGCTAATAGGTAGGAGGTCATATGTTCTGGCTGATCAGTGTAGAAGGAGAATTGGCACTTGTGATGTAGTTAATAAATATCCCAGCGTAGTTAATAAATATCCCAGCGAAAAGTATGTAAGCAGAACCCTATATACGTATACATACATTTTTAAACAGTTTAAAAAATGAGATGAAGCTTCTTTCTACCCATTTTATATATATTGTTAATATTTTAATAAATTATAAAAGCTGCTGAAAGTTATGTAATACCATTGAACTTGGTTAACGCTTTATTCGCATTCGGGAGGACGCCGGTTCGAATCCCCTTTCCGGGCATCCAGGTATGGGTTTTCCATGGTTTCCGCATATCACGCCAGGTGATTGTCGGGATGATTACTTCAAATTCCTCCCCGTTACTCGTCTCCATTCCATTTTTTTTTTTTTTTTTTTTTTTTTTTTTGGTAACTGCTTTACGTCTCTTTTTAACATCGAGGTCTTTAGAGACGGGAAAGGATGGGGGGCAAGGATGGGGGCAAGGAATGGGAAGGAATTCGGCCATGGCCTTTTGAAGGAAGCATCCCGGCATTTGCCTGGAGTGATTTGGGGAAACCATGGAAAACCCAAATCTGGATGCCCGGACGGGGATTCGAACCGCCGTCCTCCCGAATGCGAGGCGAGAACGCTAACCGTTTTCCATTTCCATCCCGCCTCTAATGACCTCGACGTCGACAAGGCGTAAAGCCATAAGTGAAAAAACAACCATTGCACTGTAAAGTACACATGACCAAAATGACATGATTTATTCAACTGTAACGCATAATACCGTAACTCTTTCAGCCTGAAATGATTTTTTTATATATTTTACTTTATTGAAATAACGTACGTACTAATAAGATTTAATCATGATAAAAGCGTTCATGTGTCTCACATATTTACACATTTCTTGCTCTTCTGTTTTTTTTTTCTGTTAGTATGAAACTTCCAATTGCTTCTACAACGGAATTACTTCGTCTCGCTTGGCATTTTTCTCTAAACAATTTGTGCATCACGTGCCCCGCGACCATAATTCTCTTAACTTAAAGATTGCGTGCGGTTGAAGCTGCTACAGCACCGCTAGTAGGTGACAAGATATGCAGAGAACAGGTGTGACCCGGCGCAAGGAAAGGTTATTAATTTTCCCCAGTTCCACTAAAAATGTGCTCCTTTATCCAATAGTATCTTATGCATACTTCAGTTATGTATTAAACACTTAACCATATTTGCTTTCCCTCTTCAACAACGTTACGTCTCATATACTAATCATGTTCAGAACTGAATATTTGACTGATAATTAGAGACCGGATTATATGCAACACGAATAGCTAGAAATATGCATGAAAAAGGTCAAAATATGCAACCATATGTAATATAAAAATGGCAATTTTTAGATTTTTTATTTCAAAACCAGCATGCAATTAGTAATTACTTGAATAACATATTTATAAATTCAATAATTAACAATTATTTAACATTTTTTTTACTTTTGTAAACGTAAACAACCGAGTACTGTTCCAAATAATCAACAGTAAGATTGTTTCTTCAAACTCTGCAAATATTTTTATAAGTGGATATGGACCATTCCACACATTCTCTGATGTAACTGGGCAGTACTTGAAATTGGGTGCTGTTTTAGCAGCCATTGTTTCTGGAAAAAGTTCTCCCGCCCCATTAGTAAAACTATAAATTTGACTCAAAGGTTCATAACCTGGGTTATTATTCAAAATATTTCCAAACTTCAATTTAAGTTTACACAGGCAATGTGGATTTCATTCATTAACTGAACAGATTCAGTCAACGTCAAACCTTGAGTTTAAAGCTTTTTAATAGTCGTAGTTATGTAGGAAGATTGAGTGCTAATCACAGCTACGGTTTTAATACTAGAATTGTTAAATGGTTCCTTGTACTGACAAAAGCCTCTACGCTATCAAGATCGTTTACTAAACCTTTAATGGCCTGGAAATGTTCAATTTAAAACAGTACAGCTTTAACCTACATCGCTCATCGAGTTACCACTGGTAAAGGCATTTTTTTAGTGGCATTATTACGAGAACGTGCCTTGGGAAACGCTTTATTTGTTGATCATATCAGTTTATTTAAATCCAAAACGTGGGTCGTAGCTCTTTAGAGAGTCGCCGTAGACTAAGAGCTGTGCTGTTAGTAGGTTTTTTGCAGGCTACAACTTAAGATTTTATTTATTAACTACGTACACTATCGAAAAATATTGTAAATATACCGGAAATACGTATCATCACTAGATTTTAGGTAAAATATGCAATATCCGTCGAAAATGGAAATAATATGTAATTGCATATGCAAACATGCAAATACATATAATCCGGTCTCTACTGATAATAATACCCCTTTAGAAACAGTTATTTCGTCAGCAATGCTTGCTAGATTTAACGTTGTTGTCATTATACAGTATAAACTTTGTCACCAGATTTCGTTTAAGGTAGTGACACAAGGGGAGTTACAAGAAATATTTAATACCACTCTTACCAGAGGGCATTGTACAGTTGGGAACTTGGAGCCTACTAAGCAATCACTATTACCCTAGGTTCCGAATAACGGATACCAATATGACGTGGCCCTATTTTTGTTCTAGAAGGGTTGCAAACAACATGGCGTATTTTTAGGCCACCTAATACCCGTTTCTGATATTTTTGTGTTGGTTCTATGTTTCAAATTATCTTCTTCTATAATAGAATGCGGCAATAGTTTCAGAAAGCAGAATATTGTAATCAAAAGCGTTTATCATGATTTGCTATAAATTTCAGTAGATGGGTAAAGTTTTCATCAAAAAATTAGCATATAAATATAATCCCCCGATGTTTCACTCTTTCAGTACCGTAACACTGCTCAAGTTAAGTATGGTATTGGATTAAAATCGAGTGTTTCATGTTGGCTAGATGCATCTCACAGTCTGATTAAACATGAACTGAAATTTCCAGGTAACTTACTATTTAATTATTGCTGTCCCAGATTTAAGTCTCGACTGTCACCAAGTACTTCTCCCACTGATTTATTCCAGATTTAATCATAAAGAATGTTGGCTTAAAGGCTTAGGATTCTGCACAGACTGCTCTTAAAATCTCCTTCGGCCCGATGCCATTAGGAGGAAAAACGAATTATCAGACTTCCATCTGCTTGTTCAATCTCTCTCTCGCTACACTTTCAGTGGAATAATATTGGTGCTGATGTGTATACAAAACGCACAAATTCCACGAATTCTGTTTAACAGAGAGCTCAGTATTGTTTATAAATGACGTTTCAGGATCTTCATTGTTTTAGTATGTTTGCTAAAATATTTTAGTTAATATTTGTAATCAGTGAAATATTTAACTCCTTTGAAATAATGTGTAAAGTGTAAACACTTCAAGATAAATTCCACGTCACAGAACGCACTTCACTTTAAATATACCTAACATACAGCAAAAATTCAACTAAACCTTCTAATTCCATGTTCTAATTATCTAGTTTATAGACTATATTTTTAATTTAAGCTTTCTTCCTTAGTTGCTATATAATCTATTATTATTAGTAAATTAAATACGCTTAATGGTTTAAAATGTCTGAATAAAGATGTACGGTGCATGTCTTAAAAATACATTGTAATTAGTTGTATAAGATGCACAGTAAAAGTTTCTTGGATACATAATCCAAGAAAGCTCTCTCTCATTGAAGATAGTTCGTTTGTGATTATACCATAGTTGCATAAGGAATTCGCGTTGCAGTGGGAGCTGCTTGGAATCCAACCTACAGTTTTTGCAATCTTAATTAACTATTGTGTTTTGTATTTTTTAAATCGTGTGCAATTTATTTATATGCCTATCTAACTGTAACAATGCAAAAAAAAAAAACAAACGTCGTTCCTTGTGTCAGCTATATGACACTAGCAATTTCCTACTCAGTTGAGCTTTTAACTACAGTATACCAAATAGTTTCATTACAGGAATCTACGACAGTAGACGAATAGCTCAATTAAGCCATCACATTTTTTCCTCATATTATAGAATTATTACGAATTTTCCTCCGCCTATTTAGCTTATAAAATCTGGAAATCCAAGAAAACTGTTAACGAAGGAATAGTGATAAACATTACGAAGTTCAAATACGTTACGTTTGTAGTAATATTAAAAAATAAACCTCCTGAAGCGACTATAATAGAATCACGTAGCATCTACCAAATAATCCTGGTTAAATACAACATCTAAAATATACTCTGGGATTCAGTCAATAAGGAAATTACACTCATGAATTTTATTATAGTAAAAAAGAAAAAAGTGGTTGTGACAACAATATGCCAGTTCTACTACAAGACGGTCGGGAAGTTGATGACAGCCGCGACAAGGCTACCGTATTTAACGCCGAATTTAAAAATTCCTTCACTGACGAAAACATGGGAAATATTCCCGTTTTTCCACGGCGTGTTGAATTTGAGATGGATCCAGTACAAATTGATAGTGAAGGTATCATAAAGCAATTAAAGATCCTGAAGTGAGGGAAAGCGCCGGGTCCCGATGGTATACCAGTAAGAGTATTTTCGGAATACGCGGAAGAAATAGAACCATTTCTGTCAGATATATTTCGTAAATCTTTAGAGGAAAGAAAAGTACCTTCTGACTGGAAAATTGCGCAGGTGATTCCCGTTTTCAAGAAAGGAGATCGGAGAGATCCTAGGAATTATCGACCGATATCGCTAACATCTGTTTGCAGTAGAATTCTGGAGCATGTCATTTGCTCTAACGTTATGAAGTTTCTAGATGAAAACGAGTTACTTACAGCATACCAACACGGATTTCGGAAGAACCGATCATGTGAAACGCAACTGGCTCTATTTTCGCATGATGTAATGAAAGTTATTGATGCAGGATCACAAGTTGATGCTATTTTCTTGGATTTTCAGAAAGCTTTTGACTCTGTACCACACAACCGACTCTTAGCGAAGATCCGAGCGTACGGTATACCCGATCAGATTTGCAAATGGATACGCGATTTTCTAACTTTTCGGTCACAGTATGTCGTTGTAGACGGGGAAGCCTCTTCTAAACTCGATGTTACTTCGGGCGTTCCTCAAGGAAGTGTAATAGGACCACTTCTTTTCTTAATTTTTATAAACGATCTCAGTGACAACGTTAATTGCAGGATGCGATTTTTTGCTGATGATGCAATTATTTATAGGGAAGTGAGGTGCTCCGACGATTGCTTAGAAATTCAGCGCGATCTGGATGTTATTTCGGAATGGTGCCGTGAATGGCAGCTTACACTTAACTGTAAAAAGTGCAAGGCAATGCACGTAAGTAATAAAAAGACCCCGCTTGCTAAGGAGTACAAAGTTAACAATTCAGTTGTTGACACTGTGGATTCCCTGAAGTATCTAGGCGTAACAGTACGAAGCAACATGAAATGGGACTTGCACATAACTTCCGTTGTAGGCAAAGCTAATTTCAAACTACGATTCATAGGACGTATTTTGAGAAGTTGTAATGCTCATACAAAGGAAATAGCGTACAAAACACTAGTGCGTCCGCATTTGGAATACTGTTGTGGAATTTGGGATCCGTATCGCAAGGGGTTGATTGACACATTAGAGAAACTACAGAGAAGAGCCGCTCGAGTCGTGGCTGCTAGTTACAGTCCTTACGTAAGTGTCACAGAACTGATTCGTGGGTTGGGCAGGGATTGTTTGGTGGACAGACGACGTCGTTTTCGTTTGAATTTTCTGGAGAATATGCGAAAATCTTTAAGTTATGAGTGCAACTAAATACTTCTTCCGCCAACCTATTTAGGTCGCAATGACAGGAGGGATAAGATTAGAGAAATAAGATGCCGTACTGATTCATTTATGTATTCCTTCTTTCCTCGATCTGTTCGGGATTGGAATGCGCAGAATTAGGATTGGTGCTTAGCACCCTCTGCCACCCACAGTATTTGTGATTTGCAGAGTATAGATGTAGATGTAGATGAAAATATATTTACTTCCTTGTCGTGAACAATGAATCAGCTATAAGTAGTTGAAACATGGTTGGCTTTATTAGATAAAACAAAAATGTGGTTTATCAATCTAATTGGTCTATATCAGGGGTTTTGTTTAGTTCTGAGTTGATTGGGAACTGTTAAACATGATATTTCCATACAATTTGATATTTAATATTCAAGATATTCAATTGCAAAAAAATAAATTAAAAAAAAATACTGTTAGCTGCCATTAAGAACAGTAACAAACAATAACTTTAGTCTTCTGACTGATCACAGTTAATCGCTAAAAGTTTTTGTATGTGTTTGTCAAACATATGGTAAACAATCAAGAATCCAATCAGATGGAGAACTAATATAAATATACGACGCTTTGGAAGAAAGTTTGTTCAGTGCTAAATGTGTGTTAGAAGTGTGATGATTCTCGCAAAATATATGCCGCAGACACATAGACAAACATATGCTAGAAGTTTTTACCCTGTATCTGATAACCATGTATAACGGTGGGAATTTAGTTAACAAATGGACGAAGGAACTATGGCACTAACTCCTCGTAATTACAGTTACTGTTAACACGTTAAAGAGAGATTAACTCCCATGACAAATCATAGGAATGTTATTAAATATCGTAAATAATAATTTTACTAATGATGCCGACATAATTGCAGTGTATTATTTGTAGGGTGTTAATCCCTAATCTGCAATCATTATTTTACATTTTTGTGTCTAGTAGCTTTGTACAAAATTCCCATTTTTTACTAGATTTCGTGTAGACGCAAAAGAAATTTTTTTTGGATCCGATCACAGTCAAACTGTCTAGTTTAGTCAAGTCAATAAGCTGACATCGTGTCTTTTGGATCTGTCACAAACAGTGCTAATAACTTCGGCGTTTGCTTTTTTTATTAATTTAAATATGTATAACTCTTGTATTTGATTTCGAAAGACAACGTGATCACTTGTCACAATCAAATGAAATGATGATACACATCATTCTGAACTGGCTGAAGAAAAAAAGATAAAATGTATTGAGTAACAATCTTTAAAATAAATTAGGTGTTAATACCACCTGTCACCCTTTTTCGTAGAAGTCTATTTTGGATTTGAAACACTCCAGATAAAAAAAAAAACATTCGACCCAACAAACACTTTGGAAAAGGTTGCTCACCTGTTGGCAGAGTCATCCAGGTTTCAGGAACTCACTTCCGCTATGGGAAGCCGATAGTGCGAATTGGCATGTTGCTTGCGATGTATTTTCCACTTTTCTTTTCCGCGTGGATTAATTTATGATCTCGCGGAACCAACGGCAGCTGTATTAATTCTGAAGGATCGATCGTGGTGTGTGAGCGATAACGTTCTGGCCTTGTATTCGGGAGGACGCGGGTTCGAATCCCCGTCCAGGTATCCAGATTTCTGTTTTCCGTGGTTTACCCAAGTCACTCCATTCTAATGCCGGGATGCTTGTTTCAAAAGGTCATGGACTAATTCCTTCCTGTTCCTTGCTGCAGTCCTTTCTCGCATCTAATGACCTAGATGTCAATGATACGTCAAGGCATAAGCAAAATCTGAAGAGATATTTCTTTTCCTTCAGGCTTTGCGCCTCGTTGACATAAATGGCATTAGAGGTAAGAGGGAAGTGGGGACAAGGATCTGGAAGGAATTTTGCCATGGCCTTTTATAGGAACTATCCCGGTATTTGCCTGGAATGATTTCAGGAAATCGGAAGGGATGCTGCCAGCCATACAGTATAACCAATATCCTGGTCTGACTGTGTGAAGGAGATGGGTCTACACAATCAAACGCAGAAAGCTGGAGGGAATGGAAATCTGTTGGTTTGTGATGACAGGTGGATTTAGCATAGCCCTACACTTTTTGCTATGAGGTTAAGACTGAATTGTAATTCCCTCAAATTTGGTAGTTCTAAATCATCGTGTTTACGCCTAAATTAAAATAGTGAAGGTATCAAGTTTTTCTCATTTCTCCATCACGCGGATGAATTATAATATAAGACTAGAAATTTTCCATCGCATCAATCTGGATATGGTAATTATTCTACGGATTTCGAATCAAATATGCCCACAAATCTCGATACAAAATTTTACATCTATATCATTATTGGAATCTACCGTACTAAGTAATGTGTTATAAATTGCGTATTTAAAGCTAAATTGTGTAAGCTTTTTGCTAATATGCATTAGTTCGCACATTTCAGCGTTTAGCTCCAGCTGCCAGTCTTCACATGAGGCAACTATTTTCACAATATAGTCTTATAGCAAAGTGCATTCACCATGAATAATACCATCATTCGCAAATATCATTTTACCTCTATTACCTCCCACAAATCATTGACGTGAACGATGAACAGCAGAGACCCTAGTACACTTTTCTGGGAGATACCGAATCTCACTTTTCTCCCTGACGAACATTCACCATCCAGAAGTCTGTAAGCAAGTTGCACATGTGCATCAATATGCCGTAAGTTAATTATTATGATACACAGTGTAAAAAGTTTATTTTAATTTTAATCCAAAGAACTAAATCAATCTGGGATTGCCCATCTATATTACGCCAAAAGTCGTGGATTAAAAGTTCAAGTTGTATCTCACATCTTCGGGAATTTTCTGAATCCATGTCGATTTGAGATTAAGAGCTCTCCTTTACCCAAAAAATGCCTGACATTTGAATAGACGATAGGTTTTGCAAAACACTGTAGTTAACAAAATCGGCCTACAATTTTGAGAATTAACTACATTACCACCAGAAAGAAGTAAAATTGAAGCATCTGGAATGTAGTGTTATAGAAGCATGTTGAAAATTAAGTTGACAGATAAATTATGGAATAAACGTATATTCTAAGGATGGGCGAGTAACGAAGTATGTGTAAGATTCTCACGGATAGAAGAGACAGGATGGTGGGATCCGTTTTAAGACACGCGGGATTGGTTAACTTATTAGCGGAGTGAACAGTTCAGGGAAAGGATTGTAAAAGAATACAAAATTATAACATATTAAGCAGATAGTTGAGGAAGAAAGTTGTAAGCGATATGGTGAGTTGAAGAAGTTAGCACAAGATGCAAAGAGAAGGAGTCTTGCATCAAAAAAGAAAGAAGAAAGTATTCTCGCTCACTTCCATACAGCTGTTCCACAGCTGTGGTGTACAAGTATTAGTTCATCAAATGCGACAGAATTTCTTTTGTATATTTACAGGAAAATCGAATGGAAATACCATAAAGATCGGAAGACTTGTCGCTTTTTACGATCGTAACCGGTTTGGTGTTCCATCATCGTCAATTTTAATTTCCTCCGTATGAACGGTAATTGTTGGGACCTCAGCTAATTTCTTGTCTTGAATGCCTTTTTTACAATATTTTTCAAACTTTTCACTTTCTTTATACTAGTTTCCGTTAAATAGAAATAAAAAATGGAAAATTTTATATTGTAACATTTAAATACCATTGATTTATGCTTTCAAAAAAATTATCCAAACCTTCATCCACGACACCCCGTGATTTATATTCAATAATAGGTTTAACTGTGTGAAAGAGCTTGTCCCATGACATATTAATGAGTAATAGTAGGAGTAATTTTAATTAAACATTAATAAATAACGCAATGCGGCTGTTTCACATTTGTTTAATGCCGTACAAATATAAAACAGTTGCATTGACATTATTTATTCACATTTAATTAGCCAAGCAACTGCAGAAAAATGGACAGCAACAACATTGCATTGAATAGTAATTTTGAATTATTTTTTTTCGGTTTGTGTTTGCAACCGGCATCAGATAAGTACCATGCTACAAATACCGATAGTATATACATATCCTTTCGGTTCTTCATAATAACTATTTAATTTTAAGTACAGTTTTAGTAGTTAAACAACACAATAAAATATATTGGAACTCTGCTTTTTCATATTCGTGGACGATGAGATCATTGAAACTGGGAGTGGTTTGTACACAATGAATAGGGAGGAAATCAGCCCACGGCTTTTATGAAAGATCCATTCCAGCACTGATCTGAAGCAATTTCGAGAAACCATGGGAAAACGAATTCTGGGTGGCGGAACCGACAGTCAAATCCAGGTTCACAAATGATCGGCCTCTGCTTAATCCTTACCTATCAGGCTCGATGTAACTGTTTTTTACTAGCTCCTGATAGTTTCTGCTTTTGAATAGTAAACTCTGCAAAAAAAATCATATTTGTAAATTATCGGTTAATTAATCGGGAAGGCTCTTCTAATCTAGATGTTACTTCGGACGTTCCTTAAGGAAGTGTAATAGGGTCACTTCTTGTCCTAATTTTTATAAACGATCTCGGTTACAACGTAAACAGGAGGTTGCTATTTTTTGTCAATGATGCAGTTATCTATAGGGAAGTAAAGTTCTCTGACGATTTCTTAGTAATTCAGCGCGATCTGGATGTTCATTCGGTATGTTGCCATGGATTGCAACTAACATTTAAGTGAAAAAAGTGTAAGAAAATGTAAATAACTAACAAAATTAATCCGTTAGTTCACAAGTGCAAAGTAAACAAGTCAGTTGTTGACTCGATCGATTCCCTGCAGTATTTGGCCGTAATAGTACAAAGCAACTTGAAATGGTACTTGCACATAACTTCCATTCTAGGTAAGGCTAATTCTAGATTTCGATTCATAGGTCGTATTTTGAAGAATTGTAACTTTCATATAAAGTAAATATCGTACAAAACGCTCGTGCGTCCACATTTGGATTACTGCTGGATGAGTATTGCAAAGGATTGATTGAGGCGTTAGAGAAAGTACAGAGGTGCGCCACTCGATTCGTGACTAGTTTCTACAGCCCTTACGAAAGCGTCACAGACTTGATACATAGGTTTGGCTGGGATAATTTGGCAGACAAACGACGTCGTTTTCATTCGAATTTATTGGCGAATATGCGATATTCTTTGATTTACGCGTGCAATGTAATAATTGTTCCACCGGCCTATTTAGATCGCAATGACAGTAGGGATAAGATTAGAGAAATAAGATGCCGTATTGATGCTATTATGTATTCATTCTTTCCCCGTTCTATTAGGAACTGGAATGCACAGAACTAGGACTGGAGCTGAGCTTAGCACCCTCTGCCATCATCATAATTTGTTAATTTTAGAGTATGGCTGTAGATATAGATGTAGATTTAATGAAAAAGAATGAACTGTTCTCACCTAGCGTGGTGGGAGAGCCGTAACGCTCAGGCCTCACATTCGGAAGGACGCTGGTTCGAATCCCCGTCCGGCCAGCCAAATTTGGGTTTTCCATGGTTTCCCCAAATCACTCCAGGCAAATGGCGGAATTGTTCCTTCAAAAAGGTCATGACCGAATTCCTTCCCGTTCCGTGCCTCCAGTCCTTTCCCACTTGTAACCACCTCGAAGTCAACGAGGCGTAAAGCACTAAGAAAAAAAAAAGGACTGCTTTCTTACAACTTGGATCGAGCCCTAAGGTAAAAGGGTAACGCATAGGCCTAGTATTCCGGAGGACGCGTGTTCGATCCCCGGTGTGGTCATCGAGATCTCGGTGTTCTTTGGTTTCAGAAGTCACTCCAGGGTAGGAACACTGTATGAATGAAAGTATCAATACTGTACTCATGGGTAGTATCGGGAAGAAAAAGTATCGTACTCAATAAAGTATTGAAAAAGAATATGGATACCTTGTTGTATCGGAAGGAAAGCATGGATAACATGATATTTATCAAATCATTCATTGGGATTTAGATTTTCTATTATTTACACTTTTATTTTAAAGATCTGTACCTGCGCGTTAATTTCAATCCTCTTTTTAATTTTTGTAGTTGAATTGGCCAGTTTTTTTTTTGTTTTTTTTTTTTTTTGTGATGATGAAATTTGAAGCAATAAATCATGTTCTTTTTGTAGTCCCGCTATGTTAAAAAATTTACTATAGATTAAATAAATGAAAACGAGGTTAAACTTATATTTCAGATCAACAGCAAATTCCATGACTCATTAATCTGTGGAATTAAATAATAAAATATATACTAATCTTATACTTCCCACTCTTTCTCCATTCAGTCACTTAAAAACAGTAATTTATGCAGCCGTTTCGACGGTAATCTGTTTCTTGTCTTTGACATTGTACTATCTGCCTTTGAAAATAAACGTTTGGCAGGTACTGACGTGGCTGTAATTGTCAGCTATTAAAAGCAATGTTTAAAAAATCAATTCTTCAATAAAAGATATCAAATTCTTCCAAGTAAAGCTATTTCTTAAAATAAATAGTAGCACATTAAATACTATTAACTCGAGTAGAGAGTACATAAGAATTTAAAATAACAAACCACTTTGCTATAACTGTGTCTACCAACATGTTACAGTCTAAATACAAGTTCCTTTGTTCAGCTGGTCCATAACGTAATAGAACAGGAATAGAAGCGAAAACAAGGGAAAGGAACATCTAACTTACTTTATTTCGCTGATAGAGGCTTCCACGAGATTGCTCCGCAATATAAGGCAGAGTCTTCCTCTCATTTTATTGGACAACGTCTTGTTCCTTTATGTGAACAATAAGCTTTATTCGAGACAAAAGATTTCCGTCAGCGGCCTCTTGGACCATGGCGCCGGGTCTGCTTGAGACACGAGTCTCGTTTCGCCTTCAAGTGCAGATGCATTAACGGCAGCAAAAGCAGGCACTCATGTAAATTGTAACGAATTTCCATATATTTGTATAGACTGAGTGAAATGCCGAAAGGACGTAGTCGAATTCTTTTCTTTTTAAGGCATCATGTAATTAGCTTCGAATCTGGGATTCATTTTTTAAATTTTTTTTATTATTATTATTTTACTTACGGCTTTACGCCTCGTCGACGTCGAGGTCATTAGAGGCAGGATGGGACTGGGGACAAGGAACGGGAATGAATTCGGCTATGACCTTTTTAAGGAAGCATCTCGGATTCACCTGGAGGAATTTGGGCAAACAATGGAAAACCCAAATCTTGATGCACGGACGAGGATTGGAACCGGCGTCCTCCCGAATGTAAGGCCATATTTTTCTCATATTTTTTATAAATTCTTTATGATCGTTATAAGCCAATTCATTACAATTTGATAGAAGAATTATGTTTAAAGTATTTTTCACGAGTGTTCCTTAGTAGAAACATTAAAAATCTCTTTATTGATAAGATATACAGCACAAAATTAAAACCACTTATCAACACTCATTAAATAGCGCACAACATACAGTAAAAGCTTTTTAGCTTCGGGAGTTCACAACACGTTAAAGGGAATTCGTGTTTCAGTTAAATGCATTATACCTCACAACTGCCTTTCAGTCCAAAATTTACTCTGCTTTCTCCTTTCATACAGGACCTGCAGTGCTTGTTACGCCTCGTCGACGTCGAGGTCATTAGAGGCAGGATGGGACTGGGGACAAGGAACGGGAATGAATTCGGCTATGACCTTTTTAAGGAATTATCTCGGATTCACCTGGAGGAATTTGGGCAAACAATGGAAAACCCAAATCTTGATGCACGGACGAGGATTGGAACCGGCGTCCTCCCGAATGTAAGGCCATATTTTATAGTTTCTCATATTTTTTATAAATTCTTTATGATCGTTATAAGCCAATTCATTACAATTTGATAGAAGAATGTGGGGGCTAGTCGGCTGTATTCTTTATGCCGGAAACGTCACTTGCAGTGAGGCCTCAGCCCTGAATGTTTTTAATTAATTTTTTTGTCGGTTCTCTGTTGCATGTCATAACGGTTAGTCAAAATAACATCCTAGGATACTACATTAATACATTCATTAACAGAAATACAATACTGAAGCTGGCTGGAAATACCATATTTTTTTTTAATTTTATTAAGTATAAAAGTAAACCCTTCTTTCACTTCACAGATATGACTTACGTATTTATTACTAGGGCGTCTAAACTAAAATTTTAATATAATATTTATTAAAAATGTATAATACTGATTTTTTTATTCTGAATTGCGGTATCATGCTTTGCGATGGTTTATGGGGTTATAAACTTTTGTGTTGCAGCATTATCTTTTTTTGCATTGTTTAGATAAAATTTGTTGTGATTTACTTTAAACTTGAAATTTATATTCCTTGTGGTCGTAATGACCTGATGACACAGTTTCTATTAGCTGCCCCTGTCTTAGCCGCCTTAACCTAACCCGATAGTCCTTCCCGGTACAGGGGGCCAACAGTTTAACTTGGAATCCGAACCACGGAAGCATTCTGGCGTACTTCGCATTACACAGCAAGCTTTGCCAGAGGTGAAGGTCGGGTTAAGGGCCTAACAAAATCTCCGTCGACATAGGGATTCGAACCTGAGACATTTCGATCCATTCAGACGCCTGACCGCTCAATTTATTGGTTGTATAAACATAGCGAATTGAGACGACACGCTAAATAGCATAAAAATTTAAAGTTACTTGAAAAGTTACATATGTATAATTGCAACTAACATCTAAAGAGCTTCTGTGATTTAGAAAAGTTTTAAAAACAAGTTCTGATATAATAATTCAATGCCAGTATGGCTCAGTGGGGTAAGGAGCAGCCTACTGGATCAAAGAGATACAACGGGACCAGGTTCGAGCCCTGGTCCCCGCGTAATAGACGTAAAAAAAAATACACTTATCATACAGAACACAGTAAGTTACGCGTTTTACAGACAGATGGCAGCGCAGCCCTTCCTCCTGTGGTGGAGCCGAAGGTGGTTGTGGCGGAGCCGAAGTACAACACTTCGCCACTAGTCAGCGGCGCGATCGACCACGCCCTGAGCGAGCAGGTGGGAGAAAGCGGTACTACGAGGAGTCAGTCGGCTGCGAGCCACGTGGTGTATACGAACTAGTATTTATATTGCTATTCGTGTCGCGTGACATCGTGTATTGTTATTTGTTGTAACCTCTTGTCCAATAAAAAGGTTATGCTTAAGTACGCCTTGGCACTTAATTAATACCGTGTACTGTGTAGACACCCACACTCCTCTAGGCTAAGTACGCCGGGTCTAACAAACAGGAGGCCGATGGCATATAGTCCTAGTTGGTCCGATCAAGAGATATAAAAAGTTTCCTTACTTGCTGGATTGCGTCGTATTTTAGTATTAAATCTGCTACAGCGTTCTTAGCAAAGCAGCCGAATCGCGGAGACTACACTGGTGTCAAAATTAAAGCAACAAACGAAAAATTTTCAAGGTTGCGTTTATTTTTCCACAAAACAGTATAAACAGGTGATAGTAAATTAGAAACAATTTAAATAATGCAGAACATAAACAACTGCAACATGAATAACGATGGACAAAAATGTTCTTCGTTTTTTCCAACTTAACACGCAAATTCTGAAAACTTATTAATGTGCTCAGTTTGGGGTGTGACCATCTCCGGCAGCAATACTGGTCTGACAACAGCGGGGCATGCTGTGAATGATGTCATCAATCTCATGTTGAGGCAAAAATGCCCATTTTCACTGTCCATACTATTAAGGATCCTGCTTGATATCGGTCTCTTTCCCAAATTTTTGGGTCCGGAAATCATGTTCCCTCCAGATGCGAAATTGTCGAGAATCACTCTCCAGATCAAATTGGGACTCCTTTGTGAAAAGAACTTTGGTCCACTGTCCGACCATCCAGTTGGCATGTTGACGACTCCAATGTAGACGTTCCCTTCTGTGAAGACGCTTCAGGGGACCCATACAGCAGGTCTCCGACAGTAAAGGCCATTCTGCAAAAGCCTTCTGTACACTGTTTTGCTTTATACAAATGTTCCAGTGGATGCTGCGAGGTCAGTACATATGCGGTACCGCCGTGCCCTTACAGCCAAATAAAGGTCTTCTGTTTCTGATGTCACGCGCATTGGCCCTGCCCTGATCTTCGGGATACAGTCTATATTAACTGACACCACATCCAAGAAACAGCACAACGATTCAGATTAAGCCATTGGGCTACATCAGTTTGAGACTGTCCTGCTTCCATTCTTCCCATGCCTCTCCATTGCAGACAGTCTGGTAAGCGTCTTCTCTGTGCCATACTGCAGCGTCTGTGAATGTGTACACAGCGATTGTGGATTTGGGACTACCCAGCAAACACTACTTCGTTTCTTAGGTGTCCTGACGTCATCGTTGACATGGTTGTACGATAACCAGAATGCCATCTTCTGTGCAAAACATGATTGTACAGACATTTGTCGACGGAGAAATAATGGTTTTTTGCTTCAATTTTGGACACTAGTGTATTTATTCTGGCCACGAAAGCCTTCGATTATATCAGTTCAGAAGATTGTTAACATTTGTAATAGGCGTCTTATGTTTATTCGAAGAGGCTGTACTAATTCGATTTAATCGTGATTATAATTGCCCTTTGCCAATCTGGCAGAACTGGGCTGCATTACGTAAATTGGTTATTATTCAGTTAAGCCATCAGAAGTAAGTTACGCGCATGTAATTACTTCAACAGGTGGCATATTAGCGTGGAATGCAGTGCCACAATAACTTTAGTGGGTTGGAAGGTGGTAGAATTCGGGATTGAATAGGTGCAATGCTTTTTTAATCTTACTTGCATCTTGTGCGGTGGGATAAGGTAATGTTGTGCAGTAATAACGTTTCATCCCTGAGGTAGTTCTCGAAATGTTATGTCCCCTCTATGAGTTCTCCACCATCACCTGTTTTCTGATGTAACTGTTCTGGACTTCATTATCATCCACGATCTGGAATCATTGACGTACTCCATTTTTTTCATTTACAGTACATAAAAAATATAACCAATACTGCTTTTGATATCTTAAAAACGCTTTAAGTGTGTTTTATTCCTATCTCTGATACTTTACACATCCCATTAATATTTTCTGTCTTCCACCACAAACATCTGAGAAATCGTGAGTTGTTAATAAATAACGATAAATGCAACTTTTTTATTTTTTACTATCTGTCGTATGTGTTTCACCTCTTTTTATTTAAGATATCACCAGCAAAGAATCTGTATTAATGCGGACATATAGTTTTAAAATTCTAGATAATCTTTTTTTGGCCTAATTCAATACTTGTAAAATTATCGGATTCTTTTTCTATTTACTACTTACATTATTTTCACTCTAAACTAATGCAGTTATACAATTAATATCTGTAGTGGGGTGTATCATATGAACACAACTCCTTAGACAACCTACAACAACTGCTAAATGCATTTTTACCGAGCTGTGATATTATTATTAAATTTACTATTTAAAGAAACACAGTTTTCCGAGGAGATACTGTCGGGAATAAGAGCATATAAGAGGGCTGAACATTTCTGAAAGGACTTGGAACATGTCTAAGTTGTATCACTTACTAAACATCCTAAAACAGGAGTAGTATTTAAACTACTGCAACGTTACAGTCATTGTATCGGATAGGAAAAACCTGTATTGAGAAATAAATAACTACAATAACTGTTCTATGAAATAACAAAACAAACTGTTACAACTTAACTTTTTAATGACTTCTGTATTATAATTTCAATCTGATAGCCTCTTATGTGAGTATGTTTAAAAGATCTGTAATTTTGTCGTTGAAACGTAGAAAAATGTGCGGAAGCAGCTACAGCTGAGAAAAATCACTTCTAATGGATACTTATTACACTCGGAGAAAATTTCTGATACGTGATAAAATGTCGGTTCTAACATCGGAATATATTATCAGCTGTTAAAGATGGAATTCATACACATGAATAATACTTTGGTATTTATTTATTAAAACACTATAAAATAAAAAACAACAGCCTTTGTAACTGAAGTTAATTTACCTCAAATTTGATAATTATCCAAACATTGGCACGACCATACTGTTTACTTGACAATATCACCACCCGAGTTTTTTTCTAAATAATTAGCTGATTCTATAGGCTTTCCTTACACTTCCTTATACTTTGATTGCGTGCGTCGGTAGTGTTTTCTCAAATGGAACGAGCGCGCCACATTCTGTGTAGCGATTAAGTACATCATGATTTTCTCCAAAGAAGTACAGTTAATTTTGGAATCAGTGCGCTGATCGGCTTATTTTCGCTTAAGATTTCCGGCGCGTTATCTAGGTATTAATAGAAAGAGTTTACGTCGTACATAAATAAGTCCTCATATTTGCGAGTCGAAATGATTCTGAGCCAGAGGCAGACCACAGTACAAGCACAATATTCAGAACATGGTAAAACTCCTCACACCATCCAAATAACTACTATTATGGTTTATTTTATACATGTTGCTTAACACTTCCATAAATTCATCAAATTTAAAAAAATATGGAAATTTGGTTGGCTAATTTGTTGCTGTTGTACAGTTATTAATTTTGTCTCAGCACGTTTTCAAGTTTTCTTAATAGTTTCCCGTTAGTTTTGTTTATGGGATGTTCCAATACGTTGTACATGTTACTATGTGACAGCGTGTGAGAGGGTATTCTGACTTGCACACATTTTTATGACATATGTCTCTCTATTGTTTGGATACTATTCTCCATCCCCTTATACCTTACGCTAACCTCTTCATCTCAAAATACCCCTTACAACCTACGTTCTTAACTATTTGTATCGTATAATCTCCGTCTTCCTCTACAGTTCTTACATTAGGCTGCTCCCTGTATTACCGAATTAACTAATCCCACATGTCTTAAAATGTACCATAAAGTGCTGTGCTCCACTCGTAAAGTTTACAAAGTTCTTTACGAGTCCTAGATTAAGTAAAAGATTTTTCTTTCTCGAGAAGCTTCTTTTTGCTAGTGTTACTTTGCTTTTAACATCATTCCTGATTCAGCCATCAGTTGTAAATTTACTTCCGAATTAACAGAATTCACTTACATTTCCTATTAAATCCGACCCTATTTTTATATTTAATTTACTATTATTACTATCGTTGCTGCTATATGGCATCACTTTTGTATCTCTATGGTTCATATTTAGTTCATAATCTTCCTGTATTATTTTTGTTCATGCATTCAGTAAACTCTCAATATCTTCAGTCTGTTCTGCTAACAGAACAATGTCACCAGCAAATCGTAGGATACTAATTTATCCCCTTGAAAACTTATGCCACATTCAAAATTTTCTTTTACTTCCTTTATTGCTTCCTCTGCATACAAGTTGAATATTAATCGAGATACACTACAAAATCGTCCCTTACCCTTTTTAACTGGTGCATGTCTCATGATTCTCTACTTTTATTACAGCCATATGGTTCTTATATCGATTATAAAGTATTATTTTGTACCAATATCTTGGAACTGACGTACTTAATATTATGAACATCTTGCCCCACTTAACATTATCAAAAGCTTTTTCAGAACGAACAAACATCATGAAAGTATTTATGTTTCTATTGATCCGTCTTTTGAGTATTATTCTCAGTCAAAATTGCTTGTCTTGTACCACGGAATTTCCTAAAACCAACTGATCTTAAACGGAAAAATAAAATATTAATATACTACATGATAGCTATGATCTAAACATAATGATGACTATTTACGATCAAATAATTACATTGGAAATAAGATATGGTAAAGAAATTATTTTTAAAAAAAGACACAGAAAAAAGGAAAGAATTACAAGAGAGACAACTGCTGGTTGCTCAAGAACTATTAATGAGACTGAGCACACAGTAACAGAAAAAAAGAGTTATAGAAAAGGAAAAAGCAGAAACAAAATAACAATTGTAAGACCAAATAACTATAGAAGCAGTTTAATCTACGAAACACATTGCTGACTCCACAAATGTATGCATTCTATCTGGAAAAAAGCTTCGCTGTCACTGAAACACTTGGAGGGATTCCAATACCTAGTCCCTTTATGCATTCTAATGCATCGTAACCGTGAAATTTTGTTTTAACATTTCAGATATTATAGTTTTAAACCTACAACATACGAGGTATAAATACTGTGAATATTTCTGCCACATGTCAGCAACAGAACAGAGAATTTTAAGCAACTGTGCAGTAAATTTCGGGTTTGATGCAGTCAGTCGGTTGCGAGCCTCTGTTAAAATAAAATCTTCCCTAAATCAGTGATTGCTAACGCTGTCTTAACGTAAAATTTTCTTGGGAACTCTCAATAAGTGCTAAATAAACACGTGAAATGTTACAATTAGACACTGAACGATGCTTATAATGGCTCAAACAAATTGTGATTGTGAATAGACTTAAGACGAGGAGCTTTCGAGACGTCCTCCAATATTAAAATTCTAGAATTTATTAAAAGGATTACATAAATGATTCTATCACATAGATCATTAACGGCGAAACTTTTGACGATATGAACGTGTATTACGATTCGTTTCGAAGTATTTGAAGAAAAGATTATTTTTCATCATAAAACGCTTCTAGCACACCAATTTCTGTCCAATAAAATCAATATAGCGTGTTCAAATCCACCTTACTTCCTGAAACTTCCGCAGTACGATTTCTGTCTCTTCCCTGAAATTTAAATAATAGTCAAACAAACATTTGTAATCTTCTGACGATATCAAGGCAGTCACATAAGCCCAACTAGAGACAGTAAATGTCCTCCTATACTGTTTCAGAAAGTGTCAAAAGGTAGGGTGTTCGAAGAGAAGGGGAGTAACCTGCGATGGGAAGGTGGGAGCGGACTTAAAGTACTTTATCTACTACTATAATAAATGAATTTTTATTCATTGAAAATTTCACCATGTTCTTTTTTTTTTTTTTTTTTTTTTTTTTTTTTTTTTTTTTTTTTTTTTTTGCTATAGTTCGTTTATTTTTTTCACTTTTTTCTGTATTCTTGGCTTGTCAGCGTCGCGGTCATTAGAGTCGTAGAAGGATTGCGGGTGGTGTGGTGTTAAGAAACTGGATGGAATTCAGCCATAAACTTTTAAAACAACCATCCCGGTATTCGCCAGGAGTGATTTCGGAAAACCATGGAAAAGTGGAGTCTTGATGCCCGGAGGGGAATTCGAACCCATCCGGCTTGGTGCCATACCTCGTACAGTTACTGTTCCCATAGGGGTATAAAACTGCTTTAAGCATACTGAAACGTGTGTTATTGCTTAAACACAATCACTATTTTTATGTACAACATCCGGAAATAATACGTTAAAATATGTAAGGCATTATCATGCTGCAATTGCGCTGGTATGGTTCAGTTTGAAACCTGATAATATGCTGGGACCGTAGATAATTTTTTTTTTGCAAAAAAAAAACTGTGAATTTCTAGTGTGTTAGATTTCATCGTCAGAGGCCGAATGTTCGGTCATAAATTCTTCACGACCAATTACGCCATACGATTGTTTAATGAAAGATAACCGTTAAGTCACAGGCTTCAAAATTACTGACCAGAGTAATATACAGAAGAATGGAAAGTAGAAGAGATAGTAGGTGAAGATCAGTTTGGGTTTAGGAAAAACCGCGGTACATGAGAAGCGATTCTGGCCCTAAGATTAATACTTGAAGCGCGAATCAAGAAAAACAAAAATACTTTTATAGCGTTTACTGATTTAGAAAAAGCTTTTGATAATATTAGGTGGAACAAGATGTTCATATTTTAAAGAAGTCGGATCTAAAACGCCGAGATAGAAGAAAACTTTTTAATCTATATCAGAATCAAGTAGCTATAATAAAAGTAGAGGATCATGAGAGACACGCTTCAGTTAAAAATGGTGTGAGACAAGGTTGTAGCCTTTCCCCATTAATATTCAACTTGTATGGAGAAGAAGTAATAAAGGAAGTGAACGAAAGATTTGAATGTGGCATAAGTGTTCAGGGAGAAAAAATCAGTATGCTACGATTTGCTGATGACATTGTCTTGTTAGCAGAACATACTGAGGATATTGAGAATTTACTGACTGGCATGAACAAACTATATACTGAAGGAAGATTTGGACTAAGTATAAACCAAAGCAAGGCAAAAGTGATGAAATGTAGCAGAAATGATACCAATAACAGGAGATTAAATATAAAAATAGGGCGGGATGCGAAAGGAAAAATTAGTGATATTACAACCGATGGCCGTAGCAGGAGTGATGTTAAAAACAGAATAGCACTAACAAACAGGGCTTTCATGAAAAAGAGAAATCTTTTAGTTTCAAATATTAATCTAGGGCTCAGAAAGAACTTTTTAAAGCTCTGTGTGTAGAGCACAGCACTTTATGGCAGGGAAGTATGGACTTAAGGAATACCAGAAACAAGGAAATGATGGGTGAGGAGAGAAGTATGTGGAAGAGTCTTACAGAAACAAGAGGCAGGCTGGTAGGTAACATTTTGAGACATGCAGGATTAGTTAACTTGTTACTGGAGTGAACTTTCGAAGGTAAGAACTGCAGAGGAAGACAGAGATTAGAATATATGAAGCAGGTAATTGAGGACGCGGGTTGTAAGGGGTATGTTGAGATGAAGAAGTTAGCAGAAGATAGGAAGGGATGGATGATTGCGTCAAACCAGTCGAGATACTGATGACAGAAAAAAAAAAAAAAAAAAAAAAAAAAAAAAAAAAAAAAAAACTCTCTTTAGTTTTAAACATCAATAATGCAATTCTAGTGTTTTGTTTTTTTAAGGATTTATAATTATTATATAAGGCCTGGTACACATCATTGTTCATAAACTGCTTTTACTTTGTAGATCAGAAAATGGATGACCAGTTGCATTCGTAACTACCTGAATTTTTTTAATCGTGGATATATAAATATGTTTCTTGAACAATCTTTCAAATGTTATTCCTATTCGGCGTATTAAAAAAATATTGAGTTTAATCAGTTGGGGTTTCATAAACTATTGAGATTAAGTGTCTGACTAATGCTGTGTTAGTTGACGGTTGTATATTTTTTATTTCTTTCAAATGCTTTTATAGTACGCTTTTCTGAGAATACTGAGATACGAATTGTATCAAAATGGTTTGTTGTTGTTAATTGGACAACAATCTGGAGTTAAAGACCTTTTCGTTGTCCAAATTTATTTGGTTTAAATCTTTGGTTACTAGTTTTTGTCTGACTTATGGCGGTAAGTTTAAGTATAGAATGCGTCCTAATTTATTCATCTTTTAGTGTCCTGAACATGTTTAGCTTGTTAGTTGAATATATTTGTTCCTAACTTTTTTGACATTTTTGAGAGCTTTTGGTGTGTGGAAGTTTCCTTGAATGGCCAGCATCCTTTTCTTGTGGCTATTAATCTTTAGTATTTGCTTGTCTGTTTGTATGTTGGTGTGTGAATGGTTATGTTGTAACAAATATTCAGCAAATGATGAGTGGTTGGTGTATTTGAGAGTTCTAGGATGTTCCTTACTTTTGGTTCATCACTTTCTGGCTGTTTGACCTATGTATACTGTATATGTACTCAGATGTACTAACCACTCAACATTCACTGAGCATTTGTTACAACATAACCATTCTTAATCCAGCATACAAACAGGCATGCAAATAATAAAGATTATTAATCACAAGAAAGCATGCTAATCATACAAAAATCTCTCAATAATGGCAATAAAGTTATGAGCGAATATATACACCTAACAAGTCAAATCTTAATGAATAAATTATGACACATTCTATACTCAGACTTAAGCCACAAGGCAGAAAAAAAACTAATAACCAAAGATTAAAAACAAATAAAAGTTCGACAACGAACAATCTTTGGCTCCAGACGGTTGTCAGACTCACAACAACATATCGTATCGAAACATGTCGACGTGTTTTCCGAAATGCAGACTGTAAAAGCTTTTGCGAGAAGTAATTATGAAAAACATGTAACTTATATGGTACTACAAACTTGCGCCCATAATCTATTGTTGTAGATAATAATCTAAGTTAACTTAACCCATTTTACAAAATAAAATTAAAAAATTAATAAACATTATTATATATACGAATAGAACACTGAATATGTCTTAAATAAAACGAAATGCGTTCGCCATGAAAAAGATTTTGTTTACTTGCCAGATGGAAGACCACTAACAAAAACTGTTATCGTAGAAACTATGGACGTTAGGTGGAAAGCACTAACAAGGGATATTCATGCAAGATGAATAATGAACATAATGAAACAGTATTATGTGTTACAAACAAATGCAATTATATATATTATTTCTATAAGGTAATTTTTTGTCACAAGCCTGTATCTTCCTTCATACTTAACCGAAATCAATGAATGAGGTGTCATTTGAAAGCTAATGGTCTCCACTTTGCTCACGTCATATTTTAAGAAAGGAAGTTTTCGGAATTCGACCCTTAAAGGGTAAAAATGTTTGTATTTCTAAAATGCTGTTTTCTGTTTTACAAGTCATTTATCTCCCTGGATATCTATCTGAAATCGTTTAATGAAGTATCATTTTAAAGATTAAGATCTCCGATTTTGTGACGTCATATACTAAGACAGAAATTTTTCGGAATTCGATCCTTAAAGGGCAATAGTATCAATATTTTTGCAATGCGTTTTTGTGTCACGACCCATTTATCTCCCTTAATATTTAACCGATATAGATAAATTAGGTATCATATTAAAGACTGAGGTCTCCGCCGTGGTAACATTATATTTTAAGAAAGGAATTTTTCGTAATTCGACCCTTAAAGGTAAAAAATGTTAATTTTTCTAAAATGCGTTTTTTGTATCTCGAGCCATGTATCTCCCTGTATATCTACTAAAATCGATAAATAAAGTAGGATTATAAGGAGTAATGTCTCAGCTTTGTGAAATCATATTTTAAGAAAGAATGTTTTTGGAATTCTACCTTAAAGAGAAAAAGTATAAATTTTTCTATAACGCATTTTTGTGTCACGAGCGATTTATCTCCCTTGATATCTAACCGTTAACCACGGAGCTGCCAGACCACTCTGTTTCATATTATGATATGTACTATTAAAATCGGATAAAAAGTGGATCTGCATTAAAAAAATCGTTGAAAAAAATTAAAGGGGAAGTAAAGTAGAAGGAGGGTTAGGATTTTGTAGACCAAACGTAGGCAGAATTTTCATTTTTGTTTTAATGTATACATATGCAGAGTCCATCAATATTGAATAAGAAGTGTGCTTGTTTGAATAATATTGTCATAAATTAAGAAGGTAATGAAAAGGAGTAGAGGCGTGGGATTTTGGAAACCAAATAAAGACAGTACTTTTCTGATTGTTTTAAAGCGAAAAACTAAGAAAAACACCCTTGTCCACTGACCTAAGGTTCATTAATTGCTACCGAAGAAAGTGTACTAAGCTTAGTGTCAGAGGCAGGATGACCAGTTCCTATTCTCTGGGACCAAACATTCAACGTGAGTTTCGAACCATGGACCGGGTAAAGCCCATGTTATCAAACTTCATGCTTCAACCGAAATTTCAACCGGGTGACGTATCCTGAAACTTTGGAAAGTAAGTGCCTTCACCACTGTGCTAGCAGACCAGTCTGTCTAGATATGTGTGCTACGTACCAACAAAATTAAAAAAAAACGGTGTATTTGCACAACGAACGTTGGCAAAAGTTAAGTGGTGGAGGTAAAAGAGAAGAGTGATTAGATTTTTCAAAGGAAATGCAGATTAAAGTATACTTGTGAAAAGTTCCGTTGATATCAGATAAAAGCTGTAGGTTTATATAAATAAAATTGCCAAAAATGAAAGGGAGGGTGGTAAAACGGTTCGATTTTTGGAATCCAAAAATGGCAATTATTTTAAAGTAAAATGCTAACTTAGACCACAACTCGAAGGTTGATTGAATCCTTCGGAAGGAAGGTGTACTAGGCTTTGGATCAGAGGGACCGGCTATTTACTTTTCTCTGGGACCTGCAGTTTAATGTTGAAACCGAACCACGGAACGCCCCGGCGAAGCTCAAATGATCAAATGCGACTTTTAAAAATTCCTGAACCCCCTGGGATTTGAGCCTGTGACCGGCAGCAGAATGGTCTGTAAGCAAGTGCTTTAACCACTGAGCTACCAAACTATCTTATTTTGAACGATATGCTTGCTAAGTACTATCAAAACCGGATAAAATTGTGGGTTTGTATGAAGAACGTTGACAAAACTTAAGGGGTTGTTGTAAAGGTGGAGAGGGGTGGGTTTTTCAAAACAAATGTAGAAAGAATTTTGTTTGTTTGTTTTAAAGTACACGTGCGAAAAATTACATCGAAATTGGTTAGAAAACATTGGTATATACAAAGATAATTTGAAAACATTGATGGGTGTGTAGGGGTCGATGGGTTGGGTGTTTTGGATATTCATTTGGTCAGAAACTAACTAAGCCACCAGACCAACATATAAGTGAAGTATGCCATACATTTTAGCTACAGATATAGTGTTAAACTTAGCATGTCAGTGACGCGAACTAGTAAGATTTTACCCCTCAAAAAAATAGCCAACTTCAATAAAAATAGTCAATGAGATTTTTCTTATCGTTCTAGTTCTTTGTGTACCATGCTATAAAATACTGACGTACAAATTTCCTAAAACCAGCAAGGAAAGGAACTGGTTTTAAGTGTTGGATGGAAACGTATCCGTGGCATTTTGAAAACGAGACAAGCATAACCTAACACAAAGTTAACCTTTAAACACATCGGAAAAATTATTCACAGTAGTTTCTTCTTATGTATAAAAAAAACCATACTGCTAGCTTCGGAAACCAGTTTTGTTAGTCATTTTCGATAACATCTAAAAATATTCTATTTTAGTTTCACTGATTTTTACATGGCTGCTGAATATAAATAGGTGACTTGAATTAGTTAATGAAATATTGTCTGTGTTCAAGGAATAAAAGCGAAGGTAATTAAATACCTCAACTAAATAAAAAGGCCACAGTCTCCTACTTGAAATTCCTTTCTAGCATGTTTGTTTTATGTAACATACGGCTCTTGAGTCGTAACGAAGCGCGTTCAAAAATATAAAGTTACATTGCTATTAAAAATCGTATGTAAACTGAAACCTCCCAGTTTTTAATAAAAGCCACCACTGAGTATTTCGTGTTTAGTAAAATAAAGTAGCCAAACGAAATACGATACATACAAACGTAGATCTTTTTTTTATTTCTAGCAATTTTTCCTGAAACTCACTGGTCATATACTGAGCGTTATTACATAGCAGTACTAAGATGTGCACTACAGTATTTCTGATAAAAGATATATAGCTAGATACGATATAAAGGAAATACTCATAGAGCTCAATTAATTTACTCTCGTCACATACAAGAAAAAGACGAATAGAAGGCGGATATAATCATAAATTCTAAAAGAAAAAATAAGTTCCTCAAAACCCTCTTGGATTAGTTACGAAGAGCTATGATCAAACAATTACTTTTAGGGAGAACCGAATTCAGATCCAGAACAGAGATTTCCATGTTCCTTGTTTTTTCCATAGTGGCCCGAGGCGAATGTAGCTATAATTCTGTAATATAAGCTTCCAGCGATTTGCTCGTTTTTCCTTGAAAGTTAGGAAGTGCCTTAAATCATGAAAGTCTTATATAATACAACGGGCGGCTACAAATTTGAAGTGTGGGAAAATCAAGACCTTTCCTGCAGACATCATCACCTTTTTGCTTATGACTTTACGCCTCGTCGACTTTGAGGTCTTTAGAGGCGGGAAAGGACTGGGGCAAGGAACGGTAAGGATGGCTGGATGGCTGGACGGGGATTCGAACCAGCGTCCTCCAGAATGCGAGGCCAGAACGTTAAGCGCTCACCCACAACGCTCGGTCGGTGTTCTGTGGTGTGATGCTGGTGTGGGGACGGTTCCGGTGAGCAAAATTTTCAACAACCTCCCGTCCTTTCTTAAATTTGTTACACCACTGTCTTAACTGAGCCCATGAAAGGGTTCTTTCCCAGTACTGTGGGAGTAAACGGAGCCGAATTTCAGCAGCATTTACGTTTTTTCTGGAATGAAAATTGATAATAACACGGTGTGTGACTGCGCGGCGTAACTCTTTCATCGTAATTGTTACTGAGAATAAGAAGCACATTGTCAACGTTATTGCTACCTTCCAAGTGCCCTTCCTCCACTGTCCAAACAGTTTCAGACGGCTCACGCGAAGGACGGACAAGCAATTTAAAAGGCTCGTTTATATTATTGATCCACTTCCGTATTACTTTCCTGAGCGATTGTGGTCACATACAAGCAAAGGAATATAAAGCGATTAGAATGATTTAATCCCTGATTTTAAGAGGAAGAAATACCGTTCTCAAAATGTAAGGGGGAGGGACCTAGTTATATAACTGGCAATTGGCCGTTGATTAAGTCATTCTTTCCCTTATTTGCTGCTGGCGAGAATTTGAAACGTTTCTTGAGGCGCATTACACTGACAAACATTGTCACTGTCACATAGTATCAATCACTGGTTTCCCCGCTTCTCTTAAATCACTTGGCTAGTGTCCATAGAAAATTTTATTAATATATTATGCCAAGAATTTTTTTTAAAGTGGATAAGGTATTATGGGAGGTAAGTACACCATCCAACCCATCGTTTAAATAATTGTGGATGCATACTAAAAACGTTTCGATTGCCATCTGATAATCCAGTTCAATGCTGAATCATCAGAATTTAGTGTTAAATTAATCTTTCTTTTCTTTTATGTAAGTTTTATGAACAAATAACGAAACAGACCGATTAAATTTCAGTTAACAATCTGAATGACTGATGTCTAAGGAATATCAAAACTTTAGCTCATGAATTAAACTTCCATATTCATTTTACCACAAAATACTTAGCCTTTAACAGTCAACTTGAAATACCCCTTCCAATCATGGAAGCATTGTTTATTAGATCAAAAGAATTCGACTAGCCAATCTAAGGTTAGATCCAAATAGAGCGTGTAACAGAATTAAATACATTTTGTTTGAGTACGGTTAGAATGATTGGAAATTCATTAAGACCGCAGTAGTATAATTTTGATTTTTTTAATGGCTCTGTCGTTAATAATTTAGGTATAGAAAATATTTTTAAACCACTATAACAGCTGAGAATTGCATCAGATAAATTACCAAACCTAATTTGGATCTGTCATCCTGGGAAAATAATTTGTGTTTCACATGAATACGTTATTATAAAGGTTTAAATTTCTCTACTATGTTCATTTGTCGAATAGTGAAGCAATCGAGGGCAGCTGATTGAATGCATTGTGGTGCTGTTTCGCATTTCAAGAACATTTATGATGATGAAATTTTTGTTTTTAGATTCATTATTGTATTTGAAATTCATGCTATCATACTAAAGCGTTGAAGAGTTTGGCAATCAATGCATTCGTTACGGAAATTCGATTTCGTATTCATAGCTTTATTAGAACGTTGCCCGCTATTTTAATTACTGTAATAACATCATCAACCGGAAAACATTCTCATCTAGTCGAAAATGAAGCCCAAACATCTGTTTCGTTTCTCATTCTGATCAATATGCATGTTCAATCAGAGATTAGTGGATTTGAAAGAAGATTGAACAGTTAAACGATTTCTTGTTTGGTTATGAAAATTCAACCCTAATTTTTAGTGCTAGAAAATGGAGCGTGTTTCATACTCTGATTGCAGCAAATCGGACGAATTTCTTTTGTATGTTGAGATATGTTTTACCAATTAAATTTTTTAAATCACTTAATAATTCATAAATGCTTATAACTATAATTATAAAACACTGTCCTCATGCCTAAACCTGCTCCTATCCTTGCAAGTTAAAACATTTGAACCTATGAATCCTCGAGATTGCACAAATTTGGTAATCGATGTTTCTAAAGAAATTAAAAAATGTTTTCCTATTTTAGTGTAACCTAATCGCTGGTAAATGATTGAAAAGCATTTAATTGCTCTTCGAGAAAAACATAAGACACTTGTATTAAAATAGCATCACAAATTAACTGTTGGGTGAGCTTACACCAGTTTACAGTCAAGGCTCTCTCTCTCTCTCTCTCCTAGGATTTCGGAAACTTTGTAGATGTCTTCATAGCAAATACCATTCAATAATATCAGAGTTGGGTAATAGTTTGTCTTTGTTATTAAAATGTATAATCAGCGTTACTAATCATTTTTCTAATAAAACAGTTTTTGCGAATGCCAGAATAATTTCTTACAATATAAATTTTTGGAGCGCCTAGTTTTGATCTATTTCATCAAGCAGTGAAATAATTAAAAACAGTAAAATAGTGGTTTTTAGGGGCAACAAAATAATTGATCTTGGTGGTGTTGCGCAAAGATATTTGTGACAAAAAATTATTGGACGAAGTAAAAAAATAGGTAGATAAATTTGTCATAACAAACAACCTAGTTTCTCAAGTTGAGTAAAATCAAATTCTTTATACTTATTTGAAGGGATACAGCGGATAAGATTTACTTTTGTATAAAATCTTGATATGATCTTAAATTACGACTAGACTTAAGATGGAAAGGTTTCACAGCGTTGTCTGTTGATAAAAAATTCTGGAGCTTCCAGCTACGTCAAAATGTGGAACTCATTGCAGGTTTCAAGAGGCAATTTCATTGCCCTCATTTTCAAACAACGTTTGACGCAGTTGGTACCTCGAGAATTTTTTATCTACATATAACTATTGTTTCTGGTTAAAACGTCTGAGAAATGTCAAATATTTAAAACACTCTAAAGCTAATGAAAATTTCATTTACCGTTCTTAATTCTAGGAAATAATATTTCAAATCAAAATATTGCATCCACTGTTTTCAAATAATGTTCCATTATTCACACGCATAAAGTTAAAAATGTTACAAAATACAATGCAATACATTTATTTTCCATAGGTCCCAATGTATGATACTGGCTCTGTGGGATGTGAAAAGTTGTCAATTTACTTATGATCAATTGCATAACAAAATGGATAAATACACCAGAAGATGTACTGTCACAGTATACATGGTACATTACTTCTGTCAACTACATTTACACAAACTACTGGCAGTAATTTTGTAGATACCTTCGAAATAATTGCTTCTATGGAGTAGGAGTTCTCAATTAAAAATTCTTTTAAATTTTCCTGAATTTAATCTTATCATCTGTTAGACATTTAAGATATATTGCGAGCTTGTTGAAGATATGTATATCTGAATATAGGGCCCCGTTTTGAACATTTGACAACGAATTGTAATCCATGGGAAGATGAATTTTACTGGTTTATATATATATATATATATATATATACATTATCGTTACTGCCAACGTGATTCATAGAAAGCAGTGGGACTGTGTCTATGACTCGGCAACTATATTTCGTTCTGTTATTTTAGTTATGTTAATCATGAGAATTAAAGGAATTTGGGGACGCAGCGACAAGAAAGCAAGAATTTAATTGTAGCAAAGAATTTCGTAAAACCACGAAACATAGAAGTGGAATAGAACACACTATGAATTTTCGTTAAAGGTGCTGTACCTCTAGGCTAGTTCCGTTCTAATTACTCCCATGCAACTTACAACTGACAGATTGCTTCAAGGAAAAAGAAAGGACACAAAAAATTAGGGCTAAGAGAAATGATTGAATATGTTATTTGTATTCCTTTAAAGAAAATACTTTATACTCTACGGTACTTGTACACGTGTTACAGTTGGAATATAATTTATTGATCCCTAGACAGCGAAAACGTTTATGAAATTAGTTTCTTTGGGAGTTCAAAGAGCTATAAATGTTTGTTTTTTTAAATAATTTTTTTAGAAAATCAGTTTTTAACATTGATCTGATATGGTTGCTTGTAAAATGATGGGCAAAATGTATTAACTGTACCAGTAAAATATTTATGTCTTTGAATTTGGAAATTACTAATATTTAATCAATCTTTATTACTCTTACTACTTCAAAAAGCAAGTACTGTAACGAACGCGTCTTGTGACCGCTAGTTACATTAATAAACTATATGTTTATTATTTAAAATGTGGAATATTTTAGTGGTCGTTTGGGCGCAGTGTACATTGTACGAGTGTGGAGCGGCAGATCTGAGGAATGCCAGAAGGCCGGTTCCTAGAATTAGCGAGGGGAGAATAGTGAGTGCCTAATGGAGGGGAGATTTGTGCTTGCCAGGTAGACAAACAGGGTGATCGGCGAGAGTTTTCTGTTTTGCATGTGGCACGACGAACGAGGGAAGAGATATTCGATGCCGGCCGGCCAGCACGTTCGGACGATGTGATTTCTGGACTGTCTATTCGTGAGTGGGACTGTTGCTGCTGCCTGGATCCGGACACCCGCTATTTTGTTTGGGCAGATGAGCTCAGGCACAGGACGACATCTGAGGAACTGTGCTACACTGGTCCATAGCAGAGAAGACCGTCATCCAATGTGTGGCGGCAGACATGTACATTCGGTAATTATACATCGCCAATGAAGGACACTGTGCTAGCTAGACTTTCAAGTTCATAGCATTGCCCAGCTACGACCCTGCAGATAAGAACTCTCATAGCCCGGAGCAAACATCTCTTTCAGAAGTGAAGTCAAAATGTTGACTTCGTTTACTGTTTAATTTTTGTGTATTTTATATAAAATACCCTGGCGCCCGCAAAAGGACAACTGAGTAATTTTAACTAATTTTGTTATATATGTCATGTGATTAATTGAAATAAAACAATTTGTGATTCCTCGTATAAAGTATTCACGCAAGTTCTACCTTTCATGATAAAATATAAAATAATAAAATTAATTATAATTTTAAATCACGTAATGAGGTCAGAACGTTACAATGGCGAACCAAGTGGGGCTTTTCGATTATTAATTGCAAAAATTAATTATGCTATGAACGAAAGACAGCACTATGTCCTTGGCAACTTTCTTATTTTGTAGATAGAAAGTAATTTGTGTTAGTTTCCGTAGTTAATGCATGTATAAATTGATGTGTTTGTTGATCTTAGATGGAAGTTGGTTTTGCAATAAGATCAGATAAATTTATTTTGTGTGCATATTGCGTGTGTTATATCATAATTATCTTGTGTGACATGGGAATGTGCAATGGGTTTTGTCCAAAGGCACTCAAATTCTATTGTACTACGGCGTTGATAATTGTTGTGATGCTTTCTTTATGGCAATTTTAAGTTGTTGTCGAATTATTTGTGTGGATTTCGAGCCATATGTCCAGGGTAACGATATCCTTTCATATTTAAACCATTTTTCCGCGAAGGTATTTGATGAGTAAATTCTTCTTGTAATTTTCCATTGAAATTATAGAATGTGCTGTGTACTGTTCTTTGGGTTTGATTTTAATGTGCAATCGCGGATTTTATTTGCAGATTAGTGTAAAGTCTTTCTGATGGTGTGTTTTGCAATCCTTATTTCTTTTCTTTGTTGTGTATTGGAATATTCTTTGCGTGTCAATGTAATAGTTGAAAATAGCGTGAAGTTTTAAAGTAATGCGCTTGAGATCCAGTACCATTAACATGTCGAAAGAAATCGTGGAAGGGTCAAATTTATCACAGGAGCCAGTACCCACTGATTCAAATACGGATCATATCGGGGAAGACAATAATGTCGCAGAAATAGCGTATTCCACCCAATCACCCGTTGAATTAAGGCAGGAAAATTTTCAGAATACCTCCAACATGAGTGCGAAAAAAGTCTCGGTGATTCCTGCATTGCAGACTCAGCAACACCAGATGAACGATATAGCGGCTTTATTAATGGAGAAATTTTCACAATTATCTGCTCAATTTACAACACAATTTCACGAATCCAATGAAAAATTGTCTGAACTCTCAGTGCAAATGTGTAGTAAAATCGAGAATCTGGAAAGAAACCAAGAAATGGCTCACAAAAGAATTGAAGAGCAATTTGCTACTTTTCGCGGAGAAATTGGCCGAGAAATAAATGATTTTAAAAAGGAAATTAGCTCTGAGATCACTCTTTTAAGCAAAGTCCAGACGGAGTTAAAGTCTTCCTGCAATGCCCTTGAAACCGCCAACAGGGAAATTTGCCGTAAAGTAGAAGCGAATAAAAGTTCAATTGAACAAATACGCTCAGAAAACAGTGAACATTTAGGTCAGATTTCTGAGTTTGCTCATTCAATAAAATATGGTGTTGATGAAAATTTAGGTAAAATAAGATCCGAAGTTGGAGATCTTAAGAATTCCGTGGGAGAAATGGAGAAAAGTCAAAAGAATCTAGAAACATCACAGCGTAACCTTGCTGCCGAAACGGAGGTAAAATTACGTAATTTGGAAAGTAAAATAACCGAAAGGGATAACTCTGCTAGCAACAATGGACAAGGTCAAGCTAGTTGTGCTCAGCTTTTTTCGGGAAATATCGAGTTAAAGCTTCCTAGATTTGGTTCCAAGGGGGGGATAAACCCGAAAGCTTACCTCGAAGACCTTGAAAGATACTTTCAAATTAAAGCTGTTCCGGAGTCGGCAAAACTTTTAATCATTAGCCAGTCATTTTTTGAAGAAGATCGTTCATGGTTACAAGTAGCGTGTACTCCAGATATGTCGTACGCACAGTTTAAGGAGTTGTTTTTGAATACTTTCTGGTCAGCAAAAATACAAAACCAAGCTAGGATACGATTTTATCAAGGAAAGTACGTGCCTAAGCCTGGTGATTCAATGGAAAGGTATGTGGAACGGTTAGTCGTAAAAAGTCGTTATTTTGACACAGTGATGCCGGACGCGGAGTTCATTGATGTAGTAAGCTCACATTTCAGCCCGGGGGTTCAAGAACACATCTCGCCTGTATATGTAAAGAATACCACTGATTTATTAGAAACACTGCGGAATCTAGATGCCATAGGACAACGAGCGAGCCGTGAACAGTGCGCGGAAAATGTGCAGCACAATCGCTCTAATTCTAATGGACAATTTCGGCAATATAATCAGAATAACGGGCAAAGTTTCAATAACAATAGTAACCCAAATGGATGTAAAAATTGGTAGCAAGTCCAATCTAGCGATAAGAAGCCGTGGAAGATTGAAGGTCAGCGGGATTGTCACGGGCAAACACGCCGCAGTTCGCCGGAGGTGAATGCTATTCTAACCGTCGATCCCGACAATAGCATTCAGAACGAAAGTGAATATGAATTGAGAGTTGGTGCCGCACGCGAAACATCGCAGGGTGACCAATTAAAACAATGAGATTTCGCCGGGGATGCTGAGGGCGCTCCACAGTTTTGCCTTATTAATTTAACATACTGGCGAAATGGTGGTATGGCGGTGTGGAGAATGATGCGATCATAGCAAGACCAAAGCATAATCAAACTTTCACTGTAGGGCAACGAGTATTATTACGCACCAGTCCACAATCATACACCAACAAGATGCTTTTGCAAAGTTTATTATAATATATATATTCCATGCATGGTGAAAAGGATAATCTCAGTTAACAGTCACTTATTCACTAATGGAAACCAATGACTTTAACCTCATAATTCACGAAACTTTAAAGAGTATTTTGATGATCTCAAAGTTTTGGTACAGTCGCGCGAGGATCATTTGGTGCAACTTGTTTCTCTTGATAGTGACGATGGGCATATATGTGCCGGAAAAGGATAAAAACTTTCCGAGATAATATGTTGGGAGCTGATTTCTGGCAGACAGAAGGATTCCAATACGTTTTGGTACATTTACAGATAAATTTCTGGAACTTCACAGATGTTGTGTGGCATATCAAATCACCAAGTAGCCAAGGGAAAAGGATCTCCGAGGTACTAGGTAGATAATATTTTATTTTGTTTTGTTCATAAGGAATTACGCGAATCAGCATTCCATGAACAAAATTCTTTTATGCCACAGAGCAAATGTACTTATAACGTTGTCTTGGGAAATCGGGAAGTATACTGGAGCGGCATCCGCGTACACTTGATCGAGATCATGTTACTTTAAAAATCACGCGAGGTCTGTAACGAATGAAGATAAAAGGGGATGTAATTGTCATTATGTATATTCAAAGGATGGTGGCGGAAATTCATTACAAATACTTTGCTTCGCGGTGACATAGTAACAAAATATTTGGAACAATCTTGCATTGCTTTGGACAACCCTGCACTTCATAGATGGTGACTTCACTGCTTAAAAGTTTTTATTATTATTATTCAGATAGGATATGTTCTCTACCAGTTTTATTCATTCATTATATATTAAGATTGTGTTATCCAATGTGTTGAATATCTATGATGATCACAACTTATGATGTATTGCGCTATATTTACTAAGAATGGTGTCTAAGTTAAATTTTCAATTTGATATAAAATGTTATTGTGTTAGAACATCTATATCACTACAATAATTTGTTACTTATAAGGTTACATTTGAAATGGTTATATTATGTATTTAAGGCTTGCACAAATCTACCCACAATCAGGGATGGGAGTAAGAAAAGTCTATGTACAAAGTAGCCAAGGGACATATGTTCGGTTGAATATTCATGTCGGTGGAACTTGTGATGGAATAGGTTAGAATAGGTTACCAGATTTATAATTACTGCTAAATTAATGGACGAGGAAGGAAAATTTGTATATTTCTTATTGTGAAAATTTAAATAAAACTAGTTTATTTAAATTTGCCGAACCAGGGGGAATATGTAACGAACGCGTCTTGTGACCGCTAGTTACATTAATAAACTATATGTTTATTATTTAAAATGTGGAATATTTTAGTGGTCGTTTGGGCGCAGTGTACATTGTACGAGTGTGGAGCGGCAGATCTGAGGAATGCCAGAAGGCCGGTTCCTAGAATTAGCGAGGGGAGAATAGTGAGTGCCTAATGGAGGGGAGATTTGTGCTTGCCAGGTAGACAAACAGGGTGATCGGCGAGAGTTTTTCTGTTTTGCATGTGGCACGACGAACGAGGGAAGAGATATTCGATGCCGGCCGGCCAGCACGTTCGGACGATGTGATTTCTGGACTGTCTATTCGTGAGTGGGACTGTTGCTGCTGCCTGGATCCGGACACCCGCTATTTTGTTTGGGCAGATGAGCTCAGGCACAGGACGACATCTGAGGAACTGTGCTACACTGGTCCATAGCAGAGAAGACCGTCATCCAATGTGTGGCGGCAGACATGTACATTCGGTAATTATACATCGCCAATGAAGGACACTGTGCTAGCTAGACTTTCAAGTTCATAGCATTGCCCAGCTACGACCCTGCAGATAAGAACTCTCATAGCCCGGAGCAAACATCTCTTTCAGAAGTGAAGTCAAAATGTTGACTTCGTTTACTGTTTAATTTTTGTGTATTTTATATAAAATACCCTGGCGCCCGCAAAAGGACAACTGAGTAATTTTAACTAATTTTGTTATATATATGTCATGTGATTAATTGAAATAAAACAATTTGTGATTCCTCGTATAAAGTATTCACGCAAGTTCTACCTTTCATGATAAAAATATAAAATAATAAAATTAATTATAATTTTAAATCACGTAATGAGGTCAGAACGTTACAGTACTATATGGTTCGACAGTATCTAGACTGCCCTGACACATATCGGAAAAAAATACTACTTTTAAGCGACATGTGTGATTTCACATTTGTTGGTACATTTTAATTTGAAGATAGAACCAAATAAAATTGGCTAGCGAAAGTTTGTAAAATCCACCAAGCGTGCTGCAAAGTCATTCTGTTACAAAAAATTCAGCGGAAGTATTGTTGGCTGTGACGGTTCTAGGGCTTTACAGAGTGTATTTTAAGACATTTTGTCGGAGTTTTATTATAAAAATTATGAATTGCGAGCGTGGTGTAATATTAGGATCCACGCGTAGCCACAGGTATTGCGACACAATCCTGGTGTCTTGGTAAGTGTTGCATCAAAAACCAGCGTCAGTATAAAAAGGACGAGACGCCACCGAGCGGCGCTTTTTCGTCACCAGTCTTCATCGCAGTCGGACCTTCGGTCCAGAGCAGAGTTTAAATTTGTGTGGCAGTGGGTGACTTCTAGGTGTTTGCGGTAACCGTCTGAGTTGGTCTTTTGTCTTTGTTCGGGGAGTAAGTGAGTCGTCTGGTATTTTATTTTTGTTATTCATCGAAAGTGAGGATTTTAGTATAATCACTCAAATTAGGTTTTTTTCGTCGAAACTAGCAAGAGCTAAGTTTACATAAAGTGTGTCAGGTTAGGGAAGCAATAATAATACCAGCGAAATTTCTTATTAGTCGACACTCAGCGGTTGCGCAATTGTTTAAATTTGCAACGTCTATTCCACTGTTTTAAATTCCGTTCCAGTTTAGAAGTTGTATATCAGCCCATCAAGTATTGATTTCATAATTTATAATTGTGCAACAAGTGTGCAAGAAATGATAGGAACTTTAGAAATTTGAAATCGTAAATTTCCAATGTTGTGCAATTTGTGTGATGTTTAAAGAAATGGTTAGGGATTGTTAGCGGAAAGTATTAAGAAATTCAAGGGATTATTTGCGGTCGTAGCAGAACTGTCTTCTGATTTTTTTGGAGAAGAAGAAATTATTTACCTGGTGAAAAATCTGTTGTGTAAGGAATCTTCTGATAGAAATTTAAATAATATACCGGTCGGTGGGTCTAACGAAATTTAAGGAAAGCTGTGCATTAAAGACTTGAAAGAAAATCATTTAATTTATGATTTAGTAGTTTTGAGATACCCTTCTAACCTTTTATATTTCAGAGAAGGTTTGAAGTGACCACCGCCGAAGAGAAAGAACATTGTATGTTGTTAATTACTTGATGCTTTCCAGGTAGGCACAAGTAAACGCCACAAGAACAAGATACTTTATTTTTTGGTAACTGCACAGACCATAAAGTGAGTGATTGTTATATTATATTTTGGCAACATATAACGTGCGGGTTCTTTCAGATGGCACATCTCCACAGTAAGGGCAAAATTAATTACTATCAATATTCAGTACTTAAAGAAAAAAATCCATAAAACAAAAGAGAAAAATGTATAAGGTTTCCTGTAATTTTTCATTAAAAAAAAGGCTCTTTAGAGTTAGTTATACAGATTTATATTAATTTTTTAAAAGGTTAGGTGGTTAATGACGTGTTAATAGATGGGGCATTGACGAAAGTTACTGGAATTCGATTCACTTTCTGGATACCGTGAATATAATGGTGCACGAAGCTAGTATCTGTTAATAATAGAGTCTATGTCTTCCTGTGCTATCATTCTGGAATATATGGTTATTAATCCCGGCGTTACGTCCACAAATTGGCATAATCTTCAAGTCATTCCCCTATAGATGACCCAAGACTGGGGGAGAAACGTTCATAGTGATAATAAAACTGATGTCAAACTAATACCTGCTCAGCTGGTTCTGGAAAGTCGCGGAGTATCCAACGTTTATAAAAAAAGCAACTGCTGGGATACAGCCATGGCATATGTCTACAAATTTTCATGAGAGATTAGTACATCAACATTTCATCAACCAAGTAACAAATCAATTAATAAGTTTAGAATATAAGGAATGCTTCCAGCTCATCTTGATTTTCCTTCCTTTATCAAAAGAAATTGCCCTTCGTAGAATGCATTGTGCGATTTAAAAAACAGTTACTACAGGAAAACTTCTCAAGTTGGCGTAGTTCCAGTTTTTCTAGTAATCAACGAAAAAAATGTAACGGAGATGAAAATGTAATTTTACGGAATATTCTGTGGAGCCATGATTATACTTTTATTTTTTCTCAAGGGGAACATGAGTTTGTTGTTATCATATTCCGTAAATCCTACGCAGTTGTCACCAAAAGACGAAAAAAAAAAAAAAAAAAAAAAATCCCAAATATTATCTTAGCCGGTGGCGCTGTTTTTCATGCTGTTGGACCATTAGAGATAATTCTCTGCTCGCAGTGCAGCTAACAGTGAAAAGCTCTTGAGCACATCTCATTGCCGGAAAGCACGCACAGCTCATTACGAAAATGGATGCGCTCTGCTTCATTACGGGGCAAATAATAACTGCAGCTTAGTTATTTATTGGAAGATTGTGGACGTACGTTTCATTCAAATTCTTCAAATGAGATGTTTAGTACGGTATCACTGTGGGGAAATTGAGTTTATGGATAACAGAGGAGAAATAACGGTAGTATAAGATCCATCTCTGACAGCAACCTAGCATCTTTCTACTGCATTCGAGACTAATGTACTGAGATAACTAGAGGCTTGTCAATAGTATTTTACATATTCTTCTTTTATCGAATTAGGTTTGTATTAGAAACATATAGACTAATGCTGAACATACACTGCACGCTCAGATTTTTTTTTTTTTTATTGTAATGAAGCACGTGCTCCGATTGCAATTCCCTTAGTTATTTAAGTATCGCTTTTTTATTATCTTATACAATTTGAGTGTTAAATTCCTCCCTACCTAATTTCGCGATTTACACATTTTAATGTTAGATTCATTCAGCGTTTTGGTAAATTATTCGTCAATTCACTTTGTAATCCCTGACACCCTAACCCACAAATAAAATTTTCCCACTCCCTTATGCATGAAATCGAGCGCCAGCTTGCGGTCGTGGTCATTGGTTGAAGCGATTTTTTATTTTTCTTTCCGTTGGCCGCGGGCATTTGGGTTCGCGGTGGATTACAGGTCAGTTGGCGTGATTCAGAATTCCACTGGCCTGAGCGGTATTTTGCGTGCCCTGTTTCACAAGGAAGTTATATATGTGTATCTTCTTTTCCTTATAAGTTATTGTCACTGTTGTTACGCTCACGGTCCGCGACGGTTAGGTTAGCGTGCGAATTAAGCTTCTTATTTAATTGTCGGCGAGTTATGCCAAACTTGAGAGAATTATAATAAGAAATAAAATTACGTATGAAGAGTATTTTACAGCTCAGGTTCAGTGCATTCAAGTTACATCTTGCTGAAGATAACAGCCGGTGTCACATTACAGCCTGACCATGCGAATCGACGCTACAGTCATAAGGTGAGTGGATTTCTGTTTCTTTGCGCTATTACTGGCCGGATCACTGCTGCCGAATTTCGGATTCCTGTGGTCGGTGGGAGTGAGGAGAGAAATCGCTCACCAATTAATTACCTACGGTTACGTTCCCTGCGGGAAGACACTATTTATACGTGACTTTTCCCAAATAGATTATCCATCATCTAGTAATCTTTTGCCTTCTATGCATTATTTCTAATTATTCGACCAATATCCCTCTAAGCTCCATCACCAAAATATTCTGATCAGCCAGAAAATTATGACCACCTATCTACTATCGGTATAAACCCGTCCAGGCGATAGTAGCGTCACCTGACGAGGGATGACTGCTAGTCATACACACGCATGGTGCTTGTAGAATCAGTGAGCGTACTATCCGTGTTTAAAATGGTAAAGGCCCGTGATCTATCTGAGTTTGAACGAGGGCATATTGAGATGGCCTGAAGTCTCAGCACGAACATTTCAGAAACTTCACGACTTGTCGACTTGCTCTGGTGAATGTCTTCAACAAGTCACGAAACCACTTCCATACGTCGAGGGCTTGGGCGGCCACCTCTCATTGCAGATGCCAGACGTCGTAGGCTGGGCAGACTGGAAAAACAGCATAGGCGACGAACTGTGGCGGAACTAACATCAGACCTGATGCAGGACGGAGTATAAGTGTGTCTAAACACACAGTGCACCGAACACTCCTAAACGATGGGCCTCCGCATCAGACGACCCGTGCATGTGCTAATGTTTACACCACGACATCGAACTATGACTGAAATAGGTACGTGAACATCGACCCTGGACGTTGGCGCAGTGGCAAAGCTTTGCATGGTATGATGAATCCCGATACGTTCTACGTCATGCCAATGGGAGAGTGTGAATCCGTCGTTTTCCACGGGAACAGCTTCTTGGCACCTGTACTGCGGGACGGAGACAAGTTGCCGGCGGCTCAATTATGCTCTGTGGAACATTCATGTGGGCATGCATGAGTCCAGTAGAGCTCGTGTAAGGCACCATGACAGCCAATAAGTATCGTACACTGGTTGCAGACCACGTACGACCATGTTTCCCAACGGCTGTGGCATTTTTCAACAAGATAATGCTCCATGTCACAAGGCCAGGAGTGTGATGGAGTGGTTCAAGGAACACAGTGGTGAGTTTTAATTGATGTGCTGGTCCTCAACTCGCCAAATCTGAACCCCGTCGAACACATCTGGGATATAATTGAACGTGGCTTTAGAACTCATCGCCCCCCTCCCCGTATTTTTCTGGAATTAGGTTATTTGTGTGTGCAGATATGGTGCAACTCCGTCTAGCGACCTACCAAGGCCTCATTGCTTCCATGCCAAGACGCGTCGCCAAAGGCGGACATACCGACTATTAGGTAGGCGGTCATAATGTTCTGGTTGATCAGTGTATGCCTCGTACATTCTCAGCACTCTCTTCACCCTCCTCCTGTCCTCAAATGACTCCCAATCCACCTCCATCATATCAGTTACTGGCTTGGTCCTGCGATAATTTCCACAAACAAATCTAGCTGCTTTTCTTTGCACGCCCTCCAATTCCTGTTTTTGATATCCAAACTACACCACCGCATTCAACCAATTGTCTGACCAAAGTTTTGTAATCCAATTCCCTAACTTCTCTGGTACATCCTCTGATCACCCTTTCCAGTTAATGAAGGACTGTGTTATTTTTTCCTACCAACTGCCCAATGTGCTCTGCCCAGTTGAGTTTATTGTCAAACGTTACGCCACGATATTTTTACTTCAACCCTTCAACAAGCAATTCTGACCCCACCCTATAATCACAAACGATTTTAAGCTTTTTTATCTTTTACCCAATAAGCTGACACTTCTTGGCATTTATCTCCATTCCATTCTGACCTACCTATTTAGATATTCTATCCAGGTCAACCTGTAGCTGTTCACAGTGTTCTCTTGTTTTGATCCTATTATTTACCAACGTTTCAGCTTAGAACAACCTAAATTCTGACCGTAAAGCATTAACACAATCATTTATTATAATAATGAACAGCAAAGGTCCCAATACAGTACCCTGTGGCACTCCCATACTTACTTACACCTCTTCTGGTAATGTATTTCCTACTCTAGCACCTTGCTTTCTGGCTTTTAAGAATTACTCAATCCAGCAAGTAACCTTTTTATCCAATCCAATAGCATTCAGTTTATTTAAACTCATTTCATGGCTAACTCTGTCAAATGCCTTAGAAAGATCTAATGCTACACCATCAACTTGGCCACCCTTGTTCAATTCATCCACAATATCTTGCATATAGCCCACGATCTGAGATTCACATGAATTTTCTTGTTTAAAGCCTTGTTGTCGATCTGCAAACCAGATTTTTTTCCTCACAGATATTTCTGATATAGTTGCATATCAATCTCTTCATTTGCTGGACTCGGTAGCGTAGGGGCTAGAGTACAGGCTCCGCGTACCGCGCCCGTTCGAGACCGGCCGAGGGCATTTGTCGTGTCCATCGTGTGATGTCGATACTTAGCAGCAACAATTTACTAGAGAAAATGATACGCTGGATGAGTCATGATCACATTGAGCTGGCTGTATGGCCTCAGTAAGCGAATGCCATTAAAAAAAATCTCCATCATTATACCTATCACTGATGTGAAACTAATCGGTCTGTAATTTTCAATCCTATTTGTCATCCCCCTTTATGAACCGGTACTACTATCGCTCTTTTCCAGTCCTCCAGCAAGCACCAGATGTACAGTAGACTTCTTTATAAATCCTAACTAGCTGACCCGGTCACGCGTTGCTGTGACTCAGTAGTTATTGTACGTTGGATCAATGTTATTCTAAACTACCTAATGTAATCAAATTAATATTCACTAATAAAGACAAAAACGTTTTAGTCGATTTGAAAATTCAAAAGTAATTGGTATAGAGTTTCGGATAGTTGAAATTAAGGACAAACGAACATAAAAATTTTAAATACATTTTATTACAAATTACTTAATTTAAAATATATAAAAATTGATATTTATAAAAATAAATAAATTATTTTTTATTTGTTTATAAATTGAAATTTCAGTTGAATAAATGAGGTAGATGAAGTTGATTTTTAAACATTTTTAACAATTATTTTCATTATTTTAAATTATTACAATTTATAATTTTAATTTATCAAAAGGCTAATTGGTGTACAATATTTATGGTCAGCCTGTCTTTTGCTAATACAAATAGATTTGATGGTTTCCCCACACGTGAGCAGGCGACATATAGCTACCCATGGGAGAAACACGTATTTTCCAAGTCCAAGCCGCAAAAGGACATTGTTTGGCCATGAGACTTATTTATGGTCATAGCGAAAGCCAAACGAATCGGAAAATGAAGCCTTTTAAATGGTATTGGAGATTCTGACGGTATCATTGGTATACGTGTCAACAGGACGATTTCTCCTTTGAACTTTCCAGTCAAAATAATTGCTTCAAGAACATTTCCGATGATAATTTTGATGACCAAACGTGTATCGTTGCATAACCTAGGTGGATTAAAATTCCGAAGTAGAATAATCGGTGAACCACTCTTAACGGAAGATTGTGTGGTGGCATTCCTGGTATATCCAAAGAATTTAAATACTCAGTTGGAAAATTTACGGCTTCATTGTCATCTACAATAGTGTCTATTGACTTAAAAGACATCAGATCACCTGGCAACAACTGTTGTATCTGGAAGTTAATTTCGTTGACATCAACATTTTTTGCTGCCAAAATAGCACGATATCGAGCCAATTATGATCTGAGTAATTATTTGATATATCCGGAAACACACTCTCAATTATTTCATTTTTTGAGTGAACAACAGGGCATAATATGTCTGGCAATTTGATGTATTTCGATGCAGTTCTATTTCACCGTTTCCAATATCCAGCAATTGCTTACAAAATACTTGTGCCGATGGATCATTTTGCAATTATACTCGCATGTTCATGGCCAAACGAAGTGTTCTGACATTCCGCCATAAAAACGATTGTTTTAAACATGCGTTAATCTCATCGGCAAAAGTAGCGCGAGGAATCATTGGCGTACTTCACATTACACAGTGAGCTGTGCCAGAGGGGAAAATCGGCTTAAATGCTTATTAAAATCCCCGCCGAGACAGGGACTCGAACCGGGAACCTTTCGATCTCCAGTCAGATGCCTTAATCACTAAGCCACCAGACCAGTCGCTATTGAATCAGAAATTGGATAAGCTTGGAGTATTGGAATGGAGAATTATAAGGAAAATTTTGGGACCATTGAAAAATACAGTACAATGGAAGATAAGAACTAATGAGGAAATAAATAATAACATTCAAAAAATAACAGAATCAGTCAGAAAAAGGGAGAATGATGTTTTTTCTCGACACATCTATCGCATGTATGACACCAGGCTAACAAAAAATGTATTAATATGTTTTTTGGGATTCAAGAGGTTAAGAAAGATTTGAAACGAAATAATAGCGGTGAACAGTATGGAAAGAAAATATTTTCGAAAGCAGATTTCGAATATGGCAGGATTCCAAGGTAGAAAGGAGAAAAAAAACGGGTGCGAAATGGTCTGAAGACAGAAAGAGAAAACACAGTGCAATAATGAAGGAGTACTGGAGAAGAAGAAAGAAAAAAAACAACGGGGAAAGAATTGAAATTGACGCTTGGTCCCTAGCTGGCCATAACGAAAAGAAGAAGAAAAATGAGAAGCAAGCAACAAATAATTACACGTTTTTTAATTTATCGTAACGTTTTCTTCAGTGTTATATTCATGTGTGTAATTACTTTGTCACAACACAATACACAGCACTATTATAATAATGATACTACACGAAAAATTCACGAAACTGGGTTATGCCATACATAAACACATATGACGTTGAGTAGACTGTAACATAAATAAATCGAAACACAACGCCATCTATTGGATAGTTATCCAACCTAGGTAACCAAGTGTTGTGTCGATAAATAAATAGATCGCCATCTGTTAGATACCTATGGAACTATAATAATAATTTCGTGCGATCGTAATGACCTGGTGACAGTGTTTCTATTTGCTTCACATTCCACCCCTACGCCGGAGGTGAAGGCCGAGTTAATTGCATATAAAAATCCCCGCTGGCACATGGATTCGAACCAGGGACCTTTGGAGCTCCAGTCAGACGCCTTAACCACTTAGCCACCAGGACGCTGAAACTTACGGCTCTTACAAATAATTACAAACCATTGTCCTATGACAAACGTTGAACGAACATTTAATTCGAAATAATAATTATTAAGGTTAATAATCTAGATAAAAACTATCCTATCTTTTAAGTTGGACCAAATTACACACAGTAAGCCAGACTTCATCAAAATCAGTTAAGTGGTTTCGGAATTCATCTCGGACAAACATCGTGACGCGAGATTTTTATATATATAAAGATAAAATACATTATACTAAATATTGTGTTTAAATTTATCATCCAGAAGATTTAGTTTATTTCCAGTCTCAGATGCGGCAGTGAAACTAGTTTTTACCCTATGGAAGAGAAATTTTGTAGGAACGTACTGACCAGAATAGTTGCAACGTGTGTTCGGATACAAACTAATATAGTAATTGTCAACATTTGAACATGTCCACCAAGCTCAATGGGTGATTGGTAACTCTTTGGCGCGGCAGTCGCGAATCTCCGTCCGTTCATCCAGATTTCGGATTTCCATTGCTTCCCAAAATCACTACAGGCAAATGCCAGAGTACTTCCTTCAAAATACCACGGCTGAACTCCTGCTTGTTTCTTGTTCCGAGCCTTCTACCGCCTCTGATGAACGTGACGACCAGGATTTGTAAAGAAACGAACATACCAGAAAATATGAATTAAATAATTGCTGTGTGTCCTAGTAAAAGTTACTAAAAAACTGTGTTAAAATGTATTGAAAATTGGAGTATTCACCGACCTTGGAGGTTGATCGGTAACGCTCGAGCATTGCGTTCGTGAGGACATGGGTTCAAATCCCCGGCTGGACATCTAGATTTCGTTTTTCCATGGTTTCCCGAAATCACTCCACGAATGTCGGAATTGTTCATTCAGAAACTCACGGCCGAATTCCTACGCGTTCCTTAGCCTATTCTTTTCCGGCTCTAATTATCACGACGTCACCGAACCCAAAAGCATAAAAAATTTAGTGTATTATGTTGGAAGTTATGAAACGTGGATTGCGACCCATCTAGAATGAATTGGTTGTTCGCAGTAATGAGACAACCGTGAACGGAGGAGAAAACAAACTCAATCTGTATGACAAAAATCTGTACCGTAGCTGCAAGTTAGGCCCTCAGTATTAGGAAAAGATAGCAGTGTTATTTGTTGGAGGTTCCTCTTTACTGTGCTACGCAGATGAGCGAATCAAAGAAAGTTTTAACAACGCTAGCGAAACGCATCCTGTATTAGCTGGTGATGAGGTTGTTGAGATGGTTGTCTTTACTTTGGGAGGAACTTTGAACGCTTGTGCTCACCCTCAGTCTACAGTCTTTGTGCTATTAAACTCACAAGCATCTCATTCCATCAAGAGCACTTGCCAAAAGTTTACAACGTAATGAAGTCTTAAGTTTAAACTATGAATACGGAATGGAAGCCAAACTTAAAATCTATAGATATCTACAAAAATAAAAACTACAAAATAAATCCAAACCAGAATGATGAATGTATATTTCATGCAGCTAATGTTGACATTGAAAATAGATGAGAACTTCAATCGGCAAGAACATATCACGTTACTACTGAAGAAGTTAAGTATTGGCACCTTTGCAATAGGAATGCTGTCTCCATAAACAGATCTATAATTAATCAGATCAAATCATTGTTTGACATTGTTGGCCTGGTGATTGTTTGGCCGCCAGGTGACAGGGTTTCCGATTTACGGCGTTATGCGTCTCTCATCTTGTCTAATTAGCTTAACCTCGTAATTCTACCTGGCATACAGGATCTACAGCTTAACGTGGAATCAGAACCAGAGCCATCAGACCGGTATCTAGAATTAATGAAACCGGTGTATTCTTCTTATTTTCATTCAGTCTTGTCATATGGCATATTCTTTCGGGGAATCTCTTCAGAAAGTGAAAAAAGTACTCATAGCGAAGGATTTTGTGTACTGTAAAAGCAGGAACTTCAAGCAGACAACTATTTGATACGCTCAATATTCTTACAATTAATTCTCAGTAAATACATTCTCTCGTGTGCTTTGTCATAGATTAATTTTACATGTTTATACCAATGCAAGATGTATGAAACAAATATAATTTTTACAAAACTCAAACGTCCTGCTCTTTATCAAAAAAGGTGTTAAATATTCTAGGATATAACTGTTTAACAAATATCCTAAATGTACAAAACAATTTGTAAATAATAAAGGCGTATTTAAAGGAAATTAAGGGATTATTTTAGTGCTAACTTCTTTCTATAAAATATTCTTTTGTAAAAATTTATGTTTACTAGACGACCCGTGCGAAAATTTCGCGAATAAAATGTGATGAATAGTGAGGTTGAATATGGTTTCACCAAAGCTGAATTATTACTCTTCATACTCCTACTTCATTTATTGATTTTGGTTAGAAATCCAGGGAGATAAATGGCTAGAAACACAAAAAACGTATTTTAGAAAAATTTACATTTTTTACCTTTAAGCATTGAATTACCAAAGATTCCTTTTTTAAAATGTAATGTTATCACAGCGGAGACCTTGGTCTTTAATATGATACCTCATTTATCTATATCGGTTAGATATTAAGGGAGATAAATCGCTCGTGTCACAAAAACGCATTGCAAAAATATTTATACTTTTGCCCTTTAAGGATCGAATTACGAAAAATTCCTTTCTTAAAATATAATGTTACCACGGCGGAGACCTTAGTCTTTAATATGATATCTCATTTATCTATATCGGTTAGATATCAAGGGATATAAATAGTTCGTGACACAAAAATGCGTTGTAGAACCATTTATACTTTTTTCCTTTAAAGGTTGAATTCCAAAAACATTCTTTCTTAAAATATTATGTCACCAAAGCTGAGACATTATCCCTCATAACCTTACTTGATTTATCGATTTTGGATAGATGTCCAGGGAGATAAGTGCTTCGAGACACAAAAAACGCATTTTAGAAAAATTAACATTTTTGCCCTTTAGGGGTCGAATTACGAAAAATTCCTTTCTTAAAATATAATGTTACCACGGCGGAGACATTAGTTTTTAATATGATACCTCATTTATCGGTTCTTGCTTTCAACAGTTTCTGGTTCCGACTTGGGGTTAAAATTCCAGTGGTAGAAGGAATTTTTAAGAGTGGCTTAATATTCTCCCTTCGGCAGTAGCCAACGAACTTTCTGCTTTCTGGTTGTTCACTTAGCTAGTTTTTTATTATTATTATTTTATTTTTTTGCGCCGGTAGGAAACCTTCCAATGTGGATGATGATGGAGAATGTTTACTACAATCCGATCAAAAGAGATAAAACATGAGAACTTTCATATCTACCCGCCAACTCTGCAACTTACAGAAGACGAAAGACCAAAAATATTATATATCCCAAAGCTCTAGAACAAAATTTTTCAATTTTAATTGAATGCATAAAAATCATTGTCTTACATTTGCTTTGTACATGTTAATGTGTCTGTACATGCGTATCCACTTAAGAAAGAAAAAAAAGGCATTGCTTCACATGCCGGGTAAAGCTAGTATATGTATATATTTAACCTCTGCAATACATCATGCAGTGAGTGTTTCATAGTGGCTTAGAATTTATCTTACTAGCGTGGTAAAACAGATTTCTAAGATGTTCGATAGTATTTTTGCCGCGGATTTTTAAATTAAAAATTCAATAAAAATTTTACAATAATTTTAGATTTATGTGTTGAATTCTGAAAATATGGTTAGTAATTTACAACATATGAAATTTTAATTTTTGATTTTAGAATTAATTTGAAAATTTAAAAAAAAACACGGTTATTTCATAGTTTCAAGTTTCACTTCTGTCGGCAGTCCTCAATGACTGCCAATTGGGTTTATTATTTAATGAATTGCGATATTTCTCATGAAACATACCTACATACTTTCGCATAATGCTATATTTTTGCCTCATATACTTTCGATGTTCGTGGTATACTGTTCAGTAACACTCTCAACAAACTATTCCAATTCCAGTATAGTATAATACATTCCCATTTCTTACGCCTGGAATGAAGTGTTATTTTATGATCACAGGCGCTTCTTCACTCAAAATTACAACTAATCCCTATCCCAATACTCCTCAACAACATTTGTCCTGGACACTCACAACATTCTCTTCACCTGCCTCCTACCTTCCAATGACTACCAACCCAAATCCTTTATCATATCGGTTATGGGGTGATTTCAACAAGCAGATGTATATGCACTTTTTTGTACGCCTTCGGCTATCTGTATTTGAAATTTGAACACAATATGTTGGTCTTATCCTGTCGGAACATACTCAAGCCATAGTCAGACAAAGTTTTTGTATTCCAGTTCCCTCACTTACCTGGAACATCTATCTTTTTTTAGCTTTACGTTTCGTCGGAGTAGGAGTCATTAGAGGTGGGAAAAGGAACGGGATAGGAGCATGGAACGGGAAAGGAGCAAGGGAAGGGAAAGAATTCAGCCATTTACTTTTCGAAGGAAGTACGGAAAACCCAAATATGGATGGCCGGACGGGGATTTGAACCCGCAACCTACCGAATGCGAGGTCAGAGATCACGTCATCACCACTCAAATAGCTGCAGTACCTTCCAATCTCTCCCTATCATCTCTTCAATGCTTCCTGCCCAACTGGGTATATAATCAAACGAGCAGTTATCCGCGACTTCGTACGCGTGGACTCAGAATTTTATTGCTAGAACTGGATATCGAAAGATGTAAATTACGCAAAAGGTGTCCCAAAAACACTGAGCCAGTATAATATGACAGGAAAGCCATCACTCTACTATCGAACTTGTCTCATAAAGAGAATAAGTTTACAACAGATTTAAAAAAAAAAAACCGAAGGTGTGGGGATGTGGGGGGGGGGGGGGGGTAACTAAGGACAGCTTTATTTCAGCTTGGTCTTTTCATCTTCAGCTTGAGCATCCGATTCTTGGGTTCTAATAACTTTAGCGTTTCGTGCTATGCTAGAGCTACACCTAAAGTCAGGTTTACGCCCGTAAGGCACGTCAAAATAGAAGACAAAATAAACTGGTACCAGAAACATTTAGGCAGACACAAAGTAATGGTACAGTGCAGAGTAAATCGACATCTATACTAAATAATACGTTTTGTCTCTAAACGAAATTTACTAACAAATCATACACTAACAGACTGCTCGAGAAGCACAGCTTGAGCAACCGACGTAACATTACAAACTAACACACGCATCCATCCGTCTGTCACAATTTGATAAGTTCTCAAAGCTTCGTGACTAAAACTGTTATTCATAACGAAAATAATGTCCTGTGTCCTTCCTACAGATACAAAGTATTTCCTTGTAAAATTACGTCATTATCGGTATTTACGTTTAGTCAACAAAACGTAACAAAAAGACAGAGACTTAGGGCCCTATTACACTAGGCGACTTGGCGGCGCAACCAGCCGCGGCACTGGTGTCTCTGTTGGCGACGCAACCAGGATTCTGGTGGCGCCGCCAGCCAGCCACTCGCACAACCGAGCAGTCACTTTGCTGTTATCCTCGCATTGTACGCGAATTGTGTAGTTGAATATGTCCAGTGAACTACAGAATGTCACTGTGGAAATGAGTGGAAGTGAAAGTGTAGAGAAGACAAAGGGGTAAAGCAAGAAGAATTTCTCATTTTCGTATCTTTCCCGGTAATATCAACCTTTACTAAGTACAATGATTAAAAGAAAGACGATTTAGACATTCTTAAGTAATTAAAAAACTTGTTGTCGTCTGAATACAGTTTAATTGCGATGGAGCTAACACTCCGGTAGCAATTTGCACATTTACAGCACTCTCTTCACCCTCCTCCTTTCCTCCAATGAGTCCCAATCCAGCTCCTGTATCATATCAGTTACTGACTGGGTCCTGCGATAATTTCCACAAACAAATCTAGCAGCTCTTCTTTGCACACCTTCCAACTCCTGTATTTGATCTCCAAAATGTGGTCCCAAACTACACCACCATATTCAACAAATGATCTGACCAAAGTTTTGTAACCCAACTCCCTAACTTCTCTGTTACATCCTCTCATCACCCTCTTCAGCAAATGAAGGATTTTGTAACCTTTTTCTACCACCTGCCCAATTGAGTTTATCAAACGTTATGCAAAGAATTTACACTTCATCAAGCAAATCTGACCCCACTCTGTAATCATAATTAACCTTTAGATCTATTTATCTTTGTATCTTATAAGCCGACTCTTCTTGGCATTTATCTTCATTCCATGCTGACCTACCCATTTAGATATTCTATCCAGATCATCCTGCAACTGTTCAGTCTTCACCTGTTTTTATCCTATTGTATACCATTGTATCATTTGAAAAATAGCCTAGATTCTGACCGTAACACAGTCATTCATTAGAATAATGAACAGCAACTCCCATATTTACTTCCACTTCTCTTGATAATGTATTTCCTACTCTAACCCTTTGCTTTCTGACTTTTAAGAATTCCTGTGCCCAGCAAGTAACTTTTTCATTCAATTCAATACATTTCAGTTTATTTAAAACCATTTTATGGCTCACTCTGTCAAATGCCTTAGAAAGATCTAGTGCCACACTATCAACTTGGCCTCCCATTTCAAATTCATTTGAAATATCTTGCATATAGCCCACTATCTGAGATTCAAATGAGTATCCTTGCCTAAAGCTATGTTGTCGATCTGAAAACTAGTTTCGTTCTTCACAGACATTTCTTATATAGTTGCATATCAATCTCTCAATCATTCTGCCCATCACTGATGACAAACTAATTGGCCAGGAATTTTCACCATATTTTTAACCCTTCCTTTATGAACTGGTACTACTATCGGTCTTTTCCAATCCTTTGGTAAGCAGCAAGTCTCCAAACTCATTTTAAACAAAATTTTAAGGTAAGGTACAATATCCTATCCCACAATCTTTAATAAATATGTAGTAATATTACCTACACCAGTTACACCAGTTTTAGCTTTCTGAGTTACTTCGCAATTTCCTGAAAATTTATTTCAAATTTTGTAGGTTCGTCATTTATAATCTCCTCTGATTCATTCCCTCCCATCACAGGATGACTGTCCCCAGTTGTCTCACCAAACCTGACACTCAGTATCTCTGCAATTTTAAAATTGTAAAGTAGGAAGGGGCATATGAACAGTAGACTGAACGCGTGGTGGCGAGTCTGGCGGCGCCGCCAGGTGGCCTAGTGTAATAAGCTACGTAAGATACAATGCCCCGCCACGACTCTCGGCCACCAGTGGTTGCCGGCCTGGTCGCCGGGCAGGGCAGCCAGCCGCGCCGCCAGTTTCTGGCGGCGCCACTGGCTGCCCTAGTGTAATAAGCTCCATAAGACTCTGTGCCCAGCGACGAGCAGAGCCACCAGTGGCCCGGCTGGTTGCGCCGCCAAGTCGCCTAGTGTAATAAGGCCCTTACTTTCGCATATATAATTGTATTATTAGTGCAGATCACACGCACACTGACTGCGAGAGAAACAACGGCTGATTGATCAATATAGCGTAAAAAAGTGTACACCTACAGTATTGTTAGAGCGCGTAGGATTTGTCAAGCATTTTACCCCTAAATTTGTGGTATCTGCAGTTGAATATGGAATCCGAAAAACTGACCGTCCAGGCATGGCTCTTACGATCAAAAACAATTCTTAAAAATCTTTGGCTCCATCGGGATTTGAACCGGGAACTACGGTCCAAACATTAGTAAGGAAGAGTGTCAACCATGGAGCTACCAGCCCGCAGCACTGTGAGGTACTACAGAGTCTTACACATACAAAGCGTCGGTATATGTTCGTTTCAGTAATTTTTCAATGTTACATGACAATATGTACTATTTATACACAAAAACTATCCTGTGTCCATCCTAATGCCAAGTCGCATCTTCTTGTTAAATTTCGTCACCATCGGATAGTCGTTTGGCCCAAGAAACGTAACAAACAGACGGACAGAGAGAAGAGTTACTTTCGCATTTATAATACTAACATAGATTATTGTATGAAAAAAAACTAAGCTACCGATATAGTATAAAAAAATTAAACGCGATTTGTTTGGCCACCAGAGTTTCGATTTGCCACACATTCCACCTCAGTCGTGACTGGACCTACAGTTTAACATTGAATCTGTACAACGGAACGTCCAGGCGTAGGTCATATGATCAAAAACACCTTCAAATCCCGGCTCACTTTTGAAAGTAAGCCTAATAAAGCACTGAGCCACTAGCCTGCTCTCCGGTGTAGTATTACAAAGACATATATATGATATGCATCAGTTTACCACCGTTCAGTGAGTTTTCAAAATTCCATGACAAAATATATTATTTATGCAGAAAAACTTAGTCTATGACTATATTAATGTCAAATAGTATCTCCTTGTCAAATTTCATCAAGATCGGATTAGTAGTTTAGCCCTGAAAACATAACAAACAGCCAGACAGACAGTGGGGCAGAGTTACAATCGCAATTATAATATTACATTTTGTACCCCCAATCAGCAGGTCCCCCTTGACTGCATAACTTTGTACTAATAAGTTGGCGCATTTTAGCTATTACCTTCATTGTCGCGTGTTGACCGAGCGAGTGGCGAACTTACCCACTGTGGGTCCGTCCTAGCGTCTACTTACTGTCGGCTGAGGTACTTCAGGTTTCCATTCGGCATCTGTAAGCTCCTGGCTAGGATAAAAATACATGCACAGAGACTTAACTTGCGTAAAATCAGGACGTAGGTGCTCCTTGAATAATGTAAAGAGTTGCGGTTACTTGATTTATTGTGAAAGCGGCTGTGTGGTACAGTTACAAGTTATTGGTACATGAAATCTGTGTTTCCTGATATTGGAATAGTGGACCATAGGATCCGATGTTAAGACAGAATGCATTACAAGCCAGCAGAGGAAGGATGATTGGAAAAAATTCTTAAAATGGCCTGATTGGATAGTAACAGGTCTGCCCCACGAAATTTCACATCACGGACTGAGGCGAATCGTGTGCGCAAAGAGGCGCCCTCGATTCCGGAAGGTGGGGAAAGCCTTCCTCTCATTGGCTGTTTGTCCCGACGGACATGCGTGAGATTCACGTGTTCATAGTGTGTACTGGCCGTGCTATACCGTGTTCCCACAGTAAGAACTGCAAGACCAGCGGCCTTGGCGCCGGTGTCGTGTATGAGCGGTATAACCTTCATGCTACTGTGCTGGCTTGGAAGCACTACGCCTTCACCATTACTAAACTCTATACTAAAATCTATACAAAAATCAGCTACCGCGACATCATTACATATTGACCTACCCATCTGAATAGCCTGTCCAGATCTCTCTGTAGTTGTTCATAGTCGTCTTTTGTTTTAATTCTTTTATTTGGAATGAGATAATAATAGTTTGACCAATCACTGGTTCAATATGCTGTTGCATTGGTGAGCTCTTGCGTAATCACTGGGTCTCATAAAGAATTGTCCTTTTGGTCTGAAAATTGTTACACGTTTGATAGATTATATTGTTTTGTATGTGTTGCTCTTAGAGCTGTAAAATATATACATACCTCACAAAATTCACCCCGTAACGTTAAGCGGCGAGCGACTGTGAGTAGGTATATAGAGAAGTATAATGATGATGCACACGTTCTCTGAACGATATTATTTGAGAATATGTTGCTACCACAGCCATTAAAAAACATAAATTTAGAACAAATTACACCAAAAAAAAAAAAGTCACAACTTTGAACCGTAAGCGAAGGTTAGAAGCCTTATTTACGTACACATATTCGACGATCAACGATAATAGGTATTACATAGTCAAGAAAGATATCCGCATGTTATGTCCTAGATGTTAATATTCTAAAGAATTTAACAAAGTAGGGTGTGACAATATTAATATACGTTGTGTTTAGGTTGATAGAGTGGTAATATTTTTGTTTCAGCATTAAGTCGAAGGAATTTAGTTTTCATAGTTGAAATGCAGTCTGTACCAAAATGTCATTTGGTTCTTGTTAAATGCGCTAGAAATTTGGATATATTAAACATTTCAGTTATCATGATTTTCGAGCTGAATCATTAGCGGCACCTGTGAATAGGCTAAAATGTAGCTTGGACATAGACGCTTCCTGCCGTAGCTTAATGGACTTGAAATTTTGGTTTGATTTATATTGTTGTTAGTCATTAATACATTATGTTTCACGTAATATTAATATCGCTGGAGGTCGCATATGATAACAAATGGCATCCTCACATCGCTTTATGTGTAACGTTACGGCAGGGTCTTTTTTTTCTCGTTAAAATTGTTATTATATACATTTTTGATGGGTGTAATAAAAATATATTCTTAAATAACATAGTTGAAGGAACGTTTGAAGTATCATTATACATCGCTATGTGCCTACTCCCAGTCGTTCGCCGCTTAAAGTTACGGCACATTTGAATGAAGTTTGTGAGGTATGTATATATTTTACATTAAATAGATTTACCAAACGGACGTGTGCAACAATTTTCAGACCAAAACGACAATTCGTTTCTGAGTCCCAGTGATTGTGCACCAACCCATTGGTGATAGCTGCTGCAATCTTTTGATTGTATTTTGGTCATTCATGAACTCTCTCATTATTGTTCCTCTACCATATGTTAGATGTTTTCATGCAGACCTCACTGCACCCTTCCTTATGTTGTACTACATTATATTTTTAATTGTATGTTTCTTGATTGATAAGCTAATGCTTCAGCTGACTTTCTAGATCGCTTTTTCTTATAAATTGCCACTCCAGTAGAGATTCAGAACGCCATCTCTATGATGAAGTTACCAAGAGAATGGATGAATTTACCAAAAACGATGAAAGAATTTAAAGCTAAAATTTGTAGAGGGCAAATGTAGGTGAGTGCCGAATAGGTGGAAGATGGGTGTGTAGGGAAATTGCCACCAGAGCTCCATTGCAATTTTAATTAAATATTAAATAATCTATGTCCTGAACGCATTTATTATACAATATTCCCTTTCTACGAGTCCGATCTTTTCCTTATGATGATGTCTAAAAAAATGTTGATTGCTGCACTGCATACATACTATCCCGTTTTAAGAGGAGCCCGTTGACCTGCTAAAGGCAGGACTTGCAAAGTCCAAGTCCGGCTGCTATCGACCCAGCTTTCCGCCCTCCTTTCAGATCGCTACTTTCCTCTCTATATGCTTACCGAGTTGTGAAAAGGCCTGAACCCTTTTGAATTTGTGTGACGGACGTCAAATATTTTCTCTGCGTGAAGGAGCGAAATGACGTGTTTGAAGAACCATTCAGAAATGAAATTTGTTTGAGATGGTGTTTCAAACTTTCTGTCACTATGCGATAAAATCGTGAACGAAACTGCGTAATGTAAGTAATACGAGAGAAATTAATTATGAGTTATCCTTACTAGCATCTTCTTGACGCAAATTTCAAATTTATTTTATTTCATTTAATTACGATGGAATGCACGCTCCGATGGAAATTTCCCTACACACCCATTTTTTCCCTTCCTTTTTGAACCTACTTTTGCCCTCTAGTAATCTTAACTTTAAACTCTTTCAGTGTTCCTGGTAAATTTACTATCAGTTCTCCTGGCAATTTATCTCAATCCCCAATACCCTTCGCCACGAAAGAAAATCTTCCCATACCCTTATGACTTAAATTGAGTACAAGCTTGTGGTCATGGTCATCTTTTACCTTCCTAGCAACTTTCTTAATCCTCCCAACAATATCTTTCCATACTTCATCACAAATATACGACTTATTTACTTCCATGACTCTTTTCACCCACCTTCCGACTTTCAATGAATCATATTCAAGCTCCCTCATCATGTTAGTTACTGATTGTTTTCTGCGGTAATTTCCAAAGACAAATCTAGAAGCCTTTCTTTACACCCCCTCCGACTCAGTATTTGATACCCCCAAATGTGGGTCCCATACTACCCCACCAGATTCAAGAAATAGTCTGATAAAAGTTTTGTAACCCAATTCCCTTACCTCTCTGGTACATCCTCTCATTATTTCTTCCAACATGCATTTTGAACCGTTTAACCTGTCTCATATGTCCTGCCCAGTTAAGTTTGTTATCAAATGTTTTAAACTGACTCTTCTTTGTATTTATCTCCATCCCATGTTGACCCACCCAACTACGTATCCTATCTAGATCCCCCTGCAGCTGTTTACATTCTTCTATCGTTATGATAGTAAACCATCTAAACAATCATTCATTAGAATAACCAATAGCAATGGTCCCAATACGCTACCCTGTGCAACTCCCTTGTTCACTTCTACTTCTTTTGAAACTGCATTTCCTACCATAACTCTTTGCTTTCTAACTTTTAAGAATTCTTTTACCCAGCAAATCACCGTTTCATCCACTCCAATAGTTTTTAGAATAAATACAGGTAGTATCTTTTTATGGCTCTTTCAATTCCCCCCCCCCCTTGTCCATTTCGTCGTAAATACCTTGTATACAGCATAATAACTGAGATTCGCATGAATATCCTTCCGTAAAACCATGTTGTCTACGTGAAAGCCATTTACGTTCCTCGCAGACTTTTTTGATGTGTTTACGAATCAATCTCTCTATTAATTAACCTGTTACTGATGTTACCCTATTTGTCACCCATCCTTTCTGAACCTGTACTACTATCGCACTTATCCAGTCCTCTGGTATGCAGCCAGTGTACAGACTCAATTTAAATAACGTTTCGAGATAAAGTACAATGTCACATTCTGGTAACTTTAAGACATACCTAGTAACATTATCTACACCAACCCTTTTAGGCTGTTTTAGCTTTCTTAGTTCCTTCATGATATCCTCAGGATTAATTTCAAAGTTCATAGTCTGCTATAATTGTGTGGATAATCTCGTTCTCCGATTTACACAATCCCATTCCTGAATAATAAACCCTAATTTTCTCACTAAACCAGTTACTTAAAATTTCTTCCTTTTACAAATCTTCAGTAATTTCTTCTCTATCCTTATCTATAATTGTCTCAGCACCATCCCTTCCCATCAGTTTTCTGACATAGCCATAGAAATTTCTAGGTGCATCCGTCAGTAGTACCCCTGCACCAATAATATTCTTCATAAACCCGTCTTTAGCCATTTTCTTTGGCATTATTAATTCTTTGTTTAGTTCTTTCTAGTATTCTCTACTACCCTGCTGTTTCATGAATCTGTTATGTTCTCTTCTCACCAATCTCTTTAACCTCCTCACCTCTCTGTTATAGTATAAAGGTTCTGAACTTCTCTTTATTTTCTGTTTTGGAATGAATAATTTCTCACCCTTTTTATCATGTCCTTGAACTTTTTCCACTTCTATTCTAAGAACAGAGCAGCAGGAGTCATAAACATTCGTCTGTACTTACGCAGTGCTATCACCAGTTATGGTTTTTTTTAAAAAAAGATGTCTATGTTATGTTAAATAACTATCGGAGTATCCGGAGTTGCCTGGTACTGTGGGGATTGATTTACCCGTAACTGTTTTTACTCACCAAATCAGAAACATGTATACCAAGTTTCTTTAAATTCGCCCCAGCCACTTCCGGAAATAAAGCAAACTTAGATTCACCCGCACCCTACCCAAAATAGGGCGGGTTGGAGTTGATTTACCAGTACACTATTTTTATTCCTCTGAAAAAATTCATGTGTGCAAAGCTTCATTAAATTGGAATCAGCCAATTCCGGTCCAAAATTAAACGTTGATTTTTCCGTTCAGTTCGGAGAGTAGGGTAGGTTGGATGCTTTGATACGGAATGTCAGATTTCATTGCGCTCCAGGCTACATTTCAACCTAATTACTTCTGCTAATGTTGCTGCTCGAAAATCGAAACATGAACTGTAAGCACATTAATACATATCATATACATAAAAATGTATCTGGAATGTGTCTGAAGTAGATTTTGAAATTATTTTCAGAATTTGAAAGCTTGGGGTCCAAGTTAAAGTTTAATGTGTGTCTTGAAACGTTACCACACATTTATTTTACGGATAATCCAAAATTACCTGAAAACTGCTGACACGATTTTTGACTGAGTTTTCACATTATCAAACATAAGATGTGTCTCATTATGCTGTCCCATCTGCCACTGGAGCTGAAAATTTCCCCATTATGTTACTTCATCTTGCGCTGGAGATCAAAATTAAAATCTATTCCCCGTACCGGTAGAATATTATATCAAGTATTCAGATTTATTTTCCATTAATTGCCTTTACTGATAACACGACAGGCACACTTTCATGAAAAATCAGTATTTATAGATAGGTTATGTTAGAAGTCAGAGATAAAAGCTTCCTTGCCTGAGATAACTTCGACGGCAGCGCTGTTCTATAGCGTTTATTTCGTAATTACTAATATACGTATTTTCCCCTTCGCATTGTTTCATTTTCGCATTCAGTACGGCTGGTTTGAAGAATGTATAAACTAAATTTAAAGAAGGAACTGAAAGATGCGCAATACAGCTCTTATTTTTTTACGAATTATGACGTATGTAACATCTAGTTGGTACTGAATCTTTGGTGTTTTACGCTATACCTTCAGATTTTTATTTACTGTTCCGGTGCTATGAAACGTTGAAACATAAGACATAGCAAACGATTTAGTTCTGACGCTAAGCTTTAAAACGGTGAAAACTCCATCGAAATCTGCTTAGTAGTTTTTGAGTTTTTCTGGAACAGATATACACGGTTTTGCGTTATATATATTTATAGATAATGCCTATCTCTGTTGCATTGATTTTCGTACCTGCATCATTAAATATGAGTACCAGTTTAGGATTTAAAATTGGGTAACTAATCTTGTAACTGCATCTCAAATCCTCCCACACTACTAGGGCCCTTAAAGAAAATATTTTACTCGTGCTTTGTAACTAATTTAAAGTCTCGCCACCTTCTAATGGAAGTCGACACTTTTGATCATTACATCCATCATATTAAATATGTTCGGTATCGGGAAAGCTGGAGAGTTTATGAAATACCTGGCGATTCACCTTAGAAAGCCAACATCATTATAATTCTTAGCTAATGGAGAAATAAAGCAAAGTGGCCATAGACCTGGATGGCTAGACAATGTCATAGCAGACATGTACTCAGGTACAGCAAGAGGAAGTAGTTATATTCCAGGTAACACGGAGAGAGATGACCCATACAATTGTTTATACTGTTTAACGATATGTGTTTGTATGGGTGTGTGAGAAAGAGAGAGATGGATAAGGGGAGAAAAAGAGAGAGAATAACGGTATATCTCCTTTGATTATTTATTGTTTTGAGTCTGAAAATGACAAGCTGCTTATGATGGAATACTGACTAACATTAGTCTACAAATGTTTAAGGCTACAATCCGAGAAGTGAACCTCACTACCCAATAAAAATATATCCAAGTTTCAAGACAATTACTGAGCAAGTTCAGCTTGACTGGATTTTAGCTAAGCCTTTCGTTCGAAACACCGAAAGCATACATCAATGTTTCTTATCCTTACAATCTGGAATGTCCACCCAGTAACTATCAGCTGTTCAGGCGACAGTGAATTTAATGATGTCATGGATTATTCAGCTGCACACCAACAACCAAAATAGAAAATTATGGAGTTTTGCCCTATCTATTACTCACAAGTCAGACAACTGACTATTTTACTCCATACTGATTGTAATAGAAAGGTTCGAGACCTCAGCCATAAATTGTACTATTCGTTGTCCTATTTCTATTTCTCATTTACAAAAAAAAAAAAAAAAAAAAAAAAAAAAAAAAAAAAAAAACTAGCTGATACCCGCGACTTCGTACGCGTGGATTAAGAATTTCTTTGCCAGAATTGAATATAGAAAGTTGTTGGTAACGAAGGATTGGTTCCAAACAATACCGAGTTGGCATAATGTGACAGGAAAGCCATCACTATATCATTCTACCGTCGAATTTGTCTCTTGAAGAAAATCAATTGCCAATATATTAAAAAACTGAAAAACAAACGAAGGAGAGGTGATGTGGTGAGAGGGGGGGGGGAGGGTGTTAACTAAGGGCATGTTTATTTCAGATTGGTCTTTTCTTCAGCATGAGCATCCCATTCTTGGGTTCCAATAACTTTAGCTGCTCGTGCTCTGCTAGAGCTACAACCTAGGCCAGTTTACGCCCGCAAGGCATGTCAAAAGAGAAGGCTAAATAAACTGGTGCCAGAAACATTTAAGCAGACATAAAGTAATAGGACAGAAAAAAATCTACAACTACACTAAATAATACGTTTTTTTTCTAAACGAAATTCATTAAAGAATTATAGACTAACATAATGCGCAAGAAGCACACCTTTAGCAACCGATGTAATTTTACAGACTAACACACACATGCTTCTCTCTGTCACCATTCGATAAGTTCTCAAAATTTCGTGACTAAAATTGTTAATCATACCAAAAAAAATGTCCTGTACCCTCCCTATAGATTTTCTTGTCAAATTCCGTCAATATCGATATAGGCATTTAGTCGTCAAAACGTAACAAAAAGACAGAGACTTACTTCCGCATTAATAGTATTATTACTGCTGATCACACACACACTGACTGAAAATCACCCCTGAGGGATCAATATAACGTAAAAAAGTGCACACCTACAGCATTTAAAGACTACCTAAGGCTACCTAAATTTGTGATATCAACAGTTTAACATTCAATCCGAATAACCGACGGTCCAGGCATGACTCTTACGATCAAAAACAATTTTTAAAAATCTTTGCCTCCATGGAGATTTGAAGCGGAGGCCACAAGCAAGCGTTTTAACCACTGAGCTACCTGACCGCTGTATCGAAAGGCAGTACAGAGACCTAGACATCCATTGCGTCTGTCTATCGCCGTTCAGTAATTTTTTGAAATTATAAGACAACATGTATTTTTTATACAGATAATTTTTCAACCAAATGTAGACAGTATTTTTCTCTTTGTTTCAAAGGATAAGTGTGCAAAGTTTCATCGAGATCGGATGAAAACTGTGGATTTGTATGAAGAACAAACAAACATACATACATACATACATCTTTATATATACAGGGTGTTACAAAAAGGTACGGCCAAACTTTCAGGAAACATTCCTCACACACAAAGAAAGAAAATATGTTATGTGGACATGTGTCCGGAAACGCTTACTTTCCATGTTAGAGCTCATATTGTGGACGGCTGTGATACAATACGCCTTTCTCCAGGGCTGCATCAGCGCATCAGGGATTCAATGCGACGGAGGGTGGATGCATGTATCCTCGCTAACGGAGGACATTTTGAACATTTCCTGTAACAAAGTGTTTGAAGTCACACTGGTACGTTCTGTTGCTGTGTGTTTCCATTCCATGTTTAATGTGATTTGAAGAGAAGTAATAAAATGAGCTCTAACATGGAAAGTAAGCGTTTCCGGACACATGTCCACATAACATATTTTCTTTGTTTGTGTGTGAGGAATGTTTCCTGAAAGTTTGGCCGTACCTTTTTGTAACACCCTGTATATAGATCTTAACACACAAATATAAGATAATTTTATTTATTAAAAATTGGTTATAATCACTAACTGTTCGTGAAATGAGGTACTCACAATTTGACGACTGGATCACCATCTTCAGTTGAGGTGGAAAACTTTTCAGAGCACCCTCGTTTTAGTGATGCGCTGTCACGAGCGATTTAATGACGTCCTACTCATTGTCGATAGCGGACTCATCATGTGATGTGGAGCGACGTGAGATTATTTCTTTAAAAAAAAAGTAAAGAATAACAGGTGTTTCATATTGCAGAGGCGTGCAGTCTAGATTCAGCTACCTGGAAACTTTTACCAGGGAGAGAAATCAAGGATCGCGAGGCAACTGCTAACTGGATATCTTCAGTTTATCGGCCAACTGTTCAATTGCTCGTAGCGGTTCCCAAACGTGATGTGGCACTGTAATGGCTCGTACCTCACACCACAATATCAATCTTTCTAGACATGTTGCAATGCTTTATCACTGAGATTTGTCATGGTCCCAAGATTTAGCCATCCTACGGTAAAGTACTGTTCGTGCCCATTACTTCCACTATCGTGTTGTGGTTACATCGGCATGTTTCATACGCGGAGTAACTGATGCTGAAGCCACCATCCAGCTGTGACTGCTAACACTGGCCGCAATTTTTCTCCGAGGCAGAGTTTATTTCCAAAGCATAGCGACAAAATCGCTCTCCTGAGCTTGCATCTCTATCCAGTAATCCTCTGCTTTTTGATAGGTAAATCTTATTCGATGAGTTTTACTCATTAATTGAATGGTCAAATTTAGGGCTATGGTTTTACGGCCACTTGCCCTTATTGACGTCAAACAATTTACATCTACTGCAAGGTCGTAGAACGTGCTAATAGAGCAAATGTAGTGTTGCCATCTACCTGCGAAATGTATAACTATGTTTTGTATGTGGTGGCTTCTTTTTTTTTCTTTTTTTAAAAAAGAAAAAGAAAAAAAGAAAACTGGTGGTTGCATTAGCAAAGTACAAATCCAAAAATAAATATACATTATTGAATCACAGTTAGGTACCGTACGTATTGAGCTACTCTTTTACTAGCTGAAATAGTGAGGTCTTATTTCACTATTTAAATAAAATTACACAGTTGACAGTTCTTCTAATGAGCGTTGTTTACTTTTCTTAAAGGTCAGCGGATAGGTCATAGAATGAGTATGCACGTATAATGCTTTGTTTGTACTAATTGCAATATTTCCTCTTTGCAAAAGTTTTCTGTATACAGAGTTCCCAGTTAAAGTTACCCGGGGATTTTATGTATTTATGTGTTTAGTTTTTTTATTATTTTGCGGATAGTATTGCATTTAATTAGGTTGTTATGAGATAGTTTTGGAATTTAGTTTTTTTTTTCATTTCGTGAAGTTATTTAAAGTTCATATCCGTTTTGTTTTGGTGTAATTATACTCTGGGTAGTATTTCTATGTGGATGGCAGCTGAATAACTGACGAATGTTTTACAGTTTCGTAAATTTTTAATTTTAGTCTCCGGTATAACAATTAAAGTTAAATGTAAAATACGTGGAAACAACTATTTAAAGTCATACTAGCACAAACCCAGCAACTGATTATTTGGAAACAGGGACAGTAAAGTAGTTAAAGAAATTAAATTATAGAAATAACAGTTTTTCGCTTGTTTAAAGGGAGTTTTCACCTTCCTTCTGAAATAAACAAATCTTTTTTTTTTTACTCATAGGGGCAGTGGAAATCACACAATTTTTATGAAAACGTATTGAAATTAATCATAAGTTTGTGTAACATAGTGAACGAAATCGGATATTACCAACGATAAAATGATTTTATACGAGGATAGTTACCCATTACAAATCTCCTTATAATTTAAAGTTATGTAAAAAAGATCGTAAGATCATATATATCAATGATGTCTAGAACACAGCTAGCACCGTGAAGCATCAGTCAGTTTAATTATTATTATTAAGAAGTGAGTGGAATATTAATTGGTAGTTGTGTAATTGAAGTACAGCTGTGTGTGTTGGTTTAACTTCGGACGCTAAATAAGAATTAAGTGACGAAGAAGACAATTTGGCTGTTGGTTGATGTTAGAATTTTGGCTGTCTATAGATTTTAGTGTATTAAGAAGAATAATGTGAAAAAGTTGTTGTGGAGGAACTATGTTACTTAAAGTAATTGCAGTTGGTTTCCTGGCCATGAAGCTTCAGTCCGTATGTAGTTATTAGAGATAGGTGTTCCATAAGGCGCAGAAGTCGTCGGTTTTTAAGTTGTAATAATCCACAGGGATAAGTGGCCGACCCTGAAAAAAATTATTCTCCGATTATTGGAGCTACTGTTGATAAACCCTTAAAGACAAAGTTGCACACAAACACGAGATGCATAGGAGGCGACTTCAATCTGCCTTATATTGACTGGCGTAATTACGTTCACATCACAGGTAACAGGTATAAGGCAGCTTCTGAAGTAATTCTCGAGTTGTTGTCAGATAATCATCTCGAGCAGCTAGTTAAGAAACCTACGCGGTGTCATAACGGTAGCGAAAACATTTTAGACTTGCTGGTTACCAACAGGCCAGAATTATTCACCGACATTTCAACGACCACAGGAATAAGCGATCACAAAGCGGTAATTGCGACTATCAAATTAATGACCAAGCGAAAAAGGAAAAAAGGGCGGATTGTATACAGATTCAGTAAGGCCTCAAAGGAGTGTTTCAGAACCTACCTGAGGAATAATTACCATAACTTCAAGTCAACAAAGGACACCGTTGAAGAGATGTGGCATCGTTTTATACATACTGTCAGGGAAGGCATGGAAATACATATACCAAAGCGGACAAATAAGGGGGAGAATGATCCACCGTGGTACACATGCGAAGTCAAAAGATTACTCAAAAAACAAAGGAAAATACACGCACGTTCAAGAAGGAAGGGGTGTCGCAGCGATTTAGAAACCTTAGCTGATTTAAGAGGACGTATTAAGAATGTAATGCGCGAGGCCTTTAACGATTTTCACTCCAACTCTCTCTCTAAGAGTCTCACAGAAAACCCAAAGAAATTTTGGTCGTATGTACGAAAAGACAATAGTACCAACAGCAATATTCCAGCACAAATTCGTGAAGGTTCCGAGGTTAATGAAAGCCGCGATACAGCTAACGTACTAAATACTGTATTCAAAAACTCATTTACAAATGAACATAAGGATAGTATTCCCGTTTTCCCACGCCGTGGCGAGTCGGTGATGGAATCATTACGGATAGATACTGCAGGTATCATAAAGCAATTAGAGCTCCTGAAGTGGGGGAAAGCACCGGGCCCGGATGGAATTCCAGTAAGAGTATTTTCAGAGTATGTGGCGGAAATCGGGCCATTTCTGTCTGATATATTCAGTAAATAATTAGAAGAGCGAAAAGTGCCTTCAGACTGGAAAATCACGCAAGTAACTCCAATTTTCAAAAAAGGTGATCGAAGTGATGCTGGGAACTATCGTCCCATATCTATAACATCTGTTTGTAGTATGGAGCATATTATATGCTCGAACATTATGAATTTTCTAGATGATAATAATTTGCTTACAACAAATCAACACGGATTTCGGAAGAAAAGAACATGTGAAACACAGCTGGCCCTATTTACACACGACGTAATGAAAGTTATCGATGCAGGTTCACAAGTAGATGCAATTTTTTTAGATTTCCAGAAAGCCTTTTACTCTGTGCCACACAACCGCCTTTTAGCGAAGCTTCGAGCGTACGGTATATCGGATCAGCTTTGTGAATGGATAAAGGATTTTCTAACTGGTCGGTCGCAGTATGTTGTCGTTGAAGGAGAAAGTTCTTCTAAACTGGATGTTACATCGGGTGTACCTCAAGGAAGTGTAATAGGAGCACTTCTTTTCTTAATTTTTATAAACGATCTCGGAGACAAAGTGAAAAGCCTTTTTAGATTGTTTGCTGATGATGCGGTTATTTATAGGGAAGTAAGAAATTTGGCCGATTGCTTAGAAATTCAGCGCGATCTGGATGTTATTTTGGCTTGGTTCGCTGAGTGGCAACTTACTCTAAATTGTGTAAAGTGCAAGACAATGAGCATAACTAACAAAAAGAATCCGATTGTTCAGAAATACGTGGTAAACAGTTCAGTTATTGATATGGTCGATTCTATGAAATATTTGGGAGTAACAGTACAAAGGAACATGAAATGGGACATTCACATTAATTCGTTAGTCGGTACAGCTAATTCTAGGCTGCGATTCATAGGTCGAATCTTGAAAAATTGTAATGAACAAACAATGGAGATAGCGTACAAATCTCTTGTGCGTCCACATTTGGATTATTGTTGTGCCATTTGGGACCCGTTTCGTAAGGGATTGATCGAAAGTATAGAGAAAGTACAGAGAAGAGCCGCTCGATTCGTGACCGCTTGCTACAGTCCTTATGAAAGCGTCACAGAACTGATTAGTAGATTAGGTTGGGAGTCTGGTAGATAGACGACACACGTTTCGTTTAAACTTATTGGAAAACATGCGTACTCCCACTTTCACTTTTGAGTGTAGTGAAATACTTCTTCCACCAACCTATTTGAGTCGGAAGGACAGGAAAGATAAAATTAGAGAAATAAGGTGCCGGACTGATTCTTATATGAATTATTTTTTCCCTCGTACCATTAGGGATTGGAATGCACAGCAAAGAGATTAGCTTTGGTGCTGAGCACCCTCTGCCACCCACAATTTTGTGAATTGCAAAGTATATATGTAGATGTAGATGTAGATAAGCATAAAGAGAACTGTAGCTGTTGACAATGCTAGTAATTAAGGCAAGATTAATCACCATTCCTCAATAGAGTAGCTGAATTTTGGGAACAAGAGTTACTCTAAAGATCAATTTATGATGAAGTGTTTACGTATATTTTTTTTTTTTTTTTATTTTTTTTTTTTACGTCTTGTTTTACGCCACCTACGTAGAGGTCATTATAGGCGGGAAAGGTCTGGGGACAAGAAACGGGAAGGAATTTCGCCATGGCCTTCTGAGGGAACCATCTTTGCATTTGTACAGAGTGGTTTGTGAAAACCATGGAATATCCAAATATGGATGGTCGTACAGGAATTCGAACCCGCGTCCTCCAGAATGCGAGGCCAGTGCGTTAACGCTCACCCACCACGCTTTGTGATGTTAAATAATATAATGATGATAGTAATAAGTTTAGTAATATGTTGAAAAGGGAATTTGCTTGCGTGTATTAATGTATACAGATCGTCAGATTAAAGTTTTTCTCCCATACGTTTAAATTTGTAGGACAATGCGTGATGGGTGAGTGGTAAATAAATCCCTGTCCAACCATCCAGTTCCGGATTTCCATGGTTTTCCCAAATCACAAAAGGCGAATGCCGAGAAAGTTCCTTGAAAGGGCCATGGCTGAATTCCTTCCCGTGTCCTTTGCCGCCTGTAATTACCCCGATTTCGACGTCGAGAAAGTGAAAAGCCAGAAAAAAAAGGTAGATCTGTACGTTTTCTTGAACTGTTTCAAGAGTAGGTATGAAACTATGGTTTTAAGTCTACAATAGTTATGAATGGTGTGATTCTTCATGGTGTTTTTGCAGATAAGCGATTTACTTTCGCTTAAATGTGTTACGTATCATGGTAATATCTATTTTCAGTTACTGAAATAAAATGCTCCTTTAGTTTACGAATCATTTCTGAATGACAGGATAGTTAACATTAGAGCAATAAGATACCGATAAACTACGTACTGATTCCTGTATATTTTCTTCTAGCTTTGGGGTGGCTATGTATTGCAGTACACTTAAGAGAAAGTAGGTTTGGTGCAAAGCACACAATGTCACCCACAGTTTTGTTAGTTGCTGACTAGAGGTAGATGTAAACAGAAATCTGGGAATAAATAAAAGTTGTTTTTGTAGGGATTTACGCCTCATCGACGTCGAGGTTATTAAAGGCAGGAAAGAACTTGGGGCAAGGAACGTGAAATGATTCGGGAGTGCCTATTGAAAAAATCATTCTGGTATTTGCCTGAACTGATTTGGGGAAATCATGGAAAATTGGAGTGGCCGGACGAAAAATCGAACCCGTGTCCTCACTAATGCCAGTCCCCAGTGATACCACTCACCCGGATTTTAGATCCAAACACTCTGAATTAATTATTTCTCAATCTAAGGAACTGATTAGCACTAGTAGTTAATGTTACGAGATTACGTGAACTCTGGTATTCTAAGTACGCCTCGCGAATTGATCCAGACGCCTGACAGTTGACCCTTGAAAGGACGCGTTCCGAGAATCTGTCGTGACATCATGACTGCCCGAATTGAAATGTGTGGGAGTAGTGAGTTCGGTTACTGAACCGTGGGCGTAATAATAAGGTAAATGCACTATCATGTTGCCCTATGCTCACAAAGCTGTGACAGACTTAGAACGATAGTCGACACAAAACAAGAATAAAGGCAGGATTTTGAAAGTTGTACTGTAGAATGGGACTAAGCCAACTATCTTAATATTTTATACATACCCAACACATTTTGTAATAATATTTCGGCAGTTTTTCTTGTTCTGTCACAAAAGATACCCAGAAATTTGCGAACATTTTTTAAGTACATTTTTTAAGTCACTAACGACAAGACTACGAAGTAATCCGTTTTTTTTTTTTTTTTTTTTTTTTTTACTTACGGCATTACGCTTTGTCAACGGCTAGGGTCATTAGAAGCGGAATGGGACTGGGGACAAGGAACGGGAAGAAATTCATCCCTGGCCTTTTTGAAGGAAGCATCCCGGCATTGGCCTGGAGTGATTTGGGGAAACCATCGAAAACCCAAATCTGGATTCGAACCCGCGTCCTCCCGAATGCCAGGCCAGAACGTTAACCGTTCACCCTCCACCCTCGGTCGCGAAGTAATGACACAGTTAAGATATTTAGTCGTGTCAGAAGCAACACATACATTCAAAATAAGACAGTAATCAAGAAAATGCTTTGAGCGTGGTGAATGAGCGGTAATGATCGTGCCTGGTAATCAGTAGGACGTGGGTTCATATCCCCGTTCGACCTTCCAGATTTCAGTATTACATGATTTCCTGAAATCACTTCAGCTGAGTGTCGGAATGGTTCCTTCAAAAGGTCGTGACCTAATTCCTTCTCGCTCCCTGCTCCCCATCCTCTGCTGGCTCTAATGACCACGACGTCAACGAACTGTAAAGCACGCAGGAGAAAAAACATTACTATTGTAGTGCCGGCCAGCATGGATGCTATGTTCCATGGTCTGGTCCTCTACGCAATCGTATTGTATGGATTGTTATTGATATACCAGCTTTACTGCGTCATCCTTAGTTCTTTAGATACCATTCAATGACTTTCAGGTAGCCCACACTTAATTATTTCCTGGTGGCATGCAGTCTGAAGCTTACCTCAATGCTTGACACAATAGTTGCCCCGGATTTTCCGCGCTTGTATTTTCAGGGTCAGTTATGAAGCTAGAAAGCTTCTCTTGGAATTCAGTCTTAGTAGTTCTTAATTGTGGAGTGGGTGCGATTAATTTCTTGCGATTCTCTTCTTGTGTTTGCAGCTAATTTTCGGCGTATGTCAGGAGGTACAACGCCCATAATTCAATATATCTTGATTTCAGACACCCTCACTGTTTCATTTAAAGTTATATCCACCCGTTGGCCAGCCATATTCCGTTGCTGAGAAACATAATTCCATGACAGAACTTCCGATTACTTTCGGCTGGACTACATAATTACTGCTAGTTAGCTCCAAAAGCGATTATTTTAGCGAAGATATGTAAAATTATACTAAATCTAAGAAATAAGTCATAATCCACTTTAATAAAATGCGTTACGCTTACATACTGGATGTGACCTCGATAGTTCGGCGACCCTCAGCTAATCCTATGATGCTCGAAGTGATAGTAATACTGGTCGGCACCGCAGCGCTGCTTTAAAATAAATAACTGCACCTGATTTTAATAATTGTTCTTTAATAATTACGCCACTACAACTGTTGTTATTATTTATTTCACGGACGTGTTTCACCTCTCTTCGAGGTATCTTCAGCCTGCAAAATTTTCTGTAATATGTAATATTTTGAACATATAACGAAATTATTCTTAAATATAGGATGCATAATATGACTTGTATTTACATATCAATTTTGAATTATCATGCAGAACGTCCTGTTTACATAAGGTAGGATTCGTATTTTAACTTACAAGCAAATCAAAGCAAAACACACACACACAAATGTAATTACGAAATTCAAACTCTCCGCTCACGCCATTTCCGACAGAGCACCACTGGAAAAAGAGATGAGCAGCAGCCGCGCGCAAACAAAAACTGAAGTTTGACAATATCGTGCATCAAAAACTATGTTTCAAAGTTGACCACCAATGGATTAATAAGATCCCAACTTTGTACAAACTGTGTAACTATGTGCAGTAGTACAAAAAGCATGCTGGTTGAGGTCACAGGCGACCAACAACCACACCTCAAAACAGAAATGTAAGTGTAAACCGCTCACCCACCACGCTCGGTACAATAATTTGAGAATGAAGTCTAGACGACATAACAAAAGCAGATAAAAATCCCACAACATATTTTAAAACTAGTTAACGCACTAGGTCAGCTGTTCGACCAAACAGTTCGGAAATTAATTTATTTAAAGCTTTGACTTAGATCTCTCAAAAGTATTAGAGTCGAAGTGCTCAAAACACAAAATTTAATCATTATAAAGGACCTTAAATGATTCACCAGTCATAAAACCACGCTTTCTCCTCTATATTTTTTATCTTACCAACAAGCTCTGTTCTTTACATAAAGAGTAGGATTAGTGAAATGTGGTACTGTAGGGATAAATATTGTCTCTTTTCTCATGGCGTTGGAACTGATCTTGCAACGAATAAACCTCTGTGAAAATAATTACAGAGTACCACTATAAATATGTATACGTTCATTATAATTGCTCTTGCCACTTCCTTCACAAATCCAGTTGGCAGTATGCAAATAGTGGCCCCAAAGTTTTCTCGTTGATAGAAGCCCCAACAAAATATTTTAATGAAACCTCAGTGTGCACTAGACTCAACGTGCCCGTTAACCACAGGTGTTCTTAAGGTAAATGGTGCATCACTAAATGTTGCGAAATTAAAAACAACCAATCTATACGTAAAGTATAAGCTACAGAGAAGGAATCAATAGTTTTTTGTTTTTTAATTTTGTGTCTGTCTGTTTGTGTGTATCCGTTTGGATGAACGGAATCCACGCAAAAACTACTGGCCGGATTTTGACAAGGTCTTGTACAGCCCATCGCCTCTCGGGTGAAATAGAGTGTGTTTCATGTCAAAAAATATCAAATAAAAAAAAAAAATAATATCAGTTTTTCGTAGAATGCGATTAACGGAAAAACTATTGTTCAGAATTTCATGGGATTTCGTTTATGGACCGCTCCTGTTCTCGCGTGTAAAAAAGATTATGATTATTATTTTTTTTTATGTCCTGTCGAGAAAATATTGAATTAAAACAGTGTAAGTTCTCTGTCGAACGCAATTCACGCAAAAACTGCTGGTAGTATTTTGATGAGGTTACAATTAATATACAGCCCATTGTTCATGCGGAAACAACCTGTCGGATTTTGATGGAGTTTTCATTAATGTATAGCCAGTGATCAGGCAGGTAAAAACTGTATGTTTGATTTTGATGTTAATTCATAAAGCTGGAAAATTTAGGATAATTTTTCCTAAAAGCTTTAATTTTGATGTGACATCGGAAAAAATTAGTAATTTTCTACAATTTTTCGTTAAACGCGAATCACGCCAAGTAATTGTCGAAATTTGATGGAGTTTCGATTAATGTGGGGACGAGGTAAAGTAGGGTGTGTTTAATTTTGATTCCATGTCAGGAAACTGAGAAAGCTTCCAAATTATTATCATTTTTAGTTGAACCCGATTCATGGAAAATATGACGATCGGGTTTTTATTAGATTAATGTACAGCTCGTGGTGAGCTAGGTCAAACAGGTTTTTTTCATTCTGATACGATTTTTGATAGGTGAGAAATTTATTATATTTGTATCAGTCTTTCGTTGCACGCTGTTCACGCAGAAAACTTCTGGTAGTACATTGATGACGTTGCGATTAATGTATGTTTCGTTTGGATTTGAGGTCGAAAAACAAGAAATTTATTTATTTTTAATTACTTAATTTTTTGCCGGCCTTTTAGGGACTAGAGTACTAGCTTCACGTGCCGAAGGTTGCCGGTTTGAGTCCGGTCGAGGGAATGGGTGTTTCAGTATTGTGTGTGAATGTTGTGTCCGTTCTTAGTGCCCATATGTCCATACTTAGTAGCTACACTGTACTGGAAAAACTGAAACACTTGAAGAGCCATGATAATCACATAGAGGTGGGTGTGTGGCCTATGCAGCCGAAGGCCATAAAAAATTGTTGAATGGGATTTATGTTAAAAGTTCTGGTCTTATTTTCATGGAGTTTCGATTAATGTATAGCCCGTGATCCCGGGGTAAAATACAGTATTTTTCAGTCTGATGTGATGTAGATATGATAAATTTCGTGAATGTGATTTACGAAGAAAACTACTGGTTGGATTTTTATTAATGTACAGCCCGTGGTTCCAAGGGAAAAATAGTTTGATTATAATGTATCTTTGGAAAGTTTACAAATCAAAATAAAAGTGACCACAAATAAAATTAAACGTATCGAAATGTTTATCGGAAATTCAGCTTATGTGCAGCATCATACTTTTCGGGAGAGTGGAGTTACAGTATGTTGTGGAGTGTTGTGGAGGCCTTTCGTGCAAAAAGATTGAGTTCTAAACAATGTTGGTTAAAGAGAGTAGTATGAACAATAACAGTCTGCGCAAATGAAGTTACGACCAACCACTAGTTGGAAATAAAAATAACATTACGGCAGAATTTAATTCAGCAAATGGAGGAGGCATGCCGAAAATAAATGATGAGGAGAAATTACGATCGGATTTTTGAAGGGTGTTATAGGACGTTTGAGCAGGGGCATGCCACAAAAATGGGAATAAATAGTTCAATAGGGCCAATTTTTTGCTGATCTTGATATATAGGTCAGTGTCATGGGCGATGGATGAGAGCAGTTAAGGTAGATTACAGGCATTGGTAATAACTTTTATGATGAGTGGAGTAGGATTAACAGGAATATGCAATGAGTGTCAGGGAGGTGGTAAGTGAAGAATAGACACAAAATAGGATAGAAAAACCAAGGATATAATTGATGGAAGATAATGTGATTGAAGATGATATCAAGTGTGTTTGTGGATGTAGAGTATGAATGAAAGACACTTGGAGGTATACCCGCCCCCGAAAAATATAATGAATGTTATTACTAGTTTCTTGACCTCGTTATTATCACGTAGAATATAAATTCGACTAACGAACATAGTTTACAATGTTCTGATCTTCTCCTAAACTGTCAGCACAGAGAATTTGTGTAGTTTTTTATTGCGTTCATCAAAGGGAAAATGCACGTTTTGCGTACGTGTGGATGGCAGATATCAATACACTGTATGTACATAGCGTTCGCCGGGAAACGCTACCCACTGTTAGCGCTACAAGGAAGAAACTGCTCCCGGCGAGCGAGCGGTCAGCTTCCGGCATTGTTCGACCGTCGGCCGCGGACTATTTCATAATAATTACGCTTCATAAACTTCAAAAACTTGTATGTGCTAAGCATTTAAATGTGACGTCAGTTGCGGATCAACAGTGCCATCGTGGACAACCTGCAGATACCAGTTGCAAAATCTAATCCTAGGCCCCTGGTCTATTTCTGTAATTTTATGCACCACAATTGTTTTGTACGGCTTTAAGTGAACTAGCTTTGTTACTTTCCAAGCTGACGTCTTAGATACGCCTGCCTGCTGCCCTAAGTGACTGTTCTAGTCGAAAAGCGATATCGTCAATTGTCTCCTCTGTGAGAATACGGTAGACCGACAGTCTCTTTTTGTTAAAAAATGAACCCGTTTCTCTTACTTGTTTAACCAGATGCAGAATTGTTGATTTAGCTGGCAGTAAAGCGCCAGGATATTCGCGACGAAATTTACTGCGACACTTCTTAAACGACTTCTTCTTCACATATGTATCGTAGAGAAATATTCTTTGTTGCAAACTGTAACGTACCATAATTTTACTCACACTCAAACACGGTACAGATTAGTAAGAGTATGAAGCCCCAAACCAGCCAAACCGCAAAGAAACGTTTATTCACAACACTGTTGGGGCAGCGGAGGTGTTAAACAGTGCGGTGATTCACGGCGCCGTGTGGCGGGAAGTGCTGGCACCACTGCCCCAGCAAGTTGCCGACGGCAACAGACTGGCAGGGTAGCGTTTCCCGGCGAACGCCCTGTATAATCCAGTAGGGGCTAGACTGCTGGCCAGAGTGTCGCCGGTTCGAGTTCGATTGAGACAATGGGAGGTTTAAATTAGATGTTGTGTTAGCCCTGTGTTATCTTAACTGTTTACTACATTAATGCGAGAAAGAGATATAGTCACAATTGCTGCGAAAAACTGATAACAGGCTGTATGACTGAAAAGTTCCAATGCCATTTTTTATACAAAACAAAAAAGAATGTGAAGTGATCACAGGCGAAAGACGGGAGATTAAACCGGGTGCCTACCATTCATGCTTATTCTTCCGGCAGACATCAAGTGAACCCCCAAAATTATTATTTCATTGTGACGATTGAATCCCAAATTCAGTGTTGTATACCCTCACTACACATGCATGAGGGAAAAGTGTAAGATTTTGTTCAGAACAAAATGAGGTAATCAGGACACGTGCACTACTACCTATCCTATCCTATCCTGCTTGCTAAGGCCCGAATGATGAAAGTTTTTCCTCCACTGGGGAATGAATCGATCGCAAGGTAGCTCAGCGACGAAACAATTTTCAAAGTAATATAGTCTGCATCACTCCTCTTATCTTCCAGACACGAGAATGGATCCCTTAACAGAAGTTGTTACGTTACTCATAGTGCTCAAAAGTTATAAAGCAATAATAAATGCGCTGAGCGTGGTGGGTGCACGATTAACGTTCTGCCCTCACATTCGCGAGGAAGCGGGTTCGAATCCCCGTCCGGGCATCCAGATTTGGGTTTTCCATGGTTTCTCCAAATCACTCCAGGTGAATGCCGGGATGCTTCCTTCAAAAAGGCCATGGCCGAATTCCTTACCGTTCGTTGTCCCCAGTCCCCTACCGCCTCTAATGACCCTAGCCGTCAATGAGAAGTGAAGCCGTAAGTAAAAATAAATTTAAAAAAATAAATGTGGGTGTAAGCATAGCAACTGAGGAATATAAAACAAAAACGATCCAAATGCAGTCCACGTCAGCGGATAATAATCTGCCACAGAGATATTCTGTGTTTATACCTGGCTGCATACATTTACTTGGAAAAAGGACTACAGTAAAGTTTCCAAAGGTAATAAAATGTATTACGTTATGTTTCAAAAATCAACTTACGCGGTTATATCGTTTAAGGAAAAATACACAGAAGAAGGGGAAAAAAGGGCAGGCCATAAGGAATAATGTTTATGCAGTACAGAGAGGATAGCGAAATATTTGTCAAATATAACGCTGGAAAAACCACTCCGATGATATATGCTTGACGTAAAGCATTCCATTAGTAAACAACAGGTGACGTTACAGCAGTGTTAATGTTGAAGTTCTACAAATAGGTTACATACTACAGAACATTTGCATGTACAGTAATGGAACATTACTGCGTAAAGGAAACTCACGTCGGTGGAAGAGAACGAGATACCCTGAAAACTTCTGCAATTATTAAGTTTACAACAAACACACGGCTTAGCAAACATTCGTACAGATTCAGCTGTCGCAGCCACGTTAGTTCAATAGCGTGGAATTACTTTGAAATTCTGCTACAAAAATTACGTACGATTTGCTCGTTATTTCATTTATGCAGAAACACTAAACGCACAGCAGCGAATTTCGTTAAAGCAAATTAAAAAATTTAATTACATAATGTTATAAAATTCAAAATAATCTCCTGTTTTCATAGCTGTAAGCAAAGTTTTTTTTTCACGTTTAAAAATAATTTACAAAACGCTTGAATAATTAAATGAAGTAAATCCGTATTTCACCAAAACACAAGACACGATGTGTTGTTGACAGCTGTTTGTTAATACTGAAGCAAAATGAATTTAAAGTCACACAAACTGCACAATGTCTTTCGTTATTCAAATACGTTTAGGTAATACTTTGACTTTGATGATCAATTAAAAAAGATGTGGAATCATTATCCACGATTCGCAAAAAATAAAATTTTGTTTTACAATTTTACCTGTAGTTACACTTTGAAGAAATCATACCATAGTTCACAATATAGTTATAACATGAGGAGAACTTTATCTGATCAGTTATTTCAGTTGTAAGCAACTTTATGATTGTATTTGAATTAAGGAGAAATATTAGCTTCCACGATTTGTCTCCAGCATTTTATTGAATCACATAGAATGGCGGGTCAGAGCGCTGAGGTGCCACACACTGGATCAGGAAGGTACAACGCACCGGGCACGAGCCTAAACCATTTTTTTTTTTTATTTACGGGTTTACGCCTCGTTGACGTCGAGATCATTAGAGGCGGAAAAGGTCTGGGAACAAGAAATAAGAAGCAATTCGGCCATAGCCTTTTGAAGGAATCATCCCAACAAAAGGCTGGAGTGATTTTAAAGAAACCATGGAAAATCCAAATCTGGATGCCCAGACTGGGATGCGAACCCGCGTACACCCGAATGCGAGGCCAGAGCTTTAAGCGCTCATCCACCAAGCTCGGTATGAGCAAAATCCCCCACCCAGCGTGGTGAGTGTGCGGTAAAACTCTCGGCTCGCATTCTTAAGGACATGGGTTCGAATCCCAATCCGGGCATCCAGATTTGGGTTTTCCATGGTTTCTCCAAATCACTCGAGGTTGTGGCGGTTATGCCTAGGGAGGTAAGGGTGAAAACCTTTTACTTCTTTTTATACATAAAAGAAACCCTAGGCTGCTAATTTATTGCGTACTCATAATGACGTACAGGCGAGGCTTATTTATCGTTAACATTGACACATTGAAATATGATAAAAGATATAAGTCTTTCTCGGCGTATCATCGATATAAATTCTTCTCGGGTTTGCCGCCGAATCACATTTTTTACTGTCGAGCTTTCGGCGACTTTCACTGCCGCAGTGAAAGTCGCCGAAAGCTCGACAGTAGAAAATGTGATTCGGCGGCAAACCCGAGAAGAATTTATATGATAAAATGAACTATGCAAAGCCTCTTCTTACAATCGCCAACACATATTAACAAATAAACAAAGCATTAATACACAACCACCTTGAAATTAATCTTGAAACAAACTTCCAATGTTAATTGGCAAGCAAGAAAGCTACACACTTGATTTGTTTAAATGAAAGTTCCCTCCACAATGATCGGGAACCATAAATCAAACACAGTATTGACATTAACCGTATTCGATCTCAAATGCCGGGTGCCAGGATAATTTAAATTATCCACCAAGTGTGGCTTTAAGAAAGTCTGCCCCAGCTAGCTCAATATTTGGGGGTGCGAGAACTCCTAATCATTCAGTGGTCGTTACAGGGCTGTACTCAATGACCGAATAAAAGTACCACACTGCACTTGTAGAATTATTACCGTGACGGCGATGTGTTCCCGCGACGGCGGAATTACTATAGCCTCTTGGCTATAGCGGACAATGCACCACGTCCGTGCAAGCGTACTGGATGCGTGCACAGTTACCTCACTGTACAAGACACGCTTATTGACCCTCAGGTGCGAAGCCAAGACCGAGCGATCTCCAGCTTCGGAAGATCCGCTCCTTCTCGTCTGAAGGCTCGGAGCCAAGTCCTCTTCAGCGTCCGCCGGAAAAAGCCTCCTCTCGTCGCTCGTGGTTTACATAGAAAAAATACACCATCATTACAAAATGCAAAGGAGAGTCTCTCTCGATTGGTTCTGCCATTTTTAAGCTCCTCCCTTCGGCTGTCACGATAGGCGAACCTTGTCTTTCTCGGTTCGTGTGAATTCGGGATAGCCTCGGACTTTTTCGTCACCTGTGACCTCCAAAACTCCCCGTTCGAAGACCTGGGGCTTGGATAGTTTATTCACCTCAGTGTACCGTTTCCCCGGAGCCAAGGGATTATACGCTTGACCAACTGCGTGAGAAGGGTAGCTGGTGTCCATTGTCCCTGGCCGCCGCCTGCCTGTCGCGACCCTCTGGCGCGTCTAGCTGGGAGGTCCCACAAACACTGACAATCCTCTCCAATAATTCCTTTCTTATTCTTTTTATATATAAAAATATGCAAAATAATATATATAAAAATGTACCGAATGACCCATATTTGGTCATTCGGCTACAAGGTACATGTCGGGAAGCTTCCTTCAAAATGCCATGGCCGAATTGCTTCCCGCTCCTAGTCCACAGTCCTATCATGCCTCTAATAACCTCAACGTCAATGAGGCGCAAAGCCATAAGGAAAAAAAAAAGCCCAAACCCCGGCGTATTAGCCGGCCGGGACGGTCCCTAATCTCAGCAACATAAACCACAAATTTTACACAAAAAAAATCTCTTATTACACGTTGAACATAGTTACACGTTTCACAGACAAATGGAAATACTTCACTTCTCTCATTAGTATTTAATACGACCAGGAAGTGGGTATAAAATGCTTGGCCTCAGCTTGAGTATGCGGCCATAAAATAAATGCTGCAAATATGATTATGCCAATGATGAGTAAAACTGATCAAAGACAGTTGACCCCAAAATGTTTGGAAAAGGTGTTAAAGAAACAGTAGATTATTTATTGACAATCCCAAATTTCATGGGTTTAATGAAGAGCTGGCTTAACAGTAGATTATTTATTGACAATCCCAAATTTCATGGGTTTAATGAAGAGCTGGCTTAACAGTAGATTATTTATTGACAATCCCAAATTTCATGGGTTTAATGAAGAGCTGGCTTAACTTTTTCACTCAGGCATCCAAAAGTAAGGTCCACTGATAGTGAGCAAACCCTCATTTCGTTAGAAGTTTAAAGAAAAGCTTGCCAATTCTCGAAGAGAGGCGTTACCGCATCATCCAGAGGCGAACTGTCGATTTGTAGGCGTTTGGTGATTTTCTAGATTTATTGCATTGAAACTAATTTTAGCTAAGATATCATAAATATTTAACTGTAAGCATAAGACCGTTTGTTGCACTTTCACTAAAGGGTCATTAGGAGCTATCCACAAATTACGTCACACCTTAAGGGGAATGTGAGAAAGGGGGGGGGGAGGGGCGAGTCATGGGATTTGTGACGTCACATACATAATTTTTTATCTCTTTCTGGCACGTGGTGGCCTCGCGAGTTCACGGTGTCGCACTTCGGCCGCCTTCGACATAGGTACGCTGAAAGGCCAATACCGCCTTTGAAGCTTTGACAAAATTTGACTTACGCATACTTATTTAAAGGATCGTGTGGCATTGTGGTCTATATCTTTAATCATACAAACCCACCAACCAACACAAGCAATCACATAAGAGGCAACAAGAGAGTTTGCCCATCACGAAGATTTGTCCTCAAAGAATTGCAGCTAGACGTGACAGGGAAGTACTTTGTTTCGTAAACAACGCTATATGGTCTGATGAAGAAGATGTTGACACATCGAACGTTCCTAACATTATCCAAATCGAGAACTAAGTGACTACTATGCCAGTCATAAATAATATAATGATATTTTCTAAACTGTTTGATTTATTGTTGACTTTATGAAAAGAATATTTCAAATAGAAATATATAAATAATTTTGAAAGTGCTCTTTTAATTTAATAATCTCTAAATTTAAAATGGCAAAATATGTGACGTCACACCAGGGAACATGCTGACGCCTGACTTTCCAGTTCATCTACATCTAGATATATACTCTGCAATTCACAAAATTGTGGGTGGCAGATGGTGCTCAGCACCAAAGCTAATCTCTTTGTTGTGCATTCCAATCCCTAATGGTACGAGGGAAAAAAGAATTCATATAAGAATCATTGCAGCACCTTATTTCTCTAATCTTATCTTTCCTGTTATTCCGACTCAAATAGGTTGGTGGAAGAAGTATTTCACTACACTCGTAAGTGAAAATGGGAGTAGACATGTTTACCAATAAGTTTATACGAAACGTGTGTCGTCTATCTACCAGAGACTCCAAGCCTAGTCTACTAATCAGTTCTGTGACGCTTTCATAAGAACTGTAGCAAGCGGTCACGAATCGAGCGGCTCTTCTCTGTACTTTCTCCATACTTTCGATCAACCCCTTACGAAACGGATCCCAAATGGCACAACAATAGTCCAAATGTGGACGCACAAGAGACTTGTATGCTATCTCCTTTGTTTGTTCAATACAATTTTTCAAGATTCGACCTATGAATCGTAGCCTAGAATTAGCTCTACCTACTAACGAATTAATGAGCAAGTTGTTGCTTTGTAATGTTACTCCCAAATATTTCATAGAATCAACCATATCAATAACTGAATTGTTTAACTCGTATTTCTGAACAATTGCATTCTTTTTGTTATTTATGCTGATTGTCTTGCACTTTTTACAATTTAGCGTAAGTTGCCACGCAGCGCACCATGCCAAAATAATATCCAGATCACGCTGAATTTCTAACGGCCAAATTCCTTACTTCCCTATAAATAACCGCATCATCAGCAAACAATCTAAAAAGGCTTTTCACTTTGTCTCCGAGATCGTTTATAAAAATTAAGAAAAGAAGTGGTCCTATTACACTTCCTTGAGGTACACCCGATGTAACATCTAGATTACAAGAATTTTCTCCTTCAATGGCGACATACTGCGACCGACCAGTTAGAAAATCCTTTATCCATTCACAAAGCTGATCCGATGCACCGTACGTTCGAAGCTTCGCTAAAAGGCGGTTGTGTGGCACAGAGTCAAAGGCTTTCTGAAAACCTAAAAAAAATTGCATCTCCTTGTGAGCCTGAATCAATAACTTTCATTACGTCGTGTGTAAATAGGGTCAGCTGTGTTTCACATGATCTTTTCCAGTTGTCACAGGCTCTGATCTCCTACGGTTAACAACGATACCCTGTGTGTTTCGGTTGATGTCCCGAGTACCGCTTCTGCTAGTGATCAAGCAGAGTTGAATGTCTCGTCATAACTCAAAATACCACGATTCCATGCCGCGTCGTTTTGATGTTAGCTGAAGAGAATTCCTGCCAATCCCCAACGACGCGTGAAAACTAAGATTTCCAATTCGTTAATACGTAACAGAATAAACATTTTTCTAAACAGTCTAGTAGGTGATTGGTTCAGAAGACGAAAATATGGCGGGATTCCACAGTCCATTAACGAAAAAACGTGCCTCTCTGCTTTAGTAACATTTACTGAGTGTGTCGCTCTACACATTTACGAACCTGAGTGCCACCGAAGTTTTATGGCAGGGCTTTAATGTGGAGTCCAACGCTTTAGCACTGATACCTGAGGCTGTTTAGAAACGCTGGTGCCGCTAGTAAAACGTACAACCATGATTTAGCCATGACCAAGTAATAGTTTTTCGCATTTACGACACATCCATGGCACCCCAACAGTCTATTTAGGGCTTTCAATATATCACTGACACAGATTCTCTTGACACTGGCAGGAACTTTACACGTCTGTACACTCACCTCGTAGCTTCTTAAAATAAAGGTTCTCTGGTAAATGTACAACAGCTGTAGGACGGATTCTCTATCAGGTACCATCAACTACTTATTAGATTTACGTGCAAATGTTACATATCTGCTATGTATTGCTGGGCAGCAGTAACTTTGTTTCCTCTGATATAAGAGTCGTTTCTGAATTATTTTATGCTCACAGTTATGGAACTGTGAATGTTTTTGCAAGATTTGATCTGGTTTTATTTTATCGACATTGTTATATCACACTGTAAAAAGGATTTATGATCGAAAAAATGTATGTCTGCATGAGAAAATTTTATTGAAAATCACTATCAATTAAATTGTTTTCATATCTAGTTTATGGATACCCTTTCATCGATTTCTACAATCCAGTAGAATTTATTTTACTTTATATGTGATAACTTTTCTGTCTCTGAAACATTTTGCTTGTTATCATATAATTCGAAATGCTTGACACGACAAATACGTTCCTTTTTCCTAATTGATACATAGTCATGGCACTGGTTTGTTTTTTCTGGATCTGATAAGATGTGAGAGAGAGCTTACTACGATATATTCCATAACTAAAACATCGTTGCTCTTTCGCTAGAAACATTTCACTACGGTTATGAAGATTTTTTTCAGATCTGTTTCGTTTTGTGCCATATTGAAGCAGCAGTTGATATTTCCGAAACCAGTCTATTTTCATTTCTTAGATCATGACATCTGTGCCACTGTTTCGCTGATTTTCTGCTTCAACAATTGGTAACAGGACGACTGCTGAGAATTTTTTTCTGTTTCAAAGTAATTTAGGATGGTCGGTAAAAAAGTAATTGTGTGTAAACAAGAGCACGCGTTATACATTACAACGATGAGGCCACAACGGCTACCTCGACATTTACAACTTGTAAATTGAAGATAAACTGGGGAAAAATGCATTACACCCACGGAAAAAAGTTCAAAGTATATACGAAGGATGTAACGTAGAAGAGTTTTGTTTGTCTTCATCAAAAATACTGCGGCATTCGATCCGTGTCGTGGAGGACTGAAAGTTTAGAGGATCACCGAATTGACCGGCTGCCAAAGCCCATACCAAAGTGTTACAAACTAGGTTTCATTTACGTCTTCAACTGAATTTCTCTCCCTTGTGACATTTTCACAACCTAACCACCATTATTATTATTATTATCATTATCATTACCATTGTTATTATTGAATGATTTTTTTGATTAATTGTAAGTACCATGACAAATAGTATTAATGTGTGTAGCCTAATTTGTATTACTGTCGGGTTTCCACAGACCGTAGTTTTGTGTAGTATCGGGGTAGCATAATATTATTATCTTAGTATTAAGATAGTAGTATTCTTTGGCTATAGTAAGTGTTCGTTGGGCGCAGGTACTGTAAAGATGGCAGGGCGCGAAAGTGTTGTATTGAGCGCCGAATTATAAGAATTGTCTGGGCGCGAGTAGGAGTATTGAGGCGAAATTTGTATTTCTATCTCTAGTTTATGGAAGTCTATTTCAATGTATTGCAGGCGAGAAAAGATTTATGTAAGTAAATGTGAAATAAATCTAGTGGTATTTCGTGGGGAACCACTTTTATCTTATCTTCAATTGACAGTAACACCTCTCAGTTGTTTGTTGACTATAAGTCATTAACTATCTTCAATAAAAGTGTAATGATCCTGCAGCTTGCATGTGTTGAGAGATGGAAATTGGGCCGTTTCCGTCGGAAAGCAGGGTGTTGCTACAATCAGTGTGGAACTGTTAACAAGTTACGTGTCTCGTTGGTGGCTGTCTGTTGGTTATCGGCAACTATTTAATCCACACCAATTGGGTGGTCAGCCAATGCATTTAGGGGTGACAAAAATAGGGTAGGTTAGATCAGAGAAATAAAGTGCTACACCAATGTTTGGGTGACTTCAATCTTTCTTAGTCCGTTTTACGGACTTATGTACAATGGGCAGAGAATAGGTTTTGAAAGTTACCGATTACAGAGACTTTTACATACTTGCAGCAATGTGGAAGAACAATCATTTATTGATAATGTATCTCATACTTTTGAAATATCTTTTTAGGGCTTTACGCTCCTGGAATCTAGGAATGTGAAGGAAAATGGCTGTTGTCGTTGAATGGAATCATCCCTGCACTCACCTGAAGTGATTTCGGGAAACCATGTAAAATTGAAATCTGGATCGCAGCACAGAGAATTGAACTCACGTCCTCTTGAATGCCAGGCAGCTTCTAAAATAGGAATGTGTATTAAGTCACCTGCTGTTAAATGTTGTGTCTGTAATTACTAAGAATGATCTGTCCAGTTACTCATCATACATTTTATTTGCAAATTAGAGTCTAAATTAATGTTATTACTCAGTGTTCACAAAGCTCCAGGTTCCGTGTACCATATACGCTGGCATGGGTCTTATAATAGTTTCTTAGAACGAAGAGGTCTCGAAGAAACAGACAGGTTTGATTATGGTAAAGTACTCTCTAGCAAATGAACAAACCAAAGAACTAATAACAAACCGCAAGGCACCTCATTAATTAGTGATAATTAACGTCCTGGTGGCACTGCTCAACACGGCGTGTATTTCAGTTCTTAATTGAATGTTCCTATAATTACAGGTTCAGTCTTTATCCGGTCGCCAGCGGAGATACCGCAACTAATTATAAGAATTTACAGTCATTCACAAAAATTAATCACGTGAAAGAGTCTGTAGTGGCAGTTACCACAAAAATATGAGTAGGAATCGTCACCACATAAATCACAAAAAAGTTTGCATTCAGAGCACACCTTTATTGTCTGGATAAACATAAAGAAAATACACCGCCGAAGTACCCACCAGTTACAATGACCCGTGCAATCGAACTTCTCTTCCAGAGCGTGCAGGATTCGAACCGAGTAGTTACACGTAATATGTGGTGCCACTCTCACAATAATTTGTTCGGAACACCGTCCCCGTTTGAGTACACTAACACTCCAAATACTTCTTGAAATCACAGTACCAGTTAGCAGAACAGTCACAAGCACTTTTCTTTAAGTAATCGTCCTCGCGGTATCGTTCTTAACAAACGGCCACTCCCGCCATTAGCTTCACCCGTTGCTGCCGCATACTATAGACTCCTGCCATCTTGTTCTCCCCGTCAAAGATAATCCCTCACCGACACTACTCTCGATTCGCGTCAGTTCGATTGCATCGTTACAAAACCCTTAAATTCAACCTTAATATCTGCGAGTTCATTATACTTTATTTAATAAAGTTCTCTGGTAATTGCTAGTTATAGTTGGTAATTTTGCATCATTTCACGGGAAGGCAAAATATGTGCAAAGAAAACTGGCTGAGTGTGAAATGTATCACAAAGATAAAGATAAAGAAGGCAGATATGAAGAAATTCAAGAGGAATAAGAATGTTCAACTTGGAAATAACGAGGGTAGGCTGAAAAGAAATGCACGGATGCTTGGTGAACACGAATAAAACAAAGAGGAAGATCCGGCAAAAGGTAGGCCTACAGTACATTAAAGTACAATTCCTCCTCTATACGAATGCGCAGGTTTGAAGTCATTGAATTCATCCAGTATATTTTGAGAAGCGGAAGAATTGTGATATATTGAGGGATTTAAGCTATGGAAAATAGTAATTTTTACTCGGAATAATTTTTCTCAAGCTTACAACCATGTAACTTAATTCCGCTCAACGCAGCAGCGCTCAAGGTTAAGCAGACACTCTTCCCGTGGGAAGCGAGCTCCCCACTATAGCAACTCTAAAGCACCTCGTAAGGGAACCTAAGTCAATGGTACTAGTTCCACGTGACTTCCCCACTACGTTTCTCCGCCCGGGAGCGCAGTCTGTAGCAGGCTCTCGGAGAAGTTCTTTTCCATCCTCATTACTGACCACATCGCCAGTCGACATGCAGAATTTTTTTTAGGTAAAGGCTAAAGCATTATTTACCCTTCTGCTGGCTTAGAAAGTATATTCCGATTGACAAGATTTTATTAGTTAGGATTTCAATTTCATGAGAGCTATTTTTACGCAGTATTTTCAGTCATTTCCGATGTACCTGCATTCATTGAATTTATTAAAGCCACTTTATTCTTTCCACTACATTTTTCAATGTATCACTGATTACCTGCTCATGGCTAGCAATAAGTAATAGTAGGAACGTAATATCTCTGATCACACGATCACATATCTTTGCTAAAAAGAACCGAGGAGTGGTTGATCGGAGACGAACTAAAAATCTGTGATGTTCATCTGCTCGGGACACTACAGAAGGTATACGTGTTCCAGCGCTATGTCAATGCGAACTAAACGACGTGCTGCTATCCAATTTTTAACTGCTGAAAAAGTGACTTCTACTGAGATTCATCGTCATATAAATACTGTTTATTGTGACGATGCTGTTGATAGGTCCATTTTAAAACGATGGGCAGTAAACTTTCGTGATTGGGAGCCTGGAATAGCCATAATTGTTGATGAATAAAGGTAGTGGACGTCGAATCACTGCCACACAAACATCGCAAACTCGTCGACGATTTGATTCAGAATGATCGGCGAATCACTCATAAATGTATCGCAAACCATATTGGAATATCCTAGGAATGTGTCGGCTTTGTTATTGAACAATTAGGATACCATAAAATCCACAAACTTAGCGTGCAACTCTAGAGGCTCTGCGAAGCCTGAAGTTTGAACCGATTCCACACCCTCCTTACTCCGCCGACCTAGTGCACTGCGATTTCCCCCCTCTAATCAAGACAGGCATTAAGAGTAATCATTACATCTTGGACGATGAGGTGAAAGCAGATGTCAAATCATGGATTCGAGAAAAGTCGGAATAATTTTTCAGTGATTGAATAAAAAAAACTAGTTACACGTTAGGAGAAATGTGTTAGCCTTAAAGATGACTATGTTTAAAATAATTGTACATTAATGTACTTTTTGCCTGATCTTGGTATTTTATTTTATTCGTATTCTACACGCATGTGTGCATTTCTTTTTTAGCCTACCCTCGTACATGCACTGACAGCGACTGAGGCTGCGGTTCCGCCCAGAAGACAGTTAGCATCCAGAAACTAGAGGCAGATTTTCATGTGTCAAGGAGCAGCTTACTCGGATTCCAGGAAACTCCTGAAGTGGGAGTTGGTGCATCTAATGACTATACCGGAGAAGGACGAAATTCGTAACAGAAACTTGAAGCTTGTAGAATGCGCTGTACGGTCGTCATTTCAGAGGCCTCCCAGCAGCGTTAGCACAGACAGCCGGCGGTCTTGGTATCAGCTTAGTTCAGCAATGCTGCAGAAAAGCTGTCTGGTGATGAGAAGACATATCTAGAAAACAGTATTCTATAAATACTTTGTTTGTTTGCTGGTGAGAAGGAGTATAGAGATTCACAGTTTTGGTGTAGGGTTGTTAGTTTAGGTAGCAGATTTTAATTAGATCATTTTTCATCTGTTAAACCCTGTAGCTATACTTAACGAGTTCTACTAACTATACCAGGGGTCCCCAAAGTGGTCGATAACAGTTCTTCAGGGGTCGATCGATACATGGAGGTCGAAAGGGAGTCGATTAATACTGAAGAGGATCAATTAAATTGTCTAGCGAGTAATAGGAACGTTCCAATTAAAATCAGGTCAATAAATGAAATTAAAACTTATCATCTCAATTCCCGTCTGTTTGCGAAGTTATGTGAAGTAAATGATGACACTTTGAACCAATTACTTTTGCACACTGAGTTACGGTGGTTGTCAAGAGGTGATTGTTTGCAGAAGCGGTTCTAGGGCAAAACCGCGACGGACAAAACCGCGACGGACAAAACTGCGACGGACAAAACCGCGAACGGACAAAACAGCGAACGGACAAAACCGCGAAAGGACAAAACCGCGAATACAGAAAAAACCAGGAATACATAAAACCACAAGAGTTCGTAGATTCTTCGCGTTACCCAGGGTGCACCACGAGGAGGTGATCTACGTAACACCCCATTATTTTTTTTTATTTAAAAAAAGTACACAAAAGCATGAACATTATGGAAAATAAAAATGCAATATAGATGGATTATACGAAATATATATCAATAAACCATTAATAAGTTAATATAAATTGTAACAAAATATCCTTTATAAACGAGGTGATTTCCCCCTTTGTTATTTTTTACGAACACGAGAGCCATTATTCAGGAAGATACACAATCTCTTCGGTTAACTGACCACCACAGAGTGCTTGGATCTGCCATACCGGCCTTGCCTCGGAAATGCCCGAACGTCTCCGGGTTTTGACTTTGGCTGCCGAATTTTGCATGCGGGGATTTCTCCTGCGACGGCAACCAAAGATCGTCCAGGCAAATTGTTCGCTCGACTTGAGAATTGTCAGTTAGGCCGAACCTACCGGAGATAAGCGGGTCTTCCCACTCACTCCATTGTGAAGGCCATTGTCACTCTTCTCAGGTATACAGAAGCCCCATTAAGCTGCATTCCCACCGCGCGTCGGATCTAATTCTTTATTAACCTCAACCAAAACAAAATCGTCAAATGCGAAGTGATGACGCTTGACAGAATAATATTTTGGTGCATAAGAGATCAAAGAGTGAGGGGATAACTTGTAGATTATAAATTACATATACACAAAATGAGTTACAGTACTCCATAATAAAGTAACCCTAGCTGCGATCCACAAATCATTTAAAACTGCGTTAGGATAATATTTATCAAACAGTGAGGGGATAACTCGTAGATTTGTCCGTTTCGCGGTTTGTCCGTTTCGCTGTTTTGTCCGTTCGCGGTTTTGTCCGTTCGCGGTTCTGTCTGCGCGGTTTTGTCCTCGCGGTTTTGTCACTTCGCGGTTTTGTCCGGACACGGCAGAAGCTCATCTGAATAGTTTCTTAGGAAACTGCATCCGTCACGGTGTGATAAGTCAAAACAGCACAAGAACCATCTTGTTCAATTCGGCAGATACTTATTAGAAATTTATTCCATCTATCCATTATTTTGATAGTATTTTTTGAGATTATAATACCAGTGTAAAATATCTCCTTTTTCCGTTAACGTTATTGGGTGGATTTTGTAACATGTGGGAACTGTATATTATTTCGTTTAGTTGTCATGAAGGTCTTATTGCTTAGCATTAGAAATGCTAAAAATGATTAAATTATTTTATTAAGTACTTAATCTGGTGGTCGATAAGACGGCAAATATCCTATGAAGGGGTAAAAGGGATAAAAAGTTTGGGGACCCCTTAACTTTACAAACAGATAAAAGAAATTCAAACAAATTGTAGAAACTAGTCGCTCAATTTACGTAACAAGGTAGTAGGTTATATAAAATCAGCAAACAAAATTTCACATAAGTGTAAGTTGTATATTGTGATTTGATTAAAAATCATGTATCTCCGGGGCAGGCATAGACCCTAATAGCAGGAAGGAAAACAGAATACATTAATGTATTTGCGTAGCCCCGTTTTTTCCTGATCATATTTATTCTGCCTCCGAAATACATTGATGGGCGAACAACTTTTCCGCAGTAGAAAAATAATAGTAAATGATTCATTGTTTTATTGTCAATAAAGGCAAGTGAAAATACGTCTTCTGTCTGTTAAACTCTCTAAAAAAAACCGTTAAAATATGTCCGTCTCACCATTATTAAGCAACCGTCTGTAATACAGAACGTACAACGCTCTCCAATATTGTAGATCTCTCATGGGGAAAGCACGTCCTGCGGGTCAAGTGTGGCGGTTCGGGCTAGTCAATCTGGCCCGCGACATGGTTTTGAACAACCTTTACAATTACACATAGGACAAAATGTACCGAGCGTGGTGGTGTAACGGATAGCGTTCTGGCCTCGCATTCGGGAGGACGGCGGTTCGAATCCCCGTCCGGGCATCCAGATTTGGGTTTTCCATGGTTTCCCCAAATTACTCCAGGCGAATGCCGGGATGCTTCCTTCAAAAAGGCCATGGCCGAATTCCTTCCCATTCCTTGCCCCCATCCTTTCCCGTCTCTAAAGACCACGTTGTTAAATACGGACGTTAAACTGATACAAAAAAAAAAAGGACAAAATGTATTTTCTGCGTAGCTAGAATAGAGTAACGATTTCCTTCTCATTGCGTTTTAAGTACGGTATTATCGCATCTAATATTAACTGAGTTATCGTAGTGCCATAGTAGATATCTGTAGATCGGTAGAACGGCGATGTGGAGTACAATGTGTGTGTTGCTCGGTAAGTTCGGAACGAATCGGACGCTACCATTTTGGTTTCGTCTGTTCTGAAGGCCAGTGTAGTTCCGAGAGTCAAGTAGTCAGTATCAAGTAACCTCTGTGGCTGTGTGTCTGGTTTGTGTTTCTATAGTTTTGCTTTGTTGGTAGTTGTTTTTTTTTACATTTTTTATCGTTACAATGACAAGTAAAAAATGTAAAGTTGATTCAGAATGTCGTGTTTTTAAAGATGATTTGGCTTGGAAATACTTTTCACGCCCGTTAACGATAAAACTGTGTGCCTCATTTGCAAAGAAGCTGTAGCCGTATTCAAGGAAATCAACCTCTCACGACACCTCATGACAAAACATAACAACGCTACTTATAAAAAAAAAAGAACGGAAGCAAAAAGCAGGAGCTCTAAGTAAACAAAAGTGTCAGGTCAGCAAAATATTTTTAAAAACACAAAGCTGTTCTCAAAGGCTAGCTACACTTGCCAGTTACGTTGTAACATACAATATTGCAAATATTAACAAAGCATTTTCTGATGGCGCATTTGTAAAAACTTATATGCTCCAAGTATGTAACATTTTGTGTCCTGAAAAAACAAAGGATTTTGAGACAGTAAGTTTGTCTCGAACAACAATTACTTCTGAACTAAAGTAATTGATAGGCAGTTTGTCTCACAACTAGAGTCAAACATGAGCGAGTTTAAATTCTGTTCTTTTTCGTTGGATGAAAGTACGGACGTAACTGACACAGCTCAGTTACTGATATTTATAAGAGGTATTGATGACAACATTGTGCTACTGAAGAATTAGCTTGCATGCGTTCATTAAAGGGAACTACAAACGGACCAGACATTTTCAAGAATTTCAAGAAACTATCACGTCTTTGAAAATACCTTTGACCAATATCTGTAACATTACTACTGATGGAGCACCGAATATGACAGGTAAGAAATCTGGTTTCGTAGGCATATTTAAGGAATTATTTCCTGGGAACGAAGTTGTGTTTCTTCATTGTGTCATATATCAAGAAGCTCTATGTGAATCTGCTCTAGACATAAAACATGTGCTTGATGTTGTTATTAAGCTTGCTAATAGCATTTTTTCACGAGCACTCAATCACAGATAATTTCGACAGTTTCTTGACTCATTGCAATCTGAATATTCTGATGTACTTTACTACACCAAAGTATAGTGGCTCAGTGCATGACGGATTTCCGAACGAGATATAATCTCTTTCATGGAAGAAAAAAGAATGGACGAGTGTGAACATTTGAAAGATATTGTATGGCTTTCTGACTTTACTCTCAGTCACATCAATAAATTGAAGCTTAAACTCCAGGGAAGAAATCAATTAATCCCTTATATTTGGAGTTTTATCAGGATTTTAAAAATGCAATTGAATCTATTTTCCAAACAAGTAGTCAGGAAATACTTTACTCATTTTCCCAGAGCAAAAACTATTGCAGTTAGAGAAGACAAACTTAGGAGTTACGAGAAAAGCCTGAAATGTCTTCTTGAAGAATTTGAACGAAGATTCCAAGACTTCAAAGTTATTGAACAGGACCTGGAAATTTTTAGCATGCGATTGAATGTTGACTGTGAATCAGTCAAACCTGAATAGCAGCTCGAACTGATTGAGTTGCAAGGTTACATTGAATTGAAGCAATTATTTCTCAACGTTTCTAAAATAGAGTTCTACAAGGCCCTGTCAAAATCAAGTTTGCTAAATCTGAAATATCACTCTCAGAAGATAATTGCCATGTTTTCATTTTCTTACATCTGTGAACAGGTGTTTTCTACTATGAAGCTTCGCAAAAACAGCGTTAGAAACTGATTGACTCACCACCATTTAGCTTCACTACTGCGAATCAGCTCATCCCAGTTTCTAACAATTTATGAAAATTTTTTAGAAGTTCAGCCTTCATACTCTTCTCAAGAATAATCAATTTTTGTAATTTTTTTCTAAGTTTTTTGTACCATTGTAGCACATAAGTTCTTTGTGATGTAAAAATCAAAAATAAAGTTTATCACTTATAAAAATTTGTTTCATTCAATTTTTCTTTCAGCCCGTCTAGATAATTTTTTACTTTACCTGGCCTTCCCCTTAAAATTTTTTCCCTTGTCTGCTCTAGATGTGGAATAAAAAGTCTTGTCATAAACTCGATCCGAAAATTAAAGTCCAGTACTAATCTTATCTTCGTCCGAAATTATGTTCTGATCCCATACCTTATACAGTAGGATATGAACGGAGAATTACGCGTCATCAGTTCCCAGATTTTGTTTTTCCATGGTTCCCCCAAATCACTCCAGGTGAATGACGGAATGCTTCCTCCAAAATGCCATGGCCGAATTCCTTCCCATTCCTTGTCCCCAATCCCATCCCGCCACTTAATGATCTCGACGTCACGAGGCATGAAGCTATAAGTAAAAAAAAAAAAAATGGAAAATCATCAGTTCTGGATGTGGCGTTCTGAACCTTTCAAGTATCGTTCAGTGTTAATAACACAACATTACCACCTCTATAAGTGAAAAATTATTCAGATGCAATGTGAATGAACAGCTGGAAGTAGCCTCATCTTCTTTTATCTACCTCCGTTACAATGTAAGGCCAGAAATATCGGCGTGGTGCATTCTGGTATCTTATTGCAATGCGCACTCACGAGCTCCGAGCATAACCGCAGTGGCCGTCACATGCGCGCAGCTTGCTGCATATGAACCAGGCGTGCGTTGCTGCAGCCTAACTTGACGTTCAGGAGGAAAGAATTTCACCCATCGACTGCTTCTGCAAGATCACACGCAGCCGGTAGCAAAATTCTAGAGATATGTGAAACATAAAAGAACATTATGCTGTTAAAGCAATTCCGTAAATTTATAATAGAAAACGATTAAAAATAATTTTAACAAGTAAAAGCAAAAAAAGATACAAAATTATGATACAATGTTCAGCAACAGCGTATAAAAATGAAGAAGATGATAATCCGTGACATACTTCACAAAAAATCTTCAGCCCAAGTGCTGAGATAGAATAGTTTTGATTTCTACTGCGCGCCATTGCTAGCTGTTATTCGGTGGCAGCCCCAGTATTTCACACTGAGCACTGGGTCCAGACACTTGTTCCTTAACAGACCACTGTTTTTACTAAAGTTACTTGAGTTAATCTCTATGTCTGCAGTCCCTTTGGCAATCCTGTGTCAGTCAATCGTTGTGTGCTATGACCACAGTGTCTTCTAACTTAATCTTGCTGCCCAGCAACAGCCGATTTTCAATCTTATTTTACTCCGTGTTTGCTGTCCCACTGTATAATCAGGAGAAGGCAGATGTGGTATTTTGGCCAACAGACTGAAAATTGCACTCACTTTACCCGTAATTATCAACTAACTCCAATGAGGTAATGATTTTGTAACGACCCGTTTGGATGCGAGAGGGTGATGATCAACATATTAAAAAGATTTTAGGGCTTAATAGCTCATCAACGACGAAATCATAAGCCAGCAGAAGACAATTGCCTTTGAAGTAACCGTACCAGCACTCACCTGGAGCAATTTCGGTAGCGCATGGAAAATCAAAATCCGGATGTCCGGATAGGGGACCAGCATCCTCCCGAATGGCAGTTCCTAGAGTAACTGCTCTCCCCGGATGTTCGATAAGATGTAAATCGTTATGAGCCGATTTCCTACTAACTTTCTATCCGGATTCCTATCAAAGAGGACACCATTTTGAGGTAGACGATCACCTGTTTCCAACTTCCACAAAATGTCAGGAAGTTGTGTAGCATTTTTCTCAACTGTAAATTAATACTGCTAAAGCAATTCAACTGCTGTGACAATATTTATTTAACGTTCCACATACGAGGTGGGATCAAAATGTAGCGAGAAATTTGAAATCTTGCATGCTGAATCTTTTTGATTCAACTAACTCGTCCATCAATGAGGAAAATGTGGAAAAAAATTAAAAAGATAGTGCTTACTAATAGAAGATTTACCATTAGCGAGCTAGCACAGTTAACCAGTTGTACGCTTATCCAACAGTTCTTGGTGAAACATGACACCACTGTGATGCCACAACCATCCTATTCTCCAGATAAGGCACTATGTGACTAACTGATTACAAAACTCAAAGGGACACTCAGAGAACAACCTTTTTCAACAATAAAGAAGATAAAGGTGAAATCACAGAGCCAGCTCAAGACCAAACTGAAAGAGGCGTTCCTGCAGTGTTTCTCAAACAGCAAAATAATTTGATATAAGAGCATAATATCAAAGGGGAACTACTTTGAAGGGGACCGTATAAAAATTTAAGATTAAATAAATACTTTCTGGAAAAACTTTACGTTTTGATCACACCTGCTAAATGTTTCGTTTGGGTGGATATCATTCATATTCATGTAGCTGAAAACTGCTGTTAAACGGCGACAAAATAATGAAAGTTACAACCTGCTAACGAAGAAATATGAAGGTAAAAAAAAAAATTTATATAGAAATTGGAATTGGCCACCACTAATAAATGGAAGATTTCCATAGCCACTCCATCCATCAATTCACGGTTGGCATACAGGCTATTCATATCACTGAGATACAAGCTAAGGACTTAAGGAATTTTAATAGTTTCCACGATGGCTGTCGAGTTCTTGATGTGATGTCCACAATATCCAGGAAACGATAGTTCTTTTAAAATTGAGATCACAATCCTTTTTCAGTTGGCTGGTATGGGAACAGGGAGATAATCAGTAACAGCTTTAAAAAAAATATTATTCCGGCACTAGCATGATATTGATAAAGCATAAAAGCCGAAAGCTGAATGTCCAGAAACGAAATCGAAACAGGGTCTTGCCGTGTGCCAACGCCAAAATGTTGCAACTCATCCACCAAACTCTGTACCTGTAAATGGCTTAACTGCCTCTTAAGGTGCTTGGAAACACTGTTAAGTCAGCGATACAGTAGCAGTAACTTCTTTATGGGCTATCGAAAAACCATAAAGCTGGGCCACTCTGACTGGACGGGGCAGTAACTTTTTAGCTATTTTTCCTCATTACTAAAGCAATTCAGTCTTTTTCCGCGTTAGATTATTTGTGAAATAGCAGAAACTTACTCTAAGAAAAAAAAACTAACGATGACTTCCTTTGATGAGCATAATGACGGCGGCGTTTAGCCTTGTCCGATGGAAAGACGGTGACAATACCTTGGTACAGACTTATTAGTGAAATGTATAGACGCGTGTAGCGGTCTGATAGTTTAGTGGTTAAAGCGCTTGCTTTCTATAGTTTCTCTGTCCCGATTCTGGGTTTATACAGGGTGATTCAAAATAACGTGGACAAAATGACATGGTAGATCAGTAATACAATAAGAATCAAAAATTCCATAGGAACAGAGGGTCGCAACTGCGACCCGGAGCCGCTACAGGGCGCCTAAAATAATACTGACACAAAGAGAAGAAACAAAACCATTACAGATCATTTTATTGATAATAACTCACTCACATGCGACTAATTCAAGCCAAATGATGAGCCTACAGCAGATGCTCAAAGTTTTTGCCAGATGCATCGAGACAAACCCGGCATCTCCGTTGCATGGAACGGCACACCTTCTCAAAGATACTAGGTGTATCTCGAACACATCCGGCTGCCGCAACGATTCTTCCTACCAAGTCTTCCGGCGTTTCAACAGGATTAAGTCCTTTTAAAAATCCCCACAAAAAAAAATCCAAGAGAGGCAGGTCTGGTGATCGTGGTGGCCATGCCTCTCGTGGCTCTAGCGCCCTCTACAGGCGTTTGCGACCCTCTGTTCTCATGCGATTTTTAATACTTATTGTATGACAGATCTACCACGTCATTTTGTAAACTTTTTTTTAATCACCCTGTATACCCAGCAAGTGAAATGATACCATTGGAATATAATATATAATGTAAACATCAGACCAGCTGCAGTTTAAAATACATATGACATCATAAAAAATGATGAAATAAATTATGAGAGACATATATAAACATAATCTGAAGTGTGCAGGATACATGATGTGAAAATATATTTCGCAAATTGAAGCTAACGTGTCATAGGAGATCTATGAAAACGTAATACACTGAAACTAATATATTATGTATTATACTAGATGACCCATGCGAAAACTTCGCGAATACAATAAATAATACGGTTGGGGGTTTGTAATATGATGAAAGAAGAACCACCTCATTTGTTTCAATTGTTTAATTGTTTAGTGTAACAGGTACGTAACAAAAGTTGACGCCAGTGAAGCAGTTTATTAATATCTCTGTGATATTCGCTACTGTTATCTAGTGGCTTGGCTTTGAACTGTCTCAATCGCGCGACATTCACAATTATTACATTCGTCCTTTAAAGGTCAAATTCCGAAAACTTTCGTTCTTAATTTATAATGTTGCAAAAGTGGAGACCTCAATCTTTTAAACGATTCCTCATTTATCGATTTAGGTTAGGTGTCAAGGGACATAAATAGCTCGTGACAAAAAAGTACGTTATGGAAATAATGATAATTTTGCCCTGTATGGGTCAAATTCCGAAAAATTCCTTTCTTAAAATATAACCATGGTGGAGACCTTAATTTTTTAAATGATACTCATTTTTATATATCAGTTAGATATCACAGGAGATAAATGGTTCGTGACACAAAAATGTGTTTGAAATATTTATACTTTTGCCCATTAAGGGTCGAATTCCGAAAAATTCCTTTCTTAAAATATGATTAGACCAAGGTGAAGACCTTATTCTCTAAAATAATACCTCATTTCTGGATTTCATTTACATATCGAGGGATATAAGCTCTTGACAAAAAAAAAATACGTTATGATAATAATGATAATTTTGCGCTTTATGTGTCTAATTCCGAAAATTTCCTTTCTTAAAACCTTAATCAGTAAAATGATACCTCATTTATCTATATCGGTTAGATATCAAGGGAGATAAATGGCTCGTGACTCGAAAACGGGTTCCAAAAAATTCTTGTCTTAATATTTGATGTCACCAAAGCGGAGATCTTAATCTTCAAAATGATACTTCATTTAACGATTTCAGTTACGAATCAAGGGAGGTAAATGGCTCGTGACACAAAATACAGAATTTTAGAAATATTTACATTTTTGTCCTTTAAGGGTCGAATTTGAAAAATTACTTTCATAAAATATGATATGATCAAAGTCGATAACTTAATCTTTAAAATGATACCTTATTTATCGATTTCGGTTAGGTATGAAACGAAATAATAGCTTGTGACAGAAAAAACTTATAAAAATAATATGCATTCTCTTCGTCTCTGCAAGTCGTTTGGAGTGTTTTTATTAGTGATGGAGGGCATGGAACAATGCGTCCAGTGTGATCAGTGCCTCAATATCTTGTTACTTCTTCGACTTCGTTTTCTACACTCAGCAAACCACACTTCCCCGAGGCAGAACTTGTTTCGTCTGAGTTTACATCCTACATCCACCCATCTACAGTCATGACTTTCTTGTCATCTCGCTGGTGTGTTAGACTTCACATTTCTACTCTGTTCTTTGATACCATCTACTACAATCTTCTGGTTTATTTACGTCATTTGATGAAACATATAAGGGACCATGCACAAACTACGTGGCTCGGTCCAAGGGGGAGAAGGGAGGGGTTGGCTGGAAGGCTACGTGGGGGGGGAGGGGGGGTTCCGAGCCAGGCCACGTAGTTTTCCTTTTATCATTTTTCACAGTTAAAATGAGGAATATAAGTCACAACAGCATGTGAATATTTATTTCCCTCATTATTTATCCCCGTATGTAATTTACAATAGTCTGACAAGAGAAAACAGTCCAAAATGTCTTCTGGAATCAAAAGGAAAAAAGCTACGTGCTACGTGGGGGGGGGGGGGGGGGGGTTAGAGGCAAAAGCCACGTAGGGCTACGTGGGGAGGGTGGGGGGGTTTATAGGAGGCCAATATGGAGCTACGTGGTTTATGCACGCTCCCTAATGCATACCGCTCTATGTGTATTTATTACATCAGTCATTATCAGTCCTATTTCCTATACGAAGAAGAGTACTCTTCTTTCTTTATAAATAATTTACCCCTCTTTTTACAAAGTTTGAATAAAGTAAACTGTTAGTTTCTTAAATTTATTATTGTTGGAATTTTCAATGAAAATGTAGAAGAATGTTTCTGTTTCTCCTAATGCTTTCGATCTATAGCTACGCAGTTGTTTATGCTAGGCATATGAATTAACTGAAATTGTCTTTAATAGCAAAATTAGCTGTTGAGCTTCTCCTCTCACCCGTTTTCGCTGCAAACATCTCACTTGCATCTGTTGGTTATGTTTTTAGCGCTATATTTAGTGTTTGCAGCTATAGCAAAGCCTATTTCTTCTGTTTCAACCTCTTCTGTCGTAGGTTTATCGAGTTATTTCCTTAGTCTCCTGTTTCCTCTGCCTATTTTGAAAACTCGATCATCATGCCAAGCAACTACAGTTGCCCAGAATGTAACCTTGTCCTTTGCTGACCAGAAGTCTGTTTGTCAACTTCTCAGCGGAAACCATTTTGAATTTGCGATCGCGTTTCTTGATATTTTTTCATTGTTACTATGAGAGTTCCACCGTCTAATAAAGAGGCTGTTAGTTATATTAATAATACCTAACAAGTTTGGTGTGGTATGAAATAAGCTACCAGCAGGGATTAACGTAACAAAGCAGGTACAAGTGTTTTGGAGCACACTCTGCTGTCAGACCTGCCACAGATCGCCGCCAATCTCGCTTTAGAGAGCGGGCAGGCTTCCGAACTCCAGATTCTGTGATTTTTTTTTTTTTATTTATTTTTTTTTTTACTTATGACTTTACGCCTCGTCGACGTCGACGTCGAAGTCATTAGAGGTGGGATGTGGCTGGGGACACGGAACGGGAAGGAATTCGGGCATGGTCTTTTGAAGTAAGCATCCCGGCATTCGCCTGGAATGATTTGGGGAAACCATGGAAAACCCAAATCTGGATGCCCGGAAGGGGATTCGAACCGGCGTCCTCCCGAATGAAAGCGAGGCCAGAGCGCTAACCACTCACCCACAACGTTCGGTCGTTCAGTGATAAAGCGTGGACGTCCACCACCTTGTCACCCAGTCGTGGTTTCACTGTTCTTCAACCACTGCATAGATGCTAACTACAGTAGCACGCGAACAGCCGACTAGCCTCGCCGCCTCCGAAATGATCGCTTCCAGGCGCCGACCAACTAAAGTTGGAAATTGCGAGACCTGTGTGTAGATATCTGGTGCCTGAACACTTAGAAAACCCAGCATGGACTTTTCGAATCCATGCACGCCGAATCTCTGCTGCATTGCGCTTCAAAGATGTACCAACACACTAATAAAAAGGTGGTTATTATGGTTTGGCTGATCAGTGTATATTAATCATGTTAAATGGATCCAGCTGCTATATCGAAACGTCACCAGCTATGTTCAATGAGCCGTAGCAAATTCTGACTCTTTTCCCATCAGAGTTGGTGTTCATAATGGATCAGTTTTGTCTTCACTCCTGTTTATCCATTGTCTTGACACCGTTGCAGCAGAACTACTCACTCCTCACCCCATGACATTGCTCTATGCTCATGATATCATGGTCACCTGCGAGTCTCATCAAGGATTGGAACAACAAATCCAACGATGGAAAACTTCCCTCGACAAAAACGCCATGCGACTTAATGGAGTATAGAGGTCCAAGTGGTGGTTCTGTTAATATCGACGGCGTTGAACTCTGTAAGTCATCTGCGTTCAAATTCCTGGGAACGCTAACCTGTTCGGATGGTCAGACGATCCCAGGCGTCCGAAACAGAATCAACGCTGCATGCATGAAGTGGAGTTAGGTCATAGGAGTCCTTTCCGACTTAAACGTGCCACTGTACTTTTCAAAGATTTACAGAACCATCGTTCCATCAGTGGTACTGCATGGAACCGAATGTTGGCCAAGAAAAGACGTGAACAACAGATGCGTTTCATAGAAATGAATATGATTCGCTAGCCGCAGAGAGTCACTAGATTGGACCGCATCAGGAATGGGAACGTTCGGGCAGCATTTGGTGTGGCTCCAATCCCTGAGAAAATGCTGAAGGGTCGTCTGGAAAGGTACGGCAATGTACTCAGCAGCCATATTACTTCAGTTGCAAGAACAGCACCCGATATACACTAAACAGCCAGAACATTATGACTACATACCTACTATCGATATAAACCCGTCCACGCGATAGCAGCGATAGTCACCTCACGAGGAATGGCTGCTAATCAGACACACGCACGGTGCTTGTAGTATCAGTGAGAGTGCTATCAGTGTTTAGAATGGGGAAGGCGCGCGATATATCTGAGTTTGGCCGAGGACAGATTGTGATGGGCCAGAGGTTCGACACGAGCATTTGGGAAACTGTTCGACGAGTGGTGTGATGAGTGTCTTCAACAAGTGGCGAAACCAAGGTAAAACCACGTCGAAACGTCGTGGGGTTGGGCAGCCACCCCCCATTACAGATGTCGGACGTCGTAGGCTGGGCAGACTGGTAAAACAGGACAGGAGGCTAACTGGGGAGAAACTAACATCAGACCTTAATGCTGGGCAGAGTACTAGTGTGTCTGAACATTCAGTACACCGAACATTCCTAACGATGGGCCTCCGCAGCCGACGACCCATGCTTGTGCCAATGTTAACACCACGACAACTACGACTGGAATTGGCACGCGACCATTGACGCTGGACGTTCACGCAGTAGCAGAGCTTTGCATTGTCTGATGAATCCCGATACCTTCTTTATCATGCAGATGGGAGGGCTTCTTGACACCTATACTGCGGGAAAAGCTAGCCACGGCTCAATTATGCTCTGGGGAACATTCTCGCGGACATTCATGGGTACAGTGGAGCTCGTTAAATGCACCATGATGGGCCAATAAGTATCGTACACTGGTTGCAGACCACGTACACCCCTTCATGATGGCAGTGGCACTTTTCAAAAAGATAATACGCCATGTCACAAGGCCAGGAGTGTGTTGGAGTGGTTCGAGGAACACAGTGGCAAGTTGCAATTAAAGTGCTGGCACACAGACTCGATATGAACGCGATCGAACACATCTGGCATGTGATTGAACGTGGCCTTAGAACTCATCGCCCCCTCCCCGGAATTTGCGGGAATTAGGCGACTTTTGTGAGCAGATGTGGTGCCAACTCCATCCAGCGACTTACGGTGGCCTCATTGCTTCCATGCCAAGACGCGTCGACGCTGTTATCCGTGCCAAATGCGGAAATACCAGCAATTAGGTAGGTGGTCATAATGTTCTGGCTGATCAGTCCTGAGGGTCGAATATCACGCGGGAGTCCCAGGAGACGGTTGCTGGATACCTTGTGGAAGAACAAGCCAATGGTCAGTGTCTCACCTGATGATGAAAACGATCGGCATAAATGGAAAAACAAATCCAGTAAAGCAGACCATGCGATGCGGGATAAATGCTAAGAAAAAGAAAATTATTCATTTATGAACGTTTTTCGGAAAACTAACCGAGTAATATTATTATTGATACACAAAATTAAGGAACATTTTGCGCTCTACAAAGGTTGACCTTGTCCTTCGTACACCGGGACGTTGTTTGGAACATGCCCGACGTGTTCGTCTGGCGCAAAATGGTGGAGGAACATAGTTTGGAACATGGACATGGATACGATTTCGAATCAGCTAAGGTGCTGGCACATGCGAGAGGCTTCTGGGACAGCGTCATTACAGAAAATTTCGCGTCTGATCTGGTTGACTGGGATTGTGGTTTCCAGCTAAGTGATGCGTGGACACCTGTTATTGAGGCTGCTCGTCAGATATGCTCTGTGTTTTGTGCTCCGCGTGCGTCTAATGAAATCTGACGTAACAACGTCTGTTGTTGCCATGCCAGTTTTCAAACAATGTGTTCAAGGCAAATTTCAAGTCTTACGATTACACCTGAAGATGTCGACGCTGAAATATTGTGTATCAATAATAATATTTCTCGGTTTGTTTTCGAGAAACGTTCATAAATAGACAACGCCGAAAAAAACTGCATTACTTTTTAAAATTTATTTATGTCGAAAATATTGGGAATTCGACTCATTGTTCTCTTTTGTTTGTTAAGAATCATTTATTCTGTTAAACTGAACGCAAAATCTGTAAATTTTAAACAATAATGGGTAAAAATTATGATTTGACCCGACAGCTAGTGTGAATGCTAGTAGCGAAATCCTGGATCGTGAGCTGATCTGACCTGACCTAACTTGATCTCTAGTGTGAGCCGGCCTTTAATAATAATGTGTCGAGTAACATTCTTCAGAGAGTAGCAATAAAAGCTTTCCCATTTTCTCGTTTCGAAATACAGAGTAGTTACCGTAAAATCGGGTGCTTAGCCCATACTTACGATGCCGTCTTATGATGAGCGAACTGCGGTAGCCTTGGATGCTGCTTCGTTATGCATGCATTAGACTACGTAAGCTGAACCTGGAGCTCGTAAACAGGAGTCTCTACGTTTTACGTCTTGTCGTAGGGCCAGCGCCAGCACCATACTCAACGTTACGATCCAACACAACAACATTTCGACAGTAAAGAGAAACTTCGCTGCGGGAGGTCAGTGTTCAGGTATATTATGACAAGCTTTATCTGTCCTTTACATGTCTGATTAAGAATCTTGCGTCACGCATCTAGATACTGATGTTGAGCAAAATTTTATTTGGGTCATTCACATATAAACCGGAACTTTTTTTCACACATCTTTATTGCTTTTAAATGTAAACACAAATCAAGTAACTTATGTTTCTGCATAATTTCCTTCGACTAAAACACATTTACTCCATCGGATAGGAAGTTTCCTGACGCCGTCATAGAAAAAAGGGGAAGCCTGTGCCAGTAGCCAATTGAGCAGGTACTGTTCGACCGCCGAGTCGTCTTCAAATCAGGCACCAAACATATGGTAATCCCATAGAGACAATACTGGCCTGTAAGAAGGTTGTTTGAGTGGTTTCCATTGCATTTAAATGAGATTATTACGAGTCGCCGAGCGTGGTGGTGTAACGGATAGCGTTCTGGTTCTGGCCTCGCATTCTGGAGGACGGCGGCGGTTCGAATCCCCGTCCGGGCATCCAGATTTGGGTTTTCCATGGTTTCCCCAAATCACTCCAGGTGAATGCCGGGATGCTTCCTTCAAAAGGCCATGGCCGAATTCCTTCCCATTCCTTGCCCCCATCCTTTCCCGTCTCTAAAGACCACGTTGTTAAAAAGGGACGTTAAACTGTAAAAAAAAAAAAAAAAAAAAAAAAAAAAAAAAAGGCCTAATTCCTTTCCATACCTTGCCCCCATCCTTTCCCGTCTCTAAAGACCCTCGCTGTTAAGAGAAGTTAAGCAGTTAAAATATATATATATATATATATATATATATATAACGAGTCAGAACTTCCGTATGCGGTCTTGCAGAAGGAGAACATCACGAATCGGTTGACGGCGTCGTTTGGTGCAATAAGCAGTCTTAGCATAATCCAGCAGTAGGCCGCATTCACCGTCCTTCGGGTATGCTTGGTTTCTCCACTTTATCGCGACCAATTAGAAACTTCTTGGACCAATTCAATACTTGGATTTCACTTAAAGTAGCATCTCCGAACTTTGCTTGGAGTCTGTTCCAAATTTCACACCTTCGTTGACGAGAAAACGAATAATAACGCGTTGTGCAATAGACGGTCTTACCTCATGTTCACTCAGGGTAACAATGAAAATACGGACGTGTTTAGGAGGGCTGTGAACATGGCTACCCTCTCTCCATCCACCCGTCTCCGATTTCCCGCCAAGCCGCACTGCTCAGTCACTACGCGAGTCAAACGAACAAATTTCCTGTCTATGTTTGAATGCCCAACTTATGTTAAACAATTTGTCTGTGTAAGAATACACAGCATCTTAGTTTTTAAACAGTTAGTAATTAATGTTTGTTTTATATTATTTCAATGGGAAGTGTTTATTGATAGTGGTATTTTCGAATCACTATTTGGTTTCTGATTAATGTAAACTGATTATATGTGTATGTTGTTAAAAGTGCTTTATATTGGGTTATTAATATTTCTTAAGTATTGTGTCAAAGAAATTCCAAGCATCGTTATTACCAGATGAACAAAGTACATGAAAATCTCTGGACAGTACAGAAAGATCTTTGGGCAAGGAGAAGAGATGAAAATGGTATGCACGGCAGACGTACGTTTATATAAACTGTGAATTATATCTGTACGCAGAAGAAGAGAGAATATTCTGTTAAGTTGTAGTGACAAGAAATAAAAATGTTAAACTGAATATTTATTAATTGAATGGTAAATATCTTTATATATATAAAAATCTCGTGTCACGATGTTCGTCCGGGATGAACTCCGAAACTACATAACCGATTTAGATGAAATTTGGCTTAATATGTGTGATTTAGTCCAACTTAAAAGATAGGATAGTTTTTACCTGGATTATAGACCTCAATATTTATTATTTGCGAAATAAATGTTCATTAAATGTTTGTCATAGGACAATGGTTTGAAATTATTTGTAAGCCACCAAGGCTAAGCGGTCTGATGGCTAAGTGGTTAGGGCGTCTGACTGGAGATGGAAAGGTCCCCGGTTCGAGTCCCTGTCTCGGCGATGATTTTTATAGACACTTAACCCGGCATTAACCTCCGGCGCAGCATGCTGTATGAGGTGAAATACGCCAGGACGGTACTGTGGTTCGGATTCGACGTTAAAATGTAGGTCCCCTGTACCAGGCAGGATGGGCGGGGTAGGTAAAGGCGGCTACGACAGGGGCAGAATGCCCAGACAGTAGAAACCAGGTCACCAGGTCATTACGACTACACGTAATTATTATTATAGTTCCATAAGTTTCTAACATGATGGCGATGTGTTAACTTATCTATACAACACTTGGTTAGCTAGGTTGGGTAATCATCCAGTAGATCACGTTCTGTTTCAATTTATTTATGCTACAGTTTATTCCTAACAGATGGCGGTGTGTTAATTTATCGAACCATCCAGTAGATGGCGTTGTATTTCGATTTATTTATACTACGGTCTATTCCACGCCATATGTGTGAGTTTCTTCAATTTTAATTGTGCTGTGTATTGTGTTATAATTATACTGTATTGTTGTTCATCGTTTGTGTGTCTTATTATACCTAACGACAAAGTAATTACACACATGAATATAACATTGAAGAAAACGTTACGATAAATTCGAATCGTGTAAGCATTTCTCGCTAACTTATCATTTTTCTTCTTCTTTTTGTTATGGTCAGCTAGACTCCATCAATCTCTCCTGTTGTTTTTTCTTTCTCCCCCCCCCCCCCCAGTACTCCTTCATTATTGCACTCCTCTCTACCTTTGAATCCTGCCATATTCAAAGTCTGCTATCGAAAAAAAATTCTTTCCATACGGTTCACTGGTATTATTTCGTTTCAAATCTTTCTAAACCTCTTGAAAGCCTGGTGTCATCCATGCTATAAATGTATCAAAAAATATCATTCTTCTTTTTCTGTTATTTTTTCAATGTTATTTTATATTTCCTCATTAGTTCTTAACTTCCATTTTACTGTATTTTTCAATGGACCCAAAAATTCCGGTTTCACCACTGTATTATAGCGTCTTATTTTAAGGCTTTCAGAAAGGCACTTTTTGTTGTAATTCAAATATTTTTCAGTGCAATGTCGCCAAAGAATCTAACCTCGACAAAGCGTGTAGCAGAGAGGCAAGACGCACGACGAGAGAGCTCATTAATCAGCAACACAAATCGCGACAAGTAAAGAAGTTCAAAGAATCAGGACAGCTGAGTATCGTATGCAAGAATCTCAAGAACAGCGTGATGAACGTCTGTGACAGAACATATCGAGAACAAGAGCGGCACGAAAACAGCACATAGCTACATTTAGAGAAAGAGAACGAGTGATGAACAAATGATACACGTTCCAATATGCACCAGCCATTGATTACTCTGCACATTCAAAAACTGCAATCGGTGCAGTGAGCAAAATATGCCAGTATTATCAGGCGTTGAAATTCCGCAATGAAGCAGCCGGCATGTGTTGTGCATCAGGAAAAGATGTATTATTACAACTACCTAATCCGCCAGAACATTTACAATCCTTCTTGCTGGCGAATCAAACGATTCGAAATTGTTTCTGCGCAAGACATGCAAATTCAATTCTTGCTTCCAGATGACGTCTTTTGGGGCAGCAAAAATTTGCGATCTTACATCTGATGGACGTCATTTTGAAACTAAATTCAAAATACAAGGCCAGGTGTACCATAAGATTGGGTCGTTGATACCGATGCCAACGATGACCCGAAGTTTCTCCAAATCTATTGGAAATTGTGAGGAACGCTTGAAAACTAGGTGTCAGTATAATTTCATCGAACAAGCAGAAGAGAGAGCAATTGTGGTATTGTTGGAAAATTGTTTGGAAAATAATAATCAACTTATTCAATTGTGTCGCCACAATTAAAAAATGACAACTATCAAATTGTCATCAAAGCTGACAAATTACCATCAGGAGAATACGCTGGCAGATTCAACACGCCAACCGTAGATGAAGTAGCAGTTTTTGTGGTTGGTGACTCACTTGATTAAAGTCACACGTCAAGATAGAACTGTTAGTATAATTTCGGATTTACACCGTTCACATGACGCACTCCAGTATCCACTGATATTCTGGCAAGGGCAGAATGAATATCACATCAACATCAAACAGCGTGATCCAGTTGCTGGTAAATTTAATATTCAACTATTTAATTCGTTATTTTATTAGTACAGTAGACCCGCGGTATTCCGACCACGGACCGAATTATAGCGGGTACACTATATTGATTTCTTATTTTTTTTTTTTTTACTATTTAATTTATTATTTTTTCAGGTAATAAAACAAATAAAAAGGTTACTAAAGTTACTTCAATGATGTACTACGCCCCCCGATTGATGATTAGACGTAATTAGGATAACTATATCCTTCGATATCGTCAACTGTGCCTTCAATACGTCGTGGATATGTACGCCAAGATTGAAAACAAGCATTTTCGATTTATTTGATACAACCAGGTTAAATTACGATCGGAGGAATACATTCTCTTACGAGATATTGTGTCGGCAATATTTATGAAAATTTTAACGCCAATGATATCGGTAATGCATTTATTTTACCTTCAAGCTACATCGGCAGTACACGGAACATGTAGGAATATATACAAGATGCGATGACTTACGTACGTCATTATGGTCGTCCAGATTTGTTTATCACATTTATATGTAATCCGAATTGGGAGGAAATACAAACTTTGCCATTACCAGGCCATCAATCAATGCATCGTCATGATGTCACGGCACGTGTGTTGAAACAAAAATTAAAATCATTGATTGATTTAATCGTAAAACATTCAGTTTTCGGTAACACACGTTGATATCTGTATTTGGTTGAGTGGAAAAAGCGAGGTTTGCCTCATTCTCACATTTTGATTTGGCTTGAAGTTAAAATCCATCCAGAAGAAATTGATCAAATAATTTCAGCGGAAATGTCGGACCCATTAATTGATCAAGAATTGCTTGATATTGATACCAGTCACTCGATCCACAGACCATGCGGTGCTTTTAACATGACATCGCCATGCATGTAAGGTGGAAAATGTAAGAAGCGTTTTCCAAAGGAATAAACGAATGATACTATTACGGATATCGATGGTTATCCGTTGTATCACCGCAGAAACGCTGAGAATGGTGGCCAAACATTTACAATGCGAATGTCAAGTTCTAGAAACCAAGTTGAAATTGACAATCAGTGGGTCGTACCATACTCACCATTGCTTTCAAAAACGTATAAGGCTCATATTAACTTCGAGTTTTGCAGTTCTGTAAAATCCATTAAGTACGTTTGTAAATATGTTAATAAAGGCAGTGATTTGGCCGTATTTGAATTTCAAAATGTAAGTAAAAATGACGAAATAACACGATACCAAGTAGGTAGATACATCAGCAGCAACGAAGCTATCTGGCATATTTTTAGTTTTCGCATCCACGAAACAGACCCTTCCATCCAGCATCTTGCAATACATCTTGAAAACGATCAACATGTATATTTCACCGAAGAAATTATTTTCCAAAGAATACTTGAGCCACCAAAAACGACAAACCACAAACTGAATGTTTCACATTGTGTCAAAAATCTGATGTGTTCCGCCAATATGCTAAAACATTATTATAAACCGATGTTCCAAGCTATTTTTCATGGAACAAATTAGGTAAAAAATGGTAGCCACGTAAACAAGGAGAACCACATCCTTCGATCGCAGGCATATTCAAAGCAAAGACTTTGCATCCAAAGCAACGTGAATGTTTCTTTCAGCGTTTGTTATTGGTGAATGTTCCTGGACCACCTTCTTTCGAATGTTTACGAACAGTAATAATGGTCGAGTGTTCAATACATGTCAAGATGCATGTCGCGAGTTGCAGCTTCTGGTAGACGACAATTATTGGGACCTGATACTTGCTGATGCAGCGTTGACAGCCACGCCGAATAGTATTCGTCAAACTGTTTGCAATTATTTTGACAACATGTTATCCAACACAATCTTCGAGTTTGTGGGAAAAATATAAAAACAGAATGACTGAAGATATTACTGAAATTTCAGTTTACATAAATAAATAGTTTTTTTTATAAATATCAATTTTTATATAATTTCAATTAAGTAATTTGTAATTAAATGTAAATTATATTTTTTATGATCGTTTGTCCTTAATTTCAACTCTCCGTAACTCTTTACCAATTACATTTGAATTTCCAAATCGACTACAATGTTTTTGTCTTTATTAGTGAATATTAATTTGACTACTTGAGGAAGTTTAGTATAACATTAATCCAACGTACTATAATTAGTAAGTCACAGCAGCGCGTGACCGGGTCAGCTAGTAGAAAGTATATAAATATGAGAAGTAAAAATATGAAGGAAGGAGAAATATTATACATGGCGTTCCGTGACAGACGAGATGCCATATAGTAAGTAAAGAAGAAGGAGCACAATTCTTATACTAGCAGATATTGTTTCGGCCCCTTCGACTGACCTTCGACTAGGGAAACGATTTTCTTTGTTCATGGGAAATGCACCAGAACGCTACATGGTTCGGATTCCACATACGATCCCTTTACCCAATATGATTACGGACAGAGTAGGATTGCATAGAAAACTGAACTAACCCTCGGCGTACACCGGACAATAATGCGATATGCATCTAGTTTTACTTTAATTTCATTTGTTGTTTAAAATTATATTCTATCCGATTAGATTCTAGTTAATCCTGAAAAAATGTAATCATTAATTACAATTGGGAGATAAATTCCAATAAATTCTCTGCTGCTGCATTTAATCCATTATTTATTGAAAATAAGGATTTATTTCCCGTTAATTACTGCTCACAGTTCCAGCTACGAATTCTAGAGGTGAAAAAATTATTTGAATCGGGAAAAACAGAAGTATGTTATTCTACCAAATTTCATGAATATAGCCAATATTTCAATACAAATTTTGTTTTCGAATCACATTTCAGGATCTAGATTTTTTAAACTTTAATTCTTAATAATATCGCATAAACTAATATATTCTACAGTATTTTTGTGACATTAATCGCATAACAAGATACTTTTATCAGCTAAAACGGTTGAAATATTACCAACAACGTTACTCTGACTATATCATGATAACAATACTGATTTAATTAAATGTTATTTATTATTGGAGCAATGCGAAATGTCAGATATTCTAGCATAATTTTCAAATCAATTGTTTGCCATTTTTTTCCTCTTATTACACCTCAGATCTGTTGTTATCTTTTCCTTCTAAATATATGAACAAAGTGAAGAACTTGCATTTTCCACACACCCAAGCTGTACAAATCTTCGTAATAACTATTGAAATTCCACGTTCTACTTGCATTGGCAATCCTATTTCACCATCTTAAATCTAAGTTATATCTCTTGCTGACAAAGATTTACCAGACGTAAGAAAGATTTGTGTTCTATTGAGCGGTCAGGTGGCTCAGCGGTTTAGGCGTCTGAGTAGTGATCGAAAGGTTCGCAGCCTCTGGCACAGCTTGTTGCGTAATATGAAGTACTCCAGAACGCTTCCGTGGTTCGAATTCCACGCTAAACTGTAGGTCCCCCATATCCGGCAGAATTATCAGATTAGTTTAAGACTGCTATAATAGAGGCGGACTGCGCACCAAGTAAAAACCTTGACCCCAATAAATTACGATCAAAAGACCCTTTACCTTCAGTGTTATATTCAAATGATAATGTCATTCTCTACTTCTTAGCTGGAAATTGTAACAGAATTTCACTCAATAATATTATAAAAATGCACGTTTATAGTAAACATAAACACTTTGGAAGAATAATGGAAATTCTAGAGTGTAGTTGACCGGATAGGTGTTATTGTCCTTAGTTTGTATCACTGGAACTAACGTAAACATGCTTCGTGAAAGTAAAATTTCTTACAAACCTTTCCACTGCATCTGTTTACGGTAGGGAAATGTGGCCGTTCGTCGTTATGAATTACTCTAAAGCGCCAACGATTGTAAAACTGATAACACTATGCAGAAAGTTGTTATAATTGATACTGCAATATTACATTATCTGATTAATATGGATGCAGGATGAGCAATGCAATAAGTATAACAATTGTTATTTGAGGCTACGTGAATTGTCAGTGACTCTGGTGGGCAGGTGGTCAAACACTCGTCTTCCAAGAATCCCGAGTGGTATTGTTCCTCTAAAAACGGCCCAAGAGGATAGACCCTCATCACCTGTCAACCAGTGAAAGCTTCAGCAGGGACATTTTAAGAGCGGAATATTTGTGTTCCTCCAACATTCACCGTGGATATTTCTGTATTCATGACATTTTAAAGTTTACACAGGTTTACAAAAACAAGACTCTAGTGACCGTAGCGAAACGCGACGTGCTTAGATATTCGCCAGATAAGTTGTTTATCGCGTAAACACGCGAGACAATGACAGACTGTCTGTTAAGCCGCGTACTCACTAGCGAGCTGTAACTGTAACCGTTGCACGTTACTGTTACCATATACGATAGTGAGTACGTGGCTCGCGAGCCTGCCGGGGGCGGAACGCGTTGCATTCGCAGCGAGCCGATAAGAAACACGTCCACATTCTGTAACTGTAACCGTTGCACGTTACTGTTACCGTGAACCATAGAGTGTACGTGTCTCGCGACCCTGCCGCGAGCGGAACGCGTTGCATTCGCAGCGAGCCGACGACTGTTGGTTTTTGCTGCGAATCATAGAGCGCTCGCAGTGCGTTCGTGGACGTCGAGAGTGAAGGTTGTTGCACGCTGCGAACCTACCAGTATCCTCAAGCGTCATGGGTGAAGATAAATGTCTTCAGCTGATAGAAGCCTATCACGAAAGCAGTGTCCTATGGAATCCCAAGGATTGGCAAATTTTACAAGGCTAAACAAACCTTCAAATAAATAAAACTATTTCAATTATTATTATTGATCATTAATAAACAAAAAAAATTATTTGTAGGTGGACCACCTCAATGGTAACTCAAAAACACAGTGACGCTGCACCACGTGAACCATTCAATAAAAACCTAAAACCAGATCAGAAATTACAAATGTTGAAAGAGGCTTTAAGAATACTGAGAAATGTG
>CM061921.1:29253162-29317646 GCA_031002005.1 Vandiemenella viatica
ATCAGGCGCCAGAAACTGATTCATTTCTACTCATTTTTTCCACGAGCGATTAGGGAATGGAATAGAATGGATTTACCGGGCGAGTAAACACAAAATCGGACAGGAGTAGCTTCCGATAAAGCACTCCGGCCATCTGATCTGGTTTTTCCATGGTTTCCCTAGATCGCTCCAGGCGAATGCTGGGATGGTTCCTCACAATAGCCCATGGGCGCCACCTGCCATATCCGTATATCCCTTCCAAACCATTACCTTTCCTGATAGGTGCAATGACACCTCCGCCAACACTTTTAGTGAATCGCGGAGTAATAGTAATAGTAATAGTAATTAAAATTATAAGCTTAAAAGAATGTCACGAAATTTTTTCATGTCCCTCTGTAACTGAAGACAAAAGGTTTGATTTCCATTATAACCCATTTTTCCCAATGATTACTCTCACATTCATTGCCTGGCTACATGTAAGTCAAATTTATAAATATAATATATATGTAAGAGAGGAATAAAAAATATGATAAAAATGGTAACAATCTTTCATATCTGCCAAACACCCATTGGGTTAAAACTGCGAAAAATGGTAAATTGTTACTCATTAGACTTGGGCATAATAGTCGCGAAGGAGAGCGCTCAGTTTAATTCGCAGCTCCTCGCGAACTAGTTCCTCTTTTCAGTTCCTTACAGATCGTTCACTCGCCTTCCTACCGCTACTGCACCTGCGATTTTGTTATGTCATATATCTATTAGGACATTACTTAATCATTTTTTGTCGTTTCCAAATGGAATTTAATATGACGTTCTTAACAAAAAGTTATTACTCAATAATAGACCTTTCAAATGACATTAGTATGATCAGTGGCCGCCGAAAAACCAAAGTGCTCATTGTCCTTAGCACAAATGGGTAAATTGAATAAACTGTTCTGTTTTTACTGGTTCATTATGCAGTCTCCGCAAAACCGACCAGGTATCTCCATCCAGCGTCGCCAATTCAGCGGAAGCACCCTTCCACACTGTCCCATATACAGAAAGTGTAGTGGTTCAAAACCGTTATGCTACAATAAGTGCTGAAGTAGGCATGTTTGTTTGTGCATCTGTCTTTGTTTCTTTTTGTTTTGTTAATCATTATCACTTGGAAGCTGTTCTTTCTTTTATATTTTAAATTAAATTAGTTATGAAAGTGGTAGCAATAACGAAAGTGCGTCAATTTCCAGTGAATTGGAAGTAATTGAGCAATTATTTCTTTCTTTAGTATGGAGGATAATCAACACAAATTCAAAATATTTTGGCGACGAATGAAACTAATGAAGTTAAAATCTTTTTTAATTTTGCGAGCCGTTTCTTTACATAACTTTCACAAAGCTGTCAAACAACTGAAAGGTATTAACGTTACAGACTGAGATAAGCTTATATTCTGTCAACTTTAAATCAGTGCTAGAAAAATGTAAAAGAGGACTGTTTCTTGGTTAAGAAAACAAAGAATAAGGTCCTTAGAAACCAACTTCTCCACAAAAAGTGATAATATTAAAAATAATGTTCTAGTAGTCATTTATTAACATGTCTGGAATATCTTAATAAATGGTTAGATTTAATGAAAGCAGTTAGCTATACAAAATCCAAAAATTAAATTCAAAACACGAGGTTTCATTTGATGACTTAGAACTATAGAGAGGTTCTAAATTTACAAGAAAAATGAGTATCAAAGTGAACGAACTTTACTCTGAAAGAACAATATTACCGAAATCTAGGAAAAAGTAAGAGCAGTATTTCATTAATAAAAATGAGCTTTTGATCGACATTAATTTAACAACTGAAAGCGATAAAGCATATGACAATTTTACTGTAGAAAAAAATTGTTAAACAGGCAAGAAGTGCAAAAAATAAAGCTTAAAAAAATAAAATAGTAAAAAACATACCTTTTGTAATTTCTACTCTTTCGAAAATATTATATTTTTGAAATGTACTATAATTTTTATAGGTTATTCTAAAAAATTACTACCATCAACTGAATAAAGGTTGGTAAACCCTAGCGCCGAATGGTTGTCTTTTATTGTTAATGGGATCAAAGTGTGTTTTTTTTCACATTCCATGTTAAATTCCTTTTTTGACATCTGTAATAATTATTAATGTTGAACAGTTTTTTTCTTTTCTTTATATATCTGTGAAATGTGTCTACAGGGAACTGTTTCCTTTTAGGTAATAAACTAAAACAAAAGTTGGTCTTCGTGAAAAGAATCGAACGAACTAACGAACTAAGGAGCGAGAGATGTGGGAACTAGTTCGCGCAGTTCGCCTGTGGGAGCGCTCTTCCTAACTAGTTCGTTCTCGCGAACTACACAAGACTATTACTCATACGTCGCTCTACTGCTCTCTGGTCGACTTCCTTCGTCTCGGCCATGTGTACCATTTGGGAAATTCAAACTAAAGAGAGATATTCCTCGAGCAACGTAGGAAACACTGTGTTCCATCTAAAACAACGGCACTGGATGAAAATGCTCTCCAACTCCTAACATTAAAACTTTTAGGGATTGTAATAATCTTCATTCCTCAAAGACCCGAAGGTCGCCGGCACGATTTCGGACGCGGGCATGGGTGTTAAAAGAGTTGTGTGTCTGTGAATGTCATGTCCGTCTTGTGGTGTCTAATTTGCTGGAAAAAAATTCATCACGCTGGCTATATGGCCAAAGATGCCGAAAGTCATTTAAAAAATTAAAAAAATCCCTCAAAGACTGATATGGTGCAGAAATAGATCAAACACACACATAGTGTGGATCTTAACCCGTGCGCACATTGAGCTGCGTGGCGCAGTAGGGGCAGCGCAGAGCAGGGCAGGGCAGCACGGAAACAGAAACTGTGTCGGCAGTTGCCCGCGCGTATTAGAGCGCAGTTTTTGGCGGCAGTTTACAAAGCATTGTTGTGTTCTGCGAGAAACCGACAAAAAAGCGTAACCAAAAAAAATGTCGATGCAAATACTCGATTTTTGATTTCTGAATCAGACGGGGATGCCGGGCTTGGAAAATTGTTATTACTTTAACAGAAGTTGAGTTAGATAAAAACTATGCAAAAGTGAGTATATGAAAACAAGAAACTCTCATCTGGCTTTTGCAGTGACAAGAGAATTCTCAAAAGATTATTTCCGTATGACTCGAGCGGAGATTCACGGCATAATCTAACCTGTTATTTTCTCAAAAACGCTCAAATATCTATTAGAACTGAAGAAAATCTCGCAGTATTTTCGTGGTATTTATTTAATTATTTAGCGTTTGACGGTACATGACATTTATAAAATGTATTTCTCTTTTATTTCATATTAGTTTTTAAGAAAACTACATAACAGAACATAAGAAACACTTGAAACTAAAAAAGCAGTGTTAACAAATTATTCGGGAAATTGTCTTCACAAGAAACCTCCCAAAAGAAAAAAAAAGAGTGTTTCTCGGGGACACTGTTGAAAGATGTAGTGCAAATAATAAGAAAACAAATAATGTAATAATAGCCTATATATCAATTTTTTAAAAATTTTAAAAATGAATTCAAAAAGAGAAATAAAACTGAAAATTTTAAGTTGACAATTGTATGACAAATAAATGCTGAATTTACTCGCCACTTGTTAGGCTATTGTCCAAATTTCTTGTTTAAATTTAATTTTTATGTATTTATATGACTGATATTGTGAATCGCAGGTTGGTTACGCACGAGGTCAATCAATTTTTCTTATTCCATAGTTGAAAATGATTATAAGTAAAGCAAGAAGTGTTACGGCAAAAACCGCCACGAGTGAGCTGCGTGGCACAGTTTCTGTGTCGTGATCACAACGTGGCGCAGTCCACGTGCGGCGCCAGTACTGCGCTGTCCTGCCCTGCGTCTCAATACGCGCTGTTCCGCCCCAAAAGGTAGAGACACAGAAACTGTGCTGCGCCGCCTGCGTCAACTGCGCGGCATGTGCGCCCGGCCTAATGCAGGGCACTTCCATTGATCAAAAACCTTTTCTTAGTTGCGATTCGTGATCACTGACGACATTTCAGGCAATACTACGATATCCGAGCCACTGAAATGTGATGGATATCGTAGAATCCCCACTTTCCCGAAGTAGAAAAGCGTTAAAATTCAAATAAAAACATTTCCGTTTTACGTCTGTCGTATATAAACGTTCATACTATATTGCCGCATGAACAGTGTACCGTCTGCCAGCATGGCGCAGCGGGTAGCGTCACGAATTGCGGTACCGAAGGTCGCCGGTTCAATCCCGCCCACTGACAAAAATTATTTAATTCTGTTTATTATTTCCAGAAGATTCTACATGTTTCCTAAGGTCACTTGTAACTTCTACACATTTCATTTGTTAACTACTCTTGTAATCTCTAGTACGTTCTATCTGTGTATAAATAGAAGAGCATTCTGCCCAAGAGGCAGTCAGTGCTGCGTGTATGTTTGAGTTCTCAATAAACCTGTTCTCAGTTTAAGTGCTGTGTTCATTGACAAGTAACCTTCGAATTCACACCTGTCCCGGTTCCAACGCGACATAGTTTGGTGGAGCGCCGGGTACCCTGTGCAACAGCTGCATCGTCGTGGCTCCGATTAGGCAACGTAAAAGTCGCCGCCTACACGGACTGGAACCGGACTACAAAGGATATACTCAGTACGTCCTTCCGAAAGTCCGCGTCATTAGGAAACCCATGGCGGCAAGCCAGCTGCACATTCGACACCCATCGGTGTTCTCTGGAGACGCTGGACAGGATCCTAACAAATGGCTAAAAGGGTTCGACCGAGTCGCCAAGTACAACAGGTGGGATCATACCATGTGCTTGGCAAATGTTTATTTCTATCTGGACGGAACCGCCCAGCAGTGGTTCGAGAACAACGAAGAAAAACTGAATAACTGGGAAATGTTCCAGACGGAACTTAAGAAAACGTTTGGGGACCACCAGCGACAAATCCGCTCGGCGGAAGAACAACTGAAGAACCGGGCCCAACGACATGGGGAGCCGACGCAATCTTACATACAGGATGTTTTGGCCCTATGCAACGTAGTCAACCCGAATATGACTGAAGCCGACAAAATCACGCACCTAATGAAAGGTATTGCAGAAGACATGTACCAAGCTCTTCTGATAAAAGACGTCGCTACGACGGAAGAGTTCATCAAGTGGTGCCAGCGGATTGAGGAGATGCAACAAAGGAGGGTTGGGCGAAAGAAGTATGACAGACTTCCCAACGTAGTCCCTATGGCAGTTGTGGAAGACCAGCACGACTTTGCGTCTCTCATACGACAAATTGTGAGAGAAGAATTACAACAGTTCATGGCAGCTGGGACTCTTGAACCGAGTGAGCATCAGATCATGGCCATGGATGTAAGCCCAGTGGGTCATGAAGGAGCCGACGCGGCGGAAAAAGAGGTATTTCAGACAATAGCTCCTGTCTGCCGAGCCAATCGCACTCGACGTGAAGAATGGCCTCGCCCTGATATGACGTATGCTGCAGCTGCCAAACGGCAGCCTAGGAACCGGCCGACACGGCCACAACCAAATCCTCCGGCACCTATGACGTCCCGCAGACGAACGGACGTCTGGAGGACAGAAGACAACGCGCCAGTATGTTTCCACTGTGGGCGCCCTGGACATGTACGCTACTGCAGAGAGAGAAGACGAGTATTTGACGATTATTTTGCCGCAAGACGTCCGCCATCGAACAGTTCTACCCCAGGCAGCCACCCGCTGACGAGTTCGGTCGACCTACGGGAAGAAGCCCATCGCCGTACCCTAGACGAGGTCGATCCCCGACGCGCCGCTGCCGTTCATCGTCGCCGGACAGAGCTACCAGCCGCTCCCCTAGCCGCCGCACGCAGGAAAACTAAGCAAGGCGACCATCTACGGAGGTGAGGCCGCCGCAGATGAAAATCCTCCATGGATGACAGTCACTAAGATGTCGGGAAATCTCATCAACGTTATAATCGACGGCCAACCTGTCCGGGCGCTGGTTGATTCAGGAGCTTCTTTCTCCGTATTGTCGGACAATTATCGTCGCACACTAAAGAAGACAATGTTCCGTGATACGGGGGCAACTGTGCTAAAGGTCGCAAATGGAAAGTACGTCCAGCCAGCTGGAGCTTGTGTCGCGAGAATAACCATCAACAACAGGACCCAGCCAGTTGAATTTGTCATTTTAACAGAATGTAGTCATAATGTCATCCTTGGATGGGACTTCCTTAAGGCATCCCAAGCTGTCATTGACTGTGGAACGTCTGAGCTGCAAATTGAAGAAGTCGTTGCGACGGGTACACGTAACACAGAATCTTCTGGGAAGTTATTCGCCGTTGACAACGTGACAATCCCGCCGTTCGCAATGAGAAGAGTCCCAGTCAAAAACACGGACGACCGCAACCTTGAAGTGCTTGTCGATAGTAGAAAGTTTATTAGGCTCACGAAAGAAATCTACATACCAGCGGCTATCATAAGCATTATCGGTGGTCGAGGAGACATTTGGATCACCAACTGTCACGAGCAGTCACAAATTATCCCCAAGGGAATGTGCATAGGGACAGCTGAACCAGTCCAGGAGGGCGAGCTCAACGTCATTAACGAAGATCCATGCTCTGTTACTAGTACCGACAACACGCTGGAGGAAACAACTATGGAACTGCCAATAGGGTCCGGCCTGACCAAGGAACAACACACCGGGTGTTAGCTATACTACGCCAATTCTCTGGTGTATTCAACACCCCAGCAAAAAAAAGGTCAGACGAACGGCCCACGATAAACGCATCGTATCAATACTGGGGATCATCCGCCCATTAGCCAGCCGCTCGTACCGATTGTCACCAGTCGAAAGGCGAATAATTCGAGAGGAAGTGGAGAAGATGTTGCATAATGACATTATTCAACCTTCGGAGAGTCCTTGGTCATCTCCGGTGGTCCTCGTAAAGAAGAAGGATGGTTACGTGGCGATTCTGTGTCGACTATCGGCGGCTGAACAAAATCACAAAGAAAGATGTCTACCCACTGCCGCGCATCGACGCACGCCTTAGACTGCTTGAAAGGAGCTACATACTTCTCAACCATGGACATGCAGACAGGCTACTGGCAAATCGAGGTTGACGAAGCTGACAGAGAAAAGACGGCTTTTATTACACCTGATTGGCCTCTATGAATTCAAAGTAATGCCATTCGGATTATGCAACGCTCCGGCCACATTCGAACGCATGATGGACAACTTACTTCGACACCTAAGTGGACGACGTGTCTTTGTTATTTAGATGACATTGTTGTTTTCTCGAAAACATTTGAAGAACATCTGAGTCGCCTGTCAACGGTGCTGAAGTGTGTTCAGACTGCAGGACTCCGCCTCAATCCGAAGAAGTGCCTCTTCGTCGCCAAAGAGATAAAATCCTGGGGCACCTGGTCAACGGAGATGGCGTCCGCGCTGATCCAGATAAAGTAAGGGCAGTCATGGAATTTCCAACTCCTCAGCACATTCGTGATGTGAGAAGCTTTCTTGGGCTGTGCTCATACTTCCGGCGTTTCATAAAAGGATTCTGTAACATGGCACGTCCACTGCAAGAACTTTTGCAGGGAGACGCCAAGTTTTACTGGGATGAAACTAAAGAAAGATCTTTCCAGGCACTTAAGGAGGCTCTAACTTCCGCACCAGTTCTAGCCTTATACGACGAGAATGCAGAAACTGAACTTCACACTGACGCCAGCGGTTTATGGGATCGGTGCAGTGCTTGTGCAAATTCAGGAAGGTGCTGAGAAGGTGATAGCCTATGCATCAAGAGTATTCTCTAAGCCCGAGATAAACTACTCTACAACCGAGAAAGAATGCCTCGCAGGTTGTCTGGGCTATCAACAAGTTTCGTCCGTATTTATTCGGCAAACCTTTCACCGTCGTGACAGACAACCATTCTTTATGTTGGCTAACCAGCTTGAAGGATCCATCAGGTCGACTAGCAAGATGGGCACTTAGACTTCAAGAGTACGACGTCACGGTGGTATTCAAAAACGGACGCAAACACAAGGATGCCGACAGCCTTTCAAGGAATCCTTTAATAGAACACAACAGCATGAATGGAATTTCAGCCCTCGCTGAATTAGGTGACGTTGCAGCTGAACAGAGGGAAGATTCAGAGTTATTAAGAACCATAGACGCCTTGGAGAAAGGAGAACCGGCCAAAGGAGAGTTTCAATTGATAGATGGGACATTGTATAAGAACAACTACGATCCACTAGGCCCCAAGTGGCTTCTGGTCGTTCCAGCTCATCTCCAGCCAGCTATTCTCAAGTATTTCCACGACGCTCCAATATCCGGTCATCTGGGATTTGTGAAGACCCTGGACCGAATCCGACGCAGGTATTACTGGAAGGGTCTCTACCGATCTGTCAAGCATTATGTGAGTCACTGTAAAGAGTGCCAGCGACGGAAACATGTGCCGCAATTACCTCCAGGTCATCTAGTACCAATTCCGCCTGCAGCAGTTCCATTCCACCGAATTGGGATCGACCTTTTAGGGAGGTTCCCGAAGTCGACAGCCGGTAACCGATGGATAATAGTCTGCACCGACTACCTCACGCGCTACGCTGTCACCAAACCTGTGCCGACTGCAGAAGCTCCAGAGGTTGCAAAATTTCTAGTAGAAGACATTATTTTGAAGCATGGAGCACCACGTGTGATGATATCCGATCGTGGAAAGGTATTCCAGTCAAGACTAGTATCAGAGGTCATGTCAAGATGCGACGTTGTCCACAGGATGACAACTGCATACCACCCTCAGACAAACGGTCTCACAGAACGCTTCAACAAGACATTAGCCGATATGCTGTCGATGTATGTGGATGTTGAGCAGAAGGATTGGGATACAATACTGCCAGTGGTCACATTTGCTTATAATACAGCAAGGCAAGATACGACAGGCTTCACTCCGTTTTTTCTGCTCCATGGCCGTGAAGCTGAGACCACAATGGATACGCTGTTCCCATTCCAGCCGGACGACACTCAGGATGACTATATAAAACAGCTCATTACCAGGGTCGAAGAAGCAAGACAGCTGGCTCGCATACGAACACTGGCCACCCAGGAGAGGGACCGTCAGCGGTATGACGGCAAGCACCGACCTGTTGCGTACAACCCAGGGGATCTCGTATGGATTTTTACCCCTGTCCGGAAGGTTGGGCTATCAGAAAAGTTACTGAAGCGGTACTTTGGTCCGTATCGTGTCATACGCCGCCGGTCAGACGTCACATACGAAGTCGAGGATTATGAGCCGTCTTCGAAACGACGAAAGCGGAGGGACATTGTTCACGTCCTCCGCATGAAGCCTTACTACAATCCTGACGAGCAGCTAGGCACAACCAGCTTCTTGTTCAAGGACTCTGAGGACGGTTTGGATACTGAGGAAGTCGGACAGGAAGATAATAGTACAAACAGGAGGGGCCCTCCAGAACTGCCATACAGAGGACCCACGACAAGATCAAGATCCAGGACACTTCAGCGTGCCCCAAAAGAAATCTAACAGCGGGACGCTGTTTTCCTCAGGAGAGGGAGCAATGCCGCATGAACGCCAGTGTACCGTCTGCCAGCATGGCGCAGCGGGTAGCGTCACGAATTGCGGTACCGAAGGTCGCCGGTTCAATCCCGCCCACTGACAAAAATTATTTAATTCTGTTTATTATTTCCAGAAGATTCTACATGTTTCCTAAGGTCACTTGTAACTTCTACACATTTCATTTGTTAACTACTCTTGTAATCTCTAGTACGTTCTATCTGTGTATAAATAGAAGAGCATTCTGCCCAAGAGGCAGTCAGTGCTGCGTGTATGTTTGAGTTCTCAATAAACCTGTTCTCAGTTTAAGTGCTGTGTTCATTGACAAGTAACCTTCGAATTCACACCTGTCCCGGTTCCAACGCGACAATAGCTTTCTTTCTAATTTATTTCTTTTTCTTAGTAATTTCATATTCAGCATAACCATGATGGTGTCACTGAGATGTTTGTCTTTGTTATTAAATTGGTACTAAAGTTAAGTTAAACATATTTGAAATGTACACCATATAAGAATAAATTTTCAGGTTATGGCAGTCTAGTTTTTCATGTGCTGTTATGGTTTTTCAATATTTATAATTTATGAACACTTTCTTATTAAATAAGCTTTAATTAAGTTTACCTGAGATAATAAAAATTAAATTAATATGTTTCAAAATTAGGGCTCCCAGCACTTCACGTTATAATGCCGAGCAAGTTCACAACACCATGAGCTCGTCCGCCTTGGAAGCTTTTGATGCAGTTTATAATATGAAATGAGCACCTGATACAGTAAATACATGCAGGGCTGAGCCTGTAACATAGGTGCAGACAATGCAGATTAGCACATGAATAGACGCTGAAACTGAGATTAAGCCAGTTTATTATAGTCCTGACTTGCCTGCCAGTAGTTGCCATCCCACAAGCAGATAGAACCTAATGCAAATTTATCATCTCAGGCTATCAGGGCTAGTGTTAGCTGTAATCAAGTCCGTGCGACCTGCCTAGAGCGAGAATTAAACAACCCTGCGTCAACACTACTGGGGACAAAGGGCAAACTGACGCAAACTGTTGACGCTCCAGAATTTAGACGTGTTATATTCTCTCACTGCTAGTGTTGCAGAAGAAAATGAAACTGAACCGTCATCTCAGAAACCCATTACACCTGTCCTAACTTCTTTGCACAACATTAATCCCCATCAAAGAGTAACACAAAACAGATTTATTTTGATAAGTAATTATTTCAGCATCCAGTCCAGAGAAATAATTTTGTAAATCGAAGTTTCTTCCGCAGAATATTTCATAATTTTAAAAAAAGACACTTAAATGGCCATAACCAATAATCAAACCTGTTGAGGTCCAGGCAATAAATTAATTTTGTTCATTCATAATATGCAATACTCATTTACCGATGATGAGATTACAATAGAAGTTCTTGGCTTAAAATAACAAAACTTTGAAAATGACACAGTTGTTAGTCAAGGAGAAGGGTTTTGTAAGACTTTCTGTATCTATCAAAATGTTTCTAATATCTTGAATGTTGTATTCCATGAGATACCATGTTTAGGTTTCCCTCTCACGTTTTACTGAAAAAATACTGCAAGAGAAATTAAAATCGTCGAGATATGAGTGGGCTGCGCATAAGCGAAATGCCGACAATGCCACAGAGAACATTTCAGTTCTTTTGAAATGTTGATTAATTATATGTTCTTCACGTTTCAGCTTCATTAGATTCTAAAAAGATAAATAAAAATTTTGAATAACAGACTATTCGACATTCTGTAGTAAGATCTATGTTTGCTCCATTTTTTTCCTACTTGAAAGTTTATGCGTCTGTAATTAGCAGCGAACATGTATTGATATAAAATGTAGATACACCTGTACGCTATTGGTTTAGACGCATCGCCGTGCTGTAATAGAATGATTTCTTCATTCCATTTTATATACCAAAATGACAACGAACGCAAGGGTGTCCTGATGAGGCTCACCTGGGAGCGCCTGAGTAAAGCTCTTCCTTCCCCTAGCCAACTGATATGTGTGGTTGCAACTAAGGACTCAGTGGAAAGCATGTGGGAGCATGGTTATAAGGTGCAAACCTTGGTCAAACATTTTATTACAAGAATCATGGTCAACGATTAAACTTATACAGAATATCACAAATAATATAATACAATATAATACATAAGAAAGCTTCCATCTTGCAGATTATGATCTTAATAAATCCTGTACCAACACAAATATATGTTAATGCGATGACAAGCTTGTTAAGCCATGAGAATATCCCTAATCACGATATCTCCACTTGTATTAAACATCCAAACAGAAAATCCTTACGTGCTTGGAAACGTAATACAACAGGGCAGGCTCTTACCAATTTACCATCATATAACAAATTTACAGCTAGTACAAAACACAAATTTGTACACAGGAGGCAAAATACAGCAATTATTTTAAACAAACAAGAATCAGTTTACCTTAGCGTCCTTCAGTTTAACCTTAAGAATCAAGTTCTTACCAAAAGGCTGTGTACACGCCGGCGCATAAGTCGTTACCACCCACACACACTGATAAGGTGGCGGGAACGATTAGCACCACATATCGGGGAATTTTGTCCATTCCCGTAACAAATTTATCAAGCACAATTAACAAGAATGCAGTAAGCGACGCACTTTGTAGTTGGGATCATCAGGTATTCTACCTCAAATACCCGACAGTGCTAGAAAATGGCAATTTATCACCTCGAAGCCACCGCCAGCCCCGACCGCTGCCGTGCTCCCCAATCGGCGAAAACCGCTCACGAACATAGAGCGCAGCGGAAGAATTCCCTCGATTAATGCGAGCGAGGAAAGGTCTCGATCGGGTCACAAATCCACATCATGCGGTACTTCCAGGCCGCCTGGTCAAATTAGAAGTCCTCGCTTATACCAGCAGGCCTGAAACGTCGCAGTCAATTAGGGAAAATATTAGGCCCAACGAACCAATCCGTTGCTGCCAACCGACTCACCTCCCGGTTTCGTGTCCCCGATAATCAACTCCATCAGCTGGTAGAGGGCACCACCAGGGTCACAGCGCGCTCTCACGGGCGAAACTCACACGCGGGCTCTGCAGGAACCAGCATCAGAAGACAATCGTGGGCGGGGAAAATAAACAATGCGAGCCGAGCACGGCTCACCAACATCACCCTGCACCACCAGCGGCCACACAAAGGGGAAAGACTTGGACGAATTACCCCTCCTCATGAAAGGGAGATAGGTTCCATTAATATGAAAACACCTTTATCCACTGCTCAAGCAGTGCCCGTGGAGATCCACGTGGAGGCGGTCCCACCCGACTTGATGGCGAAGACAGAAAACCATCAGCCGTCAAGTGCCTGTCATAGTTGTTATTCCATTCATCAGCTGTATTCTGCACTCAAAAGCTTTGGTAGCAAAGATCTTCAGTGCCGCTAGGCCATTTGGAGACATCGCAATACGCTCCTTGGACACACCTTCTGTCGAATCGAACTGACCTGCGAAGCCTGTCCTCATGTCAGTGTAGGCGGGGCAATGGAACAAATGTGATCAGGATCTTCCACAATGCCACAATGACACAAATCGCTGTCAATTATGCCAAGTTTGAAGATCTTTTTCCTCAGGACATTTCCAGTCAACAAGCACACCATCTGGTAGGAAAATACTCGAGCAGAGGGTTGATACTGCAAGTACCGCCTGATGTCCGGGATCCATTGGAAACTTTCTCTACCCCTTGTAGATGATTCCCATCGGCTATGCCAAATGTTAATCAAGTTATCAGATATCACTTTCCACCCACTCCTGACATCAGAGAGAAAATGACCAGTCCTAATGCCTGAAATACAGATGTCATTACCCTGTCTGTTATGAAAGGCGAAGATAGCTTTAGCCGCTTCTAAGTCAAGCGGAAGATAGCTGCTAATCACCTGAAGGGCCTCGGCAGACGTAGTGCGGCAAGCAAAAGTAAGTAGCAGTAGATACCTTTACTTGAGGGAGTCGAGTAGACGCTTCTGGTGGGCCAGCCCAGCTCTGCCCAACCACACGGACGAGTAGTAGGTCACTGTCGGCAGTATCCCCGATATGTACAGGATGTTCAACGTTCTGGCGTTGAGGCTCCATTTCCTCCCTACCACCGGGATAAGTTTATCCAGAAGTGAGTCGGTCTTCGCCTTAATGGCTTTGATGTGCGAAAGAAAGGACAGTCGCTCATCTATTGTCACACCCAAGTACCGCACCTCGTTAGAGTATCTCGCTCTGCCGCCTTCCAGTCTGACTGTCGGTGGCCGATGCTTATCAAGCAGACCCTTCAATAAGATCGTGTACATCTTCACTGGAGCTATCATCATTTTGTTAGCCTTAGTCCATGCCGTAATCTTGCTAACGATTTCCTGGGCTCTCCGATCGACATCCAAGCGAGAGTCTCCATGAACAACGATCACCAGGTCATCCGCATATGCAATTTTTACCGTGAGCTCATCTGTGCCAGGCTTAAGCAGCTCATCAAACACCATTTTCCAAATGAAGGGGCCAAGAATTGACCCTTGCGGGCAGCCCTTCGTGGCCCGCTTGGCAAAACCGTGGACGCCATCCTTTAATTCAAAAAATCTATCTCGGAAATAACATCTAAGGAGATCATACAGGTTACTGGGGAACCGTATTTGATGCAGGATCCTGAATAAGCTCGGCCACCATAAATTGTCAAATGCCCCGGCTATATCGATAAAGACGCAAGAGACGTAGCTATGGTCCGAAGCCACCTGACTGACAAGCTCGCTGACAGCGTCTTCCGTGGAACGGCCTTTACTGAAGCCGAATTGGCTCCCAGAGATTGTATTTGTCCGGCGACAAAGGTCTTCGAGGCGATCGACATCCAGGCGCTCAAGCACCTTGCCGAGGGAAGGCAATAAACAAATTGGCCGGTATGACCGGGCGTCATCTTTTGCTTTATACAGGCCCTTCACGATCTTGATGCGCCCCTTCTTCCAAAATTGAGGGAAGGAACCTTCCGTGGGCAAAATGGCCGACGCATACGACAACGTGTCGAGCAGCTCTGTATTATGATCGCATTTTGAGTGGGTAAAACATCTCGCGTTAAACAAAGTATACGTCTCGGTTAATTAAGTGTGCCGAAATACGCAATATCAAAAAATTGTGCGTTTCAGATCAAAACTGTGTGAACAATAAGATGTTCTTATATTTTGTGTGGGCGCACGGTGTGCTTAGTATTTCTCGGGACAGAATTTTTTTGGTGCGAACTCGCCGATTGTGATAGTTCCGTGATCTTTAAACAATTTGAGTGAAAAGTGAGTAAACCGTGAAGATAAACCCGTTGTTAAGAGTGGAGCTTCACAGTGCAACGTGGGACAACGACCTCGTCTGCCAGCCACGCGGCTGTCGTGACGCGCTGCTGTCATACTCCGGCGTCAGCAGGCCATCCAGCTGTCTTCGCTGCCCATTCAGTAACTCAACAACTGTGTGAGTACAGCGCATCCGCACACAGGTGCAACCTCCAAGAATCCCGTCCACGGTTCACTGTCAAGCAAATGTAACATCTTAAACTTTCTCTGATCCCCACCTGTCAACAGCCATGTCTGCAGATAATTACTCAAATGAATCCCGTGGTGACTCAGCAACGGACACATCGGCCAGATTGGAAGATCTAATTGTAGCCATGGATATTGAAAAACGTCTCAAAGAGCTATCACTTTACATCGATGAGGAACTTCCAAACCAGAAAATGACGCACATAAAAATGACGTTGAAGGAAAAGATAGCCCAATGGACACTGGCTCAGGCAATGCTAATCGGTAGAATGACACAACTGCAAATCGAAAAGGATAATAATATAGTGATCACGAAACCTGGAAAAACTTATGCCCAAGCAGCTTCTAGCAATACTATACTCACAAAAACAAAGGCGCAGATTGAGAGTGCTCCAAAGAACCAGACGGGCACTGTATTTATGTCATCAAAACCCAAAAAGGAGTAAGGGAGGTTCAGAAGAAATTTACAGAACTTCTAGACCCTAAAAAAGATCAAATAAGGATCAAAAGCATGAGGACCATAGCAAAAATGTTAATTGTGGAAACAGAGTCAAGTGAGGATACTAAAAAGATAATGGAAAATGCAAAACTACAAGAGGAACTTAAATGTGAGCCACCTAAGAAAAGGCGTCCGTTAATAATATTATACGACATACCGACTGGAATGAAAGAGGAGGAAATACGAGACTGTGTTTATTACCAAAACCTTGAGGGAACAGTAAGTAAAACTGATTACGAGAAAGGATTCGTCTTAAAATTCAGAACTGGCCATAAAGGAAAAGCCACTGTTCATCTTGTTGCGGGAGTAGATACACGGCTCAGAAAAATTATTATTGCCAAACAGCGGCTATATTTGGGCTTCCTGTCAATAGCCGTGAAAGACTTTCTAGTAGTACCTAAGCGCATTAAATGTTACGGTTTAGGACATATTAGTAAGCACTGCAACAAAGAAAAGTCCACATGTTCTCATTGTGGCGAAGAGGATCATAATACATCTGTATGTGATAAAAAAGGACAACCTCCCATCTGCCTGCCTTGTATGAAGCGAGGGAAAAGCGTAAATTGTTCATCTAAGGACGACTGTCCCACATACCAGATGTTGCTTCAAAGAACCATAAATAAAATAGATTATGGACAATAAGACCATAACAGATCTAGTTATCAACAAAATTCGAGATTTAAGTAATAACTCAGAGAGGATTCTACATCTGGTATCAAAGGAAAAAAGGACAAGCCTCCAAGTAGAAGACTAAGGGACATGCTGAGGGCATGGGAATACTGGAAAAAGAAAGGACTGAAAGAAGACATAAGAGTTGATGCTAGCACTCAGACCGATGGAATTGGGGAGGCAATAACCAAGAAGCAATCGACACAGAAATTTACACGAAAGCTAACACGAATTTATCGCAAAAATGCAACCCTATCGAAATTTATAAAGAATGCGAAAAGGCAATGCGACTGGCAAGACTAGAGGAAATGTCACTACTCACAATCGCACTAAGGCACTTAGTTAGAACGGGACACAGCAAAGGCAGGTCCATAACATTTCCAGTTCCGGAAGCTATAGATAGGATACAGTTAAAAGCAACAAATCTTCCCACAAGTCCAGTTCATCTTTTGTAGTTCGTTTTAGAAGTGTTTGAGAGAAGAGAAGAAGAATTTGACCTTGAAGATTTGTACAGACAACTAGTGATAACACATGGCCGAATTGCTATTGATTATAGGCAACAATGGCCTAAGAGTCACATACATACACACCACCCATGAACAAATACAGAGTCAATGTAGCACAACTTAATGGAAGGCGCACCGTGGCCGTGTTATTAGAAGTTAGGAGACTAGCAGAGGAAATGAATTTCGACGCCCTGTGTCTTCAAGAACCGTACACCAGTGCAGGGAGGGTACCACATATGGCTGTGACATCACAAATAGTATGTGAAGGTGAACATCCATTGGCTGCTACAGTTGTACTTAACACGAACTATACAGTCACGAAAATTGCCCAGTTGTGTAATGAGAATGTTACTTGCGTTGAAATAACAACACATAATGAGAGAATTGTGATTTATTTTATTTTATTTTATTTATTTATCAAGCTTGTTCCATGGATCCCTGCTGAGGAAGTACCTCTGGGATGTGAAACATGTCATTGTTGATACATATACACATAATATGAGTCATATCATAGTAAATATATATATATATACATATTTTACAAATACAAGAAATAATAATAAACATACATTTTTGCAACTGAGTTTTGCAGACGTCATAATGAGTACAATTAATTATTTTCTTCAAATTCTTGAATGGAGTAGAAGGAGTTGCAATAAGATAATCTCTAAGTTTTTGTTTAAATACATCTTTATTATCTGAAAGCTGTTTTATACGGTTAGGTAGTTTATTAAACAGATGTATCCCAGAATAATTAACTCCTCTTTGTACTAATGACAGAGATGTTTGTGTTTTATGCAAGTTATTTCTGTTTCTTGTATTGAAACTGTGTACCTGTGAATTAGGTGTAAACAGGTTAAAATTTTCTATGACAAAGCTCATGAGAGAATATATATACTGAGAATACATTGTAAGAATATTGAGTTTCTTAAAGAGTTGTCTGCAAGAAGTTCTTGGTTTTACCCTACACAGAAACCTAATAGCTCTTTTCTGTGCTATGAAAACTTTTTTACTTTGTGAAGAGTTTCCCCAAAAAATTATGCCATATGACATTACTGAATGAAAATATGAGGAGTACACCTGTTTCATTAATTCTAGATCTGCTGTTAGAGAAAGTGTTCGTATTGCGAAGGTGGCACTACTTAACTTTGTCAGTAGTGTAGTGATATGATCATGCCAACAGGATTCTGATCTATTTTAATACCAAGAAATTTTATACTCTCTGTTTCTAAGATTGTGTTGTTTTTATAGTTTATACATATATCTGGCTGTGCATAGTTTTTTGTTTTAAACCTAATGTAATGTGTTTTTTCAAAATTTAATTTTAATGAATTTGCCTTAAACCAATTTGCTACTACTCTAAGTACTTCACCTACATTAAATTCTATATTGCTGTTTGGTGTTTTTCTCACAGTCAGGTTAGTGTCATCTGCAAATAAAACACTCTTAACTTTGTCAGATAAGTTTCCAGGAATGTCATTGGTGTACAACAAAAAGAGGAAGGGTCCTAGGACAGAACCTTGTGGAATTCCATGTTTTATTTTCTCCTAGTCTGATGAAGCATCTTTACTTATTTTAGAATCAAAAATTGAAATTTTTTGCATTCGGCTTTCAATGTATGATTTAAACCATTTACCTGCGGTCCAAAAAATACCATAGTATTCCATTTTTTTCAAAAGTAATTCATGATTTACACAGTCAAATGCTTTTGCAAGATCACAAAATATTCCTACAGGATTCATTTTATTATTCAGTTCCTCAAATGTGTTATTTAAAAATGAATATATAGCCATTCCTATGGATGATCCTTTTTTGAACCCAAATTGTGAATTAGTGAGGACAATATAGTGTGTAACATGTTTTATTACTCTACTATACATGACTTTTTCAAAAACCTTTGAGAATGATGAAAGTAATGAAATGGGACGATAGTTGTCTACACATGTTACTTCTCCTTTTTTAAATAATGGTTTTACAGCAGCATATTTTAGTCTATCGGGAAAAAACACCTTGTATTAAGGATTCATTACAAATGTGAGCAAGTACATGACTGATACAGTCTGAACATCTTTTCATTAATTTACTTGACATATTGTCATAGCTGGAAGAATTTTTAGGTTTTAATTGTTTAATGAGTTTATTTATTTCTGAGACTGTTACTGGTGGCAATTTCATCTCCACAAAGCTATTTGGGAAAGCAGTCTCAAGAAGCCTTAGAGCACTATGTGGGGATTGCTTTTCTATGCCTAATTTATCTAATACTGACGTAAAATGTTTGTTAAATATTTCACAAACTTCCCCTACTTCGCTATACACATATCCATTTTGTTCTATTTTTATGTCTTTAGAGTGATTTACAGTTTTTCCTGTTTCAGTCTTTATTATATTCCATATTGTTCTCATTTTATTGTCTGAATTTTCCATTTTGGCCGATATGTACCTGTTCTTGGCCTTCCGTATTACATTTCTTGGTATTTTAGAATAAAGTTTATAGTGAACTTTCAGCGCATAGTTATCTGATTCTCTCATTTTAAAATAAAGGTCCCTCTTTGTTTTACTAGAGATTCTAATACCTTTTGTTATCCATCCCATGCCCAGTTCATTGTTTGGAGTGTTGAGAATTTTCCTTTTTTTGAAATTACCTTCAAAAAGTGTTAGAAATATATTCAGAAAGGAATCAAATTTCGTATTAACACCCTGCGCATTATATACTTCTAACCAGTTTTCATTGTTTAAGGTATCTATGAAGTGTTTTATACTATTTTCACTAATATTTCTTCTATAAACCCAGCTTTTCTTTATTTGTTTAACAGTGTTCCTGGACTCGATACATAATAGCTGGGCATCATGATCTGAGATACCATTTATTACTGGAAGTATGCTGTATTTACTGCACTGAGAAATATCCATAAAAAAATTATCAATTGCAGTCCTGCTATTATTTTGTATTCTTGTAGGAAAATTTACAAGTTAAAAGACAACATCAAGGCTTCCATATCTAAACTATCATTGCTGTGATTCAGAAAGTCAACATTGAAATCTCCACATAATACTATTTGTTTGCTATTTGTAAAACTTAGTAGCAAAGACTCTAAATGAGAAAAAAACAGTCTGAAATTACCTGAGGGGGCCCTGTAAATTGCTATCACTATCAGCTCTTCCTTATCATATTCTAGTTTAGTAACACAACATTCAAAGTGTTGTTCTATACAATACTTACTTACAACTACACTACTGCATTCAGTATTATTTTTAACAAAAATGGCAACTCCCCCTTTCTCCATTTTACTTCTGCAGAAATGAGAGCTTATTTTATAATTTGGGATGGACAGCTGAGATATTCCTGTATCAGACAAATGATGCTCAGATATACACAAAACGTCTACATTAAAATTTCTGGAATTTTGAATCTCTTCTAGGCTTAAGGTAATGTCATCAGTTTTACTAAATATTCCTCTTATATTTTGGTGGAAAATACTGGTCTGAACACTTTGACGCAATGACTTTGAATTGTTTATTTTATTATTAGATACTGGTATATCAGTTGGAATTTTTAATTTCAACAAATTATGATCATCAGAGACATTAATTTCCTTTAGACATCTTAATAAATCTATTTTATTTACCCTAAAAAAGTCCGCGACTTAACACCATTTATCACAGGAATACCTCTTTCACTCACCTGGCATCCTCTGACCTCATCATCAATAAGAAGCGAAAGCTTCCTCTTACCTCTGACATTCAGATGGAGTCCATGGTGAGTATAACTGTCCCTACCAATGCAGGCCACATCAATCAACCAATGTGTGAATTAGCCGTCTGCCAGAGAACCCTTTCCAAGGATGCATTTGTACGCCTGATGTTATGCCACATCCAGGGTTTATTGCTAATCTGTACTTTCAATATGGTGACGAAAAAGATGGATACCTTGAAAAAAATGAGGGAAATCGAAGAAGCAATGGGAAACAGACCAGTAGTGTATACAATGGATGCCAATGCTAAATCCCCCGCCCCTCCCCCCCCCCTCTGGCATAGTAATATTAGGGATGGGCGAGGAACATTATTTGAGAAAACTATTTTCGAACTGAATCTGGAAGTTACGAATAACCATTTAATCCCTACACATTTCAAAATAGAGCTGGTGCAGCAACAAACATAGATGTAACATTAGTAAATGGGAAATAGTTTCCGAATAGTCCAAAACTGGAAGGTTGGGAAAAAGCTAACGTCGGACCATAACGTCATCTATTTCTACATATCCAATGCCCAAGATCATGATATGACAAAAGAATGTTGGTCATATTCCTATAAAACAGGCTGGAACCTATTAAGAAGATCCATTCAAATACCAACACTGCCAGACATGTCAGATAATCTTGCTTAAAGGTGATAGAACTGACGAATGCGATACAACATGCCATGAGGGTATCAATAGTGAAAAAGAGAAAGCTCAATGATAAAAGATGTATTCTGTGGAACTATACACTTCAGAGGTTAAAGAAAAAAGTTAGGAGAACTCGAAGGCACTACCACCATGCTAAAACTGCCGCTGAACGTAGCTAGACACTTGATCAGTACAGATCAGCGAAAGCTGAGTACCATCAGAAACTTAAGGATGTTAGACTAACCAACTGGGAGACATACCTAAGAAAAAACTTGGTATTAAACCCATGGGGACTTCCGTACAAACTAGCTGCGCAGAAGGTAAAATCACCTACCATTTTTTCTACACTCAGGAAAGGAGATGAAAGTATGACAAGCAGTTGGCAGAAATCGGCAGAACTTCTCCTGAAAACGCTCTTGCCGGACGACCAGCAGGAGTCCGATTCTGTGGAACACAAACTCACAAGACAACTAATGAATAACGAATATGAAAATGACATGGTGGTTCTACCATTCGCTCAATAGGAAGTAAGTACAACAATAAGCACGCTGAAAAGAAATAAAGCACCAGGACCTGATGGGATAACAGCAGAAGTGGTGAAAGCCCTAAGTCAGCAAATAGTTCCTTACATTACCGAATTGCTGAACGCCTGCCTAATGCAGGGAAGGGTACCCCATTTTTGGAAAACATCGAGCATAAAAATTATAAGGAAAGGAGAAGATAAGGACCCTACATTACCAAAGTCTTACAGACAAATTTGTCTACTAAATACACTTGGGAAAATTCAAGAAAAATTAATATGTAAAAGAATTAAAGAATTCAGATTATTGAAGGGTATGAATCAGCAGCAGTTCGGCTTCCGGAAAGGCAGGTCGACAGAGGATGCAATAAATGAAGCTCAGCATATAGTCAACTCGACAAACAAAAAATATGTCATTGGCATATGTATCGACATTTCCGGCGCCTTTGATAATTTATGGTGGCCGAGTATGTTCGTCCGACTAGGGGAGTTAGAATGCCCACGAGTGTTGTATGAGAGCTTGAAAGACTACTGTCACGAAAGAACTGCAACACTTCACAGTTCTGGTGAGCAACTGACAAAACATCTCACAAAAGGATGTCCACAAGGTTCAGTATGTGGCCCAGAATTCTGGGATATTGCTCTCTAACCTGTCCTTAACATACTCATGGGTCTGGTAGAGCTTGAAGGAATCGTTGCCTTCGCATATGATATTTTGCTGCTAGTTGGAGGAAATAATAGAAGAGCCAGACAAACACCAAAGAAATAACGAAAGTAATGGAATACTGGTGTAAACTAGTTAAGCTCCAGCTAGCACCAACAAAAACCCAATACATTTCGGAGAAAGGAACACTGAAATGCAACCCCACTGTGAAGCTTGGAGAAAATTCCATTAAAAGATGCAAAACAGTAAGATACTTAGGGGTTGTTCTGGATGAATATAAGAATTTTAAAGATCACATTTATTATATATGCCAAAGAACGACTGCAGCAATGAATAAAATAATTAGCACTGGGCAAAGAAGATTTCTAATACCACTGCCGACTATAAGGCTATATCATGGTGCCATTACCACAGCTATTGCAAATTATGGTGCAAGCACATGGGCACATAGGTTAAGATTGGTTAAACCTGCAAGGGATATCAGATGAATGCAACGAGGAATTCTCTTGCGTCTTACAGGCGCATTCGGAAGTACCACAACTGATGCAGTTACAGTCATTCTCGGAATATGTTCTTTAGATCAGGAAATAAGAAAAAGAGCAGCATGTTACTGGCTACGAAAAGGAAACTTAGACAAGATAACAGGAATCCTGGGTTAAGTGGCTTCCAAGAACGTAGACATCAAAAATTGTATTTTGAATGAATGACAACAATTCGGAAAATGGAAGGAGAGTATTTGAAAATTCTTCCTGACATTAGAGAGAGGATACGTATGAAGCACTTCAATCTATCCCGAGGGTTAATACATTTCCTCACCGGTCATGGACCGTATGAAACATTTCTCCATAGGATCAATAGGGCAGAGAATGATCTATGCACGTGCGGATCTCCAGGAACACATGAACATAAACTGTTTGAATGTGCTTTAGCTGATGATGAAATCAAACAGTACAGAGTGAAGCTCATCGGGGAAAATATCACGGAAATTCTAAAAGACAACCTCCTCTTAAATGAACTCGACAAGCTGGCAGATGCTGTGTCAGATGCAGCAAGGGAGCGGTATCGGCTTCAGCATAGCCAGCAACCTGTCAGAACTCAGCAAGCCATTTAAGGAATGAGACAAGATACACTAAACGAACGAGATACAAACAACTAAGTGGAACGCTGATGCCGGAAGTGTGGCTTCTGGAATTTACCGAATCTTATTCTTCAACGGGTGCCAGCGTTAAACGAACTTTTGAAAACTCAAAATGTTTAGTTATTTAGTATTAGTGGGTAACAGTTTTTACTAACAGGTTGATAATTTACAATGTGTAGTAATAATAGTTTGTACCATTTTCGTAGTATATAGGATTAGTGTTTATTTTACAAAATTATGTTAAGAATAAATTTTATTACAGTATTAAGGAATAACGGTTCGTTGTAGATCCTAGAGAATGAACCATATGAATGTACAGACAAATAAATAAATACTAACCTTCCGAGAGACATGCGTTCATTGTATCAACAAACGCCTGAGGAACCGCCTCAAAAGCTTTCCTAATTACAGCGTTCTCCAACATACCTGGCCACGGGGGCCGAGTTCTTCCTCGTGGCGCAAGTCGCTTTCTTCACCTGTTCCACCGAAAACGGAGGATCCACCTCATCATTAGTATACACCTCATTTTTCCTTCTAACGTTCTGAAGATCTTCTGCTTCTTGATCTCGAAAATAGTCGGGGACCAGAACAGAAAGAAACTCGGCCGCTGACTCCTCCCAGGTGTGTGCAACCGACCCATCAGCTTTCCTTATCGACGGGTAAATACCGTCTGAGTTGTCTTTCTTAAGCCTTCGCAGCAAATCCCAAGGGTTTTGGTTCCCAAGTTTGGAAACGGTACTCTCGAAGTTGGCCGACTTCGCCCGCCTCAATTCTGCGATGCACGAGTTGCAGGATCTGGTGTACTGACGCACTGCCTCTCCGTAGTCCAGGAAGCCGTCCACCCTCCTCATCCGCTGCATGCGGCGTCGGAGCCTTTGCGTCTCCTTCCGCATTGCCGCCAGTTTGTTAGTCCACCAGGGAACGGTTGAGGCCTGGCACCCACTTCTAGGCATGCTTCGAACAAAGCTATCCAGGATGGTTTCCTGAAGAATGGTAGCCTTAGACTCAGCGTCAGAAGAGGAAAACAGTTGTGCCTTGGTTTCAAGATGTTTGACCAGGAGGGCACCAAACTTGGGCCAGATAGCTTTAGAGGTTCTAAACTTTCCAGTCCTGGAAGCAAGGTCAGACCTAGTAGTACAGTCATAAATAAAAGTGATGCAATGATGGTCGCTAGTCATCCACTCTTCTTGAACTCTCCAATTGGTGATCTTACAAAATACAGATGGTGTGGAAACAGTAACGTCAATGTTGGTTTCTCCAAAATGAGAAGAATAGGTGGTAAGGTTCCCAGGCGCGTTTATCACGCGCAGGTTGTAGCCCACTAGAAAGTCACGGAATAGCTCTCCTCGCTCGTTGGTGGCCCTTGAATGCCATAGTGTGCAGGAGGCATTCGCATCCACGCCCATTATCAAGTCCTTCCCCCTCAGATCCGTCAGAATGGCATCCAATTCAGTTAGGTAAGGCTTGATGGAGTGAGTATACTGAAAATAGGCGCTCACAACATAAGTCTGTGATTCCCAACAGAGATACAGGGGCAAGCGAAATGGGACGACATGTGGTTAACCAGCTCAGTAATCGTCACAGTGTTATTCTTGACAATTGCAGCCATGGGAGCTTCAGCTCGATCACGCCTTATTACGCGGTATGAGCCCGGAAATCCAGGAATAACACCCTCTGAAGTGAACAACACTTAACGGTTCCTTGAGGTTTATTACTCTGTACACAAAACAACTGGTAAATCATAAACAAAGGTGAGACAGTTATCAAATGACCGTCGAGAATTTTAGCCTGGTCCTGATCCAGGGTAGAGTGACGGTTTCTACTTCTCGCGAACTTCCGGTGGTCTTCTGTAGTTGACGCTGGTTCAGCGGTCAGGCTGGAACTGGGCGGAGGAGCTGCCGGCTACGCTTATATAGGCGGCTTGGCGCAGGAATACCGTTGTGTGGTAGTACAGCGACCTCTGTAATAAAAGGTCCCACTTAGCCTCTAGATGATTCTATTTATTTTCCTGGTTTGTTTTGATGCCTCTGCGCCTGTTTGGAGTCGTATATGTATCCCGGCGTGCAGGCGCGTTGTGTGTGAGGTCTGCCTGGCAGGGGCCTTTACTGGCAGACTGAACACCCTCAGAACTCTTCCTCCATTTTGACCACCAGCTGCGAAGGAAAAACCTCAGACCTTCGCCCATTCACCTGAACAAACTTTAAAGCAGAAAGAGACCTTCTTTCACAGATATTGAAGGCACTGGATGTACTATTAGCCATAGTCAGTAATAATAGAAATAAACTGTTGTGCTCTTAGAAACTCAGGGCAGGTGGGTCTCATAACGGGATGGTCAGTCTCGGCCTTGTTCCTGAAAAGACAATTGGCACACTTGGGTTTCTCGTTCTTGGTAGGGCACTCCTTAAACTCGTGGCCAACCTCCGCACAATGGCCACATCTGACCTCGTCCCGCCTACATTCCCGAGCTTTATGTCCATAGCCGTGGCACTTGAAACATCTCTGAGGTCGCAAGTGGTTCTTTATTTGAAGGACACTCCACTCAATGTATATCTTGCCTGACTCAATCGACAATTTCCACAGCTTAGGTGTTAGCGAAAGCAGTACGTTAACGAAACTCTTGGTGCAGTCCCTTATTTTAAATGCCACCCTAACACCATCTCTGACTTCTTCCAAGGTCACGCCCTTATCCCTTAGATTCCTATTTTTTTAACTGCTTAACGTCTCTTAACAGCGAGGTCTTTAGAATAAGGGAAAGGATGGGGGGGGGGCAAGGAATGGGAAGGAATTCGGCCATGGCCTTTTGAAGGAAGCATCCGGCATTTGACTGGAGTGATTTGGGAAACCATGTAAAACCCAAATCTGGATGCCCGGACGGTGATTCATACCGGCGCCCTCCCGAATGCGAAGCCAGAATGCTAACCGTTACACCACCATCCACGGCCTTAGATTCCTGTTGTAGATTTCATGCTTTAGAACCTCTTCACTCATATTCCACGGAACCCCGTAAATCATAGCAGTGAGCTGCCTCATCTAGGCCAATTGTATCCAAAAAAGGGAGATTCCTTGATCTGCTTAGCGTCATCCTCACAAGGAAGTTCCAGGGCGACACTATTGTCCCGTGCAGCACGAAGTTTAGAAATCTTCACACTCTTGAACTCAGAATTAATGGTTTTCTCAACAAGAGTTCGAACCTCATTTGCCGAGACCTGAGGTTTAGTTGATTTGTAAATAACAACGTTGTTTCTGTTCCGTGAAGCAAGATACAACCATGGTGCAGCAGCCTTCTTGGTCTTCAAGATATCAGGAAAGGATGGTTTATCACTCACCCCAACCGACGCACCAGTCTCATTATGCCGCAAGAAAGCAAACTTCTCAAGGGTCTTAACCTTAGCTCTAAGGGCAGTACTCTCCAGTGATTGATCAACAATAATCGACTCACAAGCTGAAAACTTATCCAACAGGAATCGCTTGGTTGTGTTAATAATTTTATTACTCTCAACAAAAATAAATTCTTCCAGCTCCATTCTTATCTTTCTAAGTTTGGAAAGTGACGGATCGTGACTCTCGTCGTCTGCAGACGAATTCACAGTTGCAACGCCGTCCGTTGGAGTGACTACATTTATCTCTGCCATAGCGGCAGTGACAGTAGAAACCCAGTTAGGGTAATATCTAGATTGCGATACCGCTGCAATCACTTACTACCTCGCGATGTAAACACTTCCGGATAGAGAGAGTATGAAGTCACTACGTTGCTGAATGTGACGTATACGTTCCACCCGTAGCTTTAACTGTCACTAAAGGGGCCTTCCATGGTAACTAGTCCATCGCTAATACATCTCATATAGTGAAATCGTTAATTTTGCACCAGTAGTACAGGAATAAATTCATTAGTGATGAGGTTTTGATGCAGCCTGGACCAAACTGAAACGTAATTATTAAACACCTTGTTGCGGATACCTATGTCGTATCTATAGTTGTTACTGTCGTTTGCGTCTCAATGCAGCCAGAACTATAATGAAACGTAATCGTCGCACATGATATTGCTGGTATCCAATATCGAAATCGCATCTATCTCTGTTATTATGGTCCAGGCCGCGTTAGAATCTAACCACAAACGGTTATTGATGAAATCTTTTTTTTATATTTTATGTCGTATGAATGATTTTAATAGCAATTTCAGCCACGAGAGGAAATACAGAAGAACGCGATCAAAAACAAATCAATGGAATTGTGGCTAATAGTGTTAAAATTAAAGGAACCGGCTTTACGGAACGTTACTAATGAATTATATCAATTATCAGTTTGGAATGTTGTTGATACTTTAATAGTATTATTAATTGCGCAAGTAATAATTTTCTTTAACTTTTTCAATCCGTAATTTTTATTATTATTATTATTACTATTGGATACGTTCTATGGCCTAACGTGTATTCACAAATCGATCGAAGGCTAAACACGTCACACTCTGCAATGTAGTGACGTCATACTCTCTCCAGCAAGAAAGTAAAAACAATCCAATCACCACTCGGTGGAAAAATTTCATGCTACTGCGCCAAACAGTCTGTACACAGAAACACTGAACCCACAGTGCAAAATAAACAGCACAACAGCTTTTAAAAATAGAGCAAAAATTTACAAAAGTTACTATTAGTTCAGACTACCAAAAAACTTCGGTCTGAGGGGTAGTTTAAAATTGCACCAAGCACAATGCGTAGCAAAGCGAAGAGCCGCTTATGACCAGAAATACAGCCGCAGGCTACAAACGTATGAATAGGCCAGAAAGTCGTTAGCGGTTGGCGGTTGGCGCCAGCAATAACACTACGCCGCCCAGCCACACGAAAAATCCAGTCTTCCAGAGGAAGGCGAGATAAAAACTAACCTCCTTCTACGAATAAATACTTCAGAATATCCAGACTACCAAGTAAAAACACAGATATCTGTTCCAGCAAGGCACATTCGGCAGATAAACAGTCAGTCAGCCCGGCCACATGGCCGAAAACAGCCAAAATAACCCATAAAACAGCATTAAATCTACAACACGGCAGCGAACAGTACCTTGTAATATCCACACATCACACAGAAGCACAAAAACTGCGGATAGAAGTCCAAAAACCAGGGCACAGCATCTCCACGTGGAAGCAGCCGTTGCAGGCAGTCAACTCGGGTGCCAAAAACGCTTGAATTTTCGCAGAAATCCTCCACAAGATCACAAAGAAATATAGCAAGATCACTATTAAACTATTATGTCCACTGTAGAACGTATTTAATAGCGAAAACAACGAAAACAGCACGGAGCACCGTCCGTCCGACAACGAACGCTCGGGTGCCTGATGAGGCTCAATCGGGGATCGCCTGAGCAAAGCTCTTTCTTCCCCTTGCCAGCATCACCCTGCACCACCAGCTTCCCACGCCAAGGGGCAAACTTGGAGGAATTACCCTTCTTCATTGAGGGGAGACAGGTTCCACTATTATGAAGAAACACCTTTCGCTACTGCTAAGCAGTGCCCGCGGGGAACAGACTTAATGGCAAAGACCCTGAACCATCAGTCGTCTCGTGCCTGTCATTCAGAATCATCAATATCCTGCAGGAGAAATTCATTTCACTGAGCAGCTGCATCCTCCACTCAAAGATTTGTGCGGCATAAATCTTCAAGGCAACTAATCCACCTGAAGACCCTACGATTAGTTCCTTTGTCATTGGCTCCTCAGTTTCAAGATGGGCAGTAAAGTCGGCCCTCATGTTGGCATATGCTGGGCAACGGAACAACCCATGGTCAACATCCTCCACCGCGCCACAGTGACATAGTTCACTGTCGATGACGTTCAGTTCACAGAACTTCTTTCTCAGTCCATGACCTGTCAATATACACAGAAGCTGATACGAGTACACTTGTATTTCAGACAGATTTTGCAGGTACTGTGAGATGTGACCAATATGTCAGTTGAAGATAGCGTCGCAGAATCAAACTGATTTTGACGTGAATGTTTTCTTCTGGCCGAGGCTATATTTCGATTTGACCACAACCGATTTTTTTTTTTTTTTTTTTTTTTAATGGCATTCGGCAACGGAGGCCATACAGCCAGCTCAATGTGTATTTTTTCCAATGTATGGACGCCACAGGACGGACAGGACATTCACACAGACACACAACACATAAACATCCATGCCCGCGGCCTGATTCGAACCGGCGGCCTTCGGCACGCGGAGCTAGCACTCTAGCCCCTACGCTACCGAGGCCGGTGACCACAACCGATAGAAAGACACTGAACGGTTTAGGTTGGTATGACACCTGTACCAACAATATAAGTAATTACGCAAAATGAAATGTCTCCTGAAAGTGCGTCGTATTTTAGTGCTCCTGGTTTTAAAAATTTCCGGTAAAACGTGCCTGGGTAAAGAAAAGAAAAAAAATCCTGCATATCGTAGATTAAGTGGACTACAGAAAAAATTAGTGCGAGTGAAGATTCAAGTATTTCATTGTGAAAGTTAAGCCCTGCAGAATTACGTAACACATAGTGAAGCGTAAGATTTATCAAAATATTATAAATACCAAAAATTATTTTCCTTCTACGCTCAGATATCAACAAATGAAACATATCAGAAGCCACTAAGTCATATGCATCAGCTACAGCAATGAGGATGCTGCAAAATAAAAGCTGGAATATTACGGATAAAACTAAGGAGAATCTAGTACGACAAAAAAGAAAATCACATAACAAAGTCACAGTTTAAGACAGGAATAGACAAACAACGCTCATTGTAATTCAGCGCCTACACAACGGACTTCACGTAGAAATTGTAACGTGAGACAGATGATACCTGTTGATAAAACAACATCTTGTTCGGTTGCGTCGGTTACATATCGTAGCACCAATGGGTAAACAAACCGACTAACTTCTCAGGAACATCACAGCTCAAAACAAATTCAAGCCGACCACAACAGTGCAGGGGTAGCGTGCTTGTTTCATGTTGTAGGGATCGCTGCTTCGAGTCCGGCAAAGGGCCTAGGTGGTTTAAATTATATTTTGACTTCGTAATCTATACACTGTAACAGAGACAAACACATTGAGCTGACTGTATGGCTAACATGACAAAATGCCATTTTAAAATAATAATAATAAAAGATTTCAAGTGTTACCTCACTTCATATTTATATTATACACTATACAACTTACTATCGCAGATATCCGATATACCGTACCTGCCGTCTTTATTGTGGTTTCCTGCAAACGTCTACGGTCTAAGTGAATGCTGGAATGGTTTCCAAGTTCCTCCACAGAAACGACATAAACAAATTCACATTCATCAAACAGAACATAGCTTACGCAATTCACGGATGGCGAAAATTGCGTTCTCCCTTCAGGTTAGGTTTAGAAAAGCGACTATAAAAAAGGTTTTAGTCGCCAGTAGTATAACGTGGCAAAGGAGTAAGAACCACTCCTTTGTCATAGTCGAGAAAGTTGTAAGGTATCCCTCATTCTATTTTCAATATTCCGTTAAAATCCGGCCAAGTTTGGGGTTAACTTTAGTACCCGGTACCACAGGTAAAATCAAGATAACACTTCCAGTACAGTAAAGTGAATAAATAGCACATAGCCAACATAAATAAACTCTAAAATGTAATAAATCAATGATATTCCAGCGGGAAATAGGTTATTCCACATAAAAGTAAACTTTCAATAACAGATCCTAACATTGGTTAGCGAGACATTCTAGACTGATTTAAAAGATGTAAATGGTAATTAATAGTAAATAGAGTGCCTAAACAAACCTTTTATCATGATTATTCCAGAGATAAATAGTTAATTTCAATATAAATAAATCTAACCCTAAAATTTTGGCATATACCAGATTTGGTATTTCTGAAGAGATTTTTATACAGTAAAGATTGTAAAGAGCTAATAATAGCCAGGCCTCGACCTACAATAACCATAACATCACAGTAATATGTAGTTTTAGTGAGAGTTAAAGCAGTTTGAAGAAATATGATAACAAATTGCATAAGCTATTTCCATAAACAATTTGAGCCCTTTTAAATAGTTTCAGGACTTAAAAAGGAGATTAATACATAGTAAATAATATTATCTTTCAGTTTTAATAGGTTGCAAGTAGTTTTAATTCGTAAAATATGAAATATTAGTGAAAACCGGGAGCCGGTAAATAGGCGAGATTTTCGAGCCTTTCAGAATTAATTCCAATAAAGCAAAACCATTTCAAAAGCGCTAGGAACATGTAAATGCTAGTAAACACACATAATTAATTTTCTAAACACAATAAAAGACATTTTACTAACCTTCGTCTGTTAATCCAATTGAGAAGTAACTTGCCAGAGGCACAGTGCACTTAATATGCCTTTACACTGATTTTAAACACTGTCATCCGATATAAAGTAACAAATAAATTGAAACAATCCTGAAAAGAATTAAATTCAATTAAATCTAATAGTTTCCGACCGTTTAAGTATTTTTAAATGCTATCTGAACACATAAAATAGATCACTCAACGTTAACATTTTTTCATTTAAAAGCCTCCTTAGATTCCGAGTTAAAAAGTAGTTGTCTTAAATATCCATTCTTCTAGTTTCATACACATTAATTTCATGTCATTTAAAGCAGTATAATCGATGTTAGTGAATTTTCTAAAACACTCTGTAATAGCACACGTGTAAATAAGAGAATAATTTATTGTGTCCGAGATATAGCACCTACAGAGATGAAATAACCTTTAGAATACGCAGCTTAATACAGGCTATACGTTGGTAATTTTTCTGGCTTAATAATCAATATACCTTCAGAGTTATACCTAAAAACACAAATAATAAATATGGCTGATTTTGGGAAATCACTGTTTTTGCAATAACTTAATCAATTCCTGACAGATCTAAATAAAGTTTATATTTTTGAGAGGCTAAAATCGGGGCCAATAGTTTGAGCCTAGTTTCATTTTTGTAACTAAAGCCGATTGTAAAAAAATTCTAAAAAGCTGACCTGTGGTGTAAGACCGTAAAGATGCCCATATTTGGTCATGTCATCAGACATGAGAATTAAAGCTTAAATAAATTAAAACTTTTCATAAACCAATACACCCGTATACCCCAATAACTTTTGCCTTTTCAAGTTTTAAATCTAACACTTAGCAGATAAGTTATAAAATTAAACATACGGGAATATTTGAGAGGGAGTAAGTGCTCAGCCGGAGCATATCATCACGTGAGGTAAAGCTATATATGTGCGGCAGACCACGGAAGAAAAAGCTCGGGTTTTCAGTCTTTAGTCTAGCGTGCAGGAGTGCACACGTCTCGTGCGAGTGCGGGCGAGCGGGGAGGCTTAGCACTATGTCCAACAGCAGTCACGCTTGACCGCCGCCATCTTCAAAATTCGGCACAGTCATTATACAGCCTAGCAGTTTACTATAATGTGACTTTCTAATTTCGTTTTCATTTTTGGGGGAGTGCGTGTTTGCTCTGTTTCTCAATCTGTGATTTTCGGTGAACGATCATATACGATTGCCTTTGTTAACTGTGAACTTTTATATTTAATGTGAAAATTTCAAGAATATATGGCAGTTATTTGACTTTTGACTTTCATTTCTACAATAGCACCTTTCTTACAGGAGGTTAAATCTGTAAGTGGTGACTGTGGTCATTTTAACAGTTATCATACCATATGGTTTAACACGGTAACAGAACATTTCGGAACTTTGATAAATTTTGGAAGACTTCGAGTTCAGGTGATGAAGCCGATACCAACCCCCGTATACGCGACATATCCCTGACAAAGTCTGCATTGAAATATTCCATTGCGTTCAAATACTTTCTACGTTACTGAAATTAAAGTGGTGCGTGACGCAGCGAGCAAGCTCTCTGCCTCATAAGCCCTTCCTCATCGGATCGAATCTCGCTGCTGGAAACTTTTTTGAATTTACTCAGATGTGTATGCAGATATTTCCCGGCAATCACTTTAAAAAATATGGATATAATAAGTTTTTTTAAATGCCGTTTATTGTGAAAATAACGACGCATTCAAATTTCATTTTGTTATCCACAAAAAAGTTATATTTTTTAAAAAAGAGAAATTTTTCCTCTGGCAGGTATAAAATAAAAATATCGTTTCTCGACCGTTATAGTTGAAGGACAGATATTCAGTCCCGCACCACGGGACTGGAGGATCGAAACGGGACGCTGTCGGTTTTTCCACAGAAAAAGGCATTTGAAAACTTGTTATATGCGCAATTGTTGAAAGTGACTGCCGGGAATTATCTGTATACATATTTGAAGAAATAAATAAAAGTTATCCGTAGTGAGATGACATGCTTCTGAGGCAGAGAGCTAGTTCGCTGCAGCACGTGCTCTTTGAAATCTACCTAACGTAGATAGTATGTCAACGCAACTGAATATTTCAATGCATATTTTCGAAACAACGATAAAGAAACGTAAGTTACCGCTTTGCCACATTACGTTCTGGCCATGAGCTTCTATGATATACAGTCTTTGGGGGTTGAAAACCCATAGGCTAGTTACATATAACTGCCCATGGCAGAAAGACGTCTTTTCTAAGAGTACCCCTGTTATATTGTTGCTGTAACTAGCTTATATCTTCCACAAAATTCTAACAGCCTGCTTCCTCGCTCATTTCTTTCTCCTAGACCAAAACTTCCTACAATATTCCCCTCTTTTCCTTTTCCCACTATTGCATTCCAATCACCCATGATTATTAGATTTTCCTTCCCCTTCACATATTGGATTAATTCTTCAATTTCGGCGTATATTTTCTCTATTTCTTCGTCATCTTCCTGCGACGTTGGCATATACACTTGTACTAACGTGGTTGGGGCGGTCTTAGTTTCTAACCTCATCAAAATAATTCTGTCACTAAACTGTACATAATAACTCATCCATTTCCTCACTTTCTTATTCATGAAAAATCCTACACCAGTGATTCCATTGACAGTTCGTGTGCTAATTAGCCTGTGTCCCCAGACCAGAAATCCTGTGCGTCCTTCCATTTAATCTCACTAATCCCAACAACATCTAACTTAAGTTGTTCCATCTCCCTTCAAGTTTTCTAACCTACCTGCCCTATTCAGACTTCTAACATTCCACGCTCCGACTCGTAGAATGTTTCTATCCATTCTAATAACTCCTCCCTGAGCAGTACCCACCCGGAGATCCGATTAGGGGACTATTTTATCTCCAGAATATTTTACCCAGGAAGAAGCTATCATGATATATGTAATTTGAGAGGATTACATGTCTTCGGGATACCCTTTGGGTCTTTAATGCAGTGGTTTCCCGTTGACTTCTGCATCCCCATTCCGTTGATCATTTCTGATTCATCCGCCTTTAGGGGCCCTCTCCAACCCCAAGGGCAAGAGGGTGCCCTGAACCACTCCCCGCTCTTCCGCCCTCCTTTCGGAGGCCGTTGGTGAGTAGTGGGTGACTCCTTATACCGGGAATCATTCAGTCGCCAGAGCCTCGTCCGTGCAAACAGGGTGCACCACTTGAAGGAGAGGTTGGCATTTGGTTGGAAAATGCTAGTATAGTCTCTCCCAAACCCTTACGTTCATACGCTACAAAGTGTAAAAATTTCAAAGGTAGGATATATAAAAACAATGTCCTTTGACTGTAATGATGTCATATATATCTATGGTGTTTTATACAATAATATATGTTTCTTAATGTGTTTGTTTTCAAAATATGTGTTTTTTTTTTTTAATTTACTGTGTGTTCCTGATACTATGCACTTATTGTCTGGTAACGTAATACCACGTATACTTAGATATATATTTTTGTGTAAATGACGTTATTATCAAGACTTCAGAGTTCTGTTAAAAGGAAGGCATGTTAATACTTATGGATCTATTACTCCCACCTAAACAAACATTTCATGTTAATTTCTGTCTTGTTTTTTTACAATCAATTAATTAAGTACTGCTTCACTGTTAAATTGATCGAGAAAATTACATCTTGGTATCAGAAAGTGACTGAACAGAATACCGATTCAGCATTAAAAATATCTCTCCTAGTAAAATAGTCCAGAGGAAGATAAGCTTAGTTATGAAAGTAAACAGACAGGCCAAACTTTCAAAAATCACTTCTAACGTGAACAGAGTTGAACAACAATACACATCAGTACGGATAGTTAACATACATGTAAACGGGATATCTTAACCGAAGGGGAAGGATGAATATCGATGTAATCATGAAATGAAAATATACAAAGTCGTCTGCGTCGAACTAATGGGAAACAATCCGTCTAGGAAGGCTTCAAAAATTTCACTTATTCTGACGAATCGTAGTGTCTGCAAAATGAAATTTACTTCAACTTCGAAATATGTCTTATCCACATCCCCATCAAGACTTACGAAAATTATCATTATTGCCAGAGAAATGTTTTATTGGTTCAATTGGGGTCCTTTGATAACATTTTATTCCCGTCTGAATGCCGCATGTGCACTAAAATCCTCATCAAGTTCATCCGTTCATTTTCACGTTTAAACTAAATCCAACTATTTATCAGGTGGCTGCAAAATGGCAAGGTGGCATCACTACTCTCAAGAAACACAGGTACAACGTGTAATATGTAATATGCTAGTAATATGTATTTGCTGTCATCCTGAAATAGGTTAGTATTGAGTTTTTCAACTAGCTTCTGCCGGGAGCAACACCTTCGGTGTTCCAGGTGTAACGTTCCCACCCGTCCTTCTAATTAATTTCCGGCTACTTTATTAATTATTTATTATTGGACCTCTTAGCCGAAGATTGACTCGCATTCTTTTCATCATTATCACCTGATGACGGGGTCGGGGGAGACAATCACAAAGAAATAAAGTATGTGGATAATTACGAATCTCACAAAATTAAATTTGTTTTCTGATCATTCACATTCATACATAGGTCTATAATTGAAATAGGAACACGATTAGGCAAGTCCATACAGTTCTCCTGATATTTAACACATGGAAATCAAACACTTTACCTTAAAAGTTCTATGTTTCTTACACCATAACTTGTAGCGAGAGTGAGCCTTCAGTACACAGAGAGAGAGAAAATTTGTCTTACATCATATTGGCAGGACGGCGGCGCAGACATTCATCACTTCGATCACATCGCAAACTGACCACAGACTGAACAACACATCTAGCAGAACTGACCAAGACTGAGGGCCTCTGGTCCCATTGTGAGGGCTTATATAACACCACCTAACGGGATTCGGCTGATCTTTCTTCTGGGGGGAGTACTGCCAACATTGGATTCTTACTTCCCCGTTGGTGGGAGGACCATCTCTGCCAAATGGGAGGGAACACAGAGTTCCACCGATGTTACCCCACCGGAGAGGTAACTTTTGTGTTTGTGGTGTGGCTACAATACCATCCTATCCCCGCCAAACTCTGGGCGGAAGCAAGGTGTCCGTACTTCTCCCGCATGGCTTAGCCGCTATGAAAGTATCTGTAGCCACTTGAAAATCTTAGAATCAAAAAAAATATTTCCGCCTCACTCTCGCTAACTAATTGGAATTACTTAATCCTATCCTTCCTAATTAATAATACTTCTTAATGTTCCTAATTATGGCTTCAAAAAATGTCTTGTGACATCACACAGGTCTTCCCAACATCACACTTCGCTTTCCCTCCAGCTATATATACCTGTCGAATTGGGCAGCTCTTCTTTGGCCCTTCTCCAATCCCTCCACTAATCCCTTTTGATGGGGGCCCCATACAGAACAACTATATTCTAACTGAGGACGAACCAGTGCTTTGTATGCAATCGATTTAACTTCTAGTGTACATTATTTTAAATTACGACCTAGAAATTGGAGCATATGATTTTCTTTCCCAATTACCTTCTCAATATGTTCATTCCACAACAAATTCTTATGAATTATTATCCCGAGGATTTTAGCGGAATCTACCGTTCTAAGGACACTGCCATTAATTATATGTTCACAGCTGAATCTCTTTACTTATATACATGACTTGGCATTTTTGGCGTTTAACTCCAGCTGCCAGTCTTTGCACCATGCGATGATTTTCGTAACATCAGCTTGTAACAAAGCGCAGTCGTCCTGGGTGTTTATTTATTTATCTGTAACGCTTAGGATCACCCGAGAAAATGCTGGACTGCTAGGATTATTTTACCCAAGAATGTACAGGTGTTTTACTTCATCTGTTTGATTCCCCCTTCTTATTATTCACTGAGTTACTTATTTCATATGTACAAACTTATCAGCTTAATACTGGATTCTAACCTCCTTAAAATCATAGAACTGAAATCCGTTCAATTACTTAATGAGAGATACACAACTTTATTTTGCGGTTGTATTTAAGATAATAACAGGAAGGTTTATCACTTACTGGCTCCTTGAAATTTGCTTTAATTAGTTCTGTAAATCGTGAAAAATCAAGGAATGCAAGCCTGAACTGTCAATGGAAGGCAAATAGATATCAAAAACAAAAGCGACTCTACTCATTTAAACATTGATGCTGTTTAGGAAATTCACGTATTGACGATCAGTTGGAACGTAAAGCAACTTATCAACTACTGATGAAACACTTCAACCAGATCCATGTAAGATAGCCATTTATAGAACGAGCACAATAAGAATAGGTGTGTATTCACTTATTTCGTAACAGAACTCCGTATATCAGGAGTGTGGAAACTACTAACATCAGGCAGTCGAGACTAACCCATTATCCAAAGCTCTCTAATAGCTGGAGTATTGTGTAACCAATGTCAGATGCATGAGGCAGGACATAGTGCAAATGGCTACCTATAAGTCAGGTGTGCTCGCATCCATCACGCTGGAATAGCTAGCTACGTCAGCGGCACTATTCCCACGTTACGCTAGTCGGAAATTTGCTACCATAACTTTGTATTAACATAGAAGGGGTATATCGTGTTACTTCAAGCACACGTATATGCTAAGTCAGTTACTATTTTTATTTTAATAGAGATTAAGAATTTTGCCTCTTAAACATTGGAAGAACCTCATTTTTTTTTTTTTATATACTCTTTTAAAGATACGTGTTTTTATGAACATCTTGTTGCTGTAATATATCGCAGGGACAACGCAATATCGAATTACAGTCACCCATTGAATATGATGTCCGCAGTATAGACAGAGTTTCTTTGTTCTATACATTACGTTACGTAGCATAGGTGTTAAGTAAGCTAAGAAGTTCTTTCCGATCCAGGAATTAGCATGCTTGCTTAGCTGAAGCAATTTACTGAGAAAATCTCGAGCACGTATTCTATTTTTTCCATGGTTTCCCCATGTCACTCCAGGCAAATGCTTCCTACTAAAGGCCATGGACGAATTCCTTCCCGTTCCTTGTCCTCTACTCTTTCCCGCCTCTAGTGACCTCGACATCGACGAGGCGAAAAGCCATAATCAAAAAAATAAAACAAAACAAAAAAGTATTATATTCTGCAATGTAGCTATCCTTAGTTTCAAAAGTACTGACCTTATGTTATAAAACTTGTCGTATTGCTTCAATAAATTTCTGTTCTGAAAGTCAATAGCAGACCGACTGCTTCGTCTCTTTGGTGTCTAAAAATCAAGTGATGTTACAATTTATTGGTGCGCCGACACGTCTGGGTTCTAAGGATCCCTATTGTGACGTTTTTGCAGTCTCCGTGATATATGGAGCCCGAATATGGAATAATGTTTTTCGAATGCTCTGTGAACCGGTAAACTGAAGCACATCGTTTCCATAATTGATTGACTGCGGAGAGATTTTTGCGCACTCCATCGCCAGAGCTGTATAATAGCTCTTGTTCTGTATGACAAATGCAGTGATTGCTCAACGCACAGAACGTTTCCACTGTGAATTTAAATGTTTTTCTACGAAAAAAAATTAATCTTTAGAAGATCCTAAACTAAGAGTTCTACGTATGACACCGAACATACGAAAGCTTTGCTGATCTATGACAGATATAATCGGATTCAAAAGCGTAGAATATACCTTGGCATGTTATTTGAAAAAATGCAATAGAGATGACTACCCGATTCTGGAACACTATGCTTTTAAATTGAGTCATTCTTGAGCAGGTACCGAGGATGCAAATTATCCTGTCAGTAGATTACGGCACCGAGCGGGGCTGTGTAACGGTTAGCGTTCTCGCCTCGCATTCGGAAGGACGGCGGTTCGAATCCCCGTCCGGGCATCCAGATTTGTGTTTTCCATGGTTTCCCAAATCATTCCAGGCAAATGCCGGGATGCTTCCTTCAAAAGGCCATGGCCGAATTCCTTCCCATTCCTTGCCCCCATCCTTTCCCCCCATCCTTTCCCGTCTCTAAAGACCTCGATGTTAAAAAGAGACGAAAAGCAGTTAAAAAAAAAAAGTAGATTACGGCGTTTTATTTAGACGAGAACGGCCCAAATTCTTCTCCCACAACACATTTAAGCCGATAGCTCGGATAAACAAGTTGAAAGGCAGTTTGGAAATGAAAAACTGTTCTGGTCGAAATACTAGTGAATTTAATTAATGCCATTCCCTGACACAACTTTTATAACATTTATGCCACATTGAAACATCCTATACATTTACAAGCTATTTTAGCTTGTGAACAGAGAGTCAGTGATCGCGGCATACAACCTTCTCCAAGCGGCGTGATACACTCACACACACTGCCTGGCGCCCTGCCATGCAACAATGCAGGCGCCCAATCAACAATCGCTGCCCGCACAGTTGTGCTAGCCAGCGTCAAAAATTGTTAATTAAATATAACAACACTATGCTACCCCGGTTACTAAACAAACTACAGTCTGTGGAGACCCAACATTATTACAGGTTTCAAACATTAATACCATTCAGACAAAAGAAAGGATGAAAAACAGCCTTCAGTCACTAGAATACAAATTTTATTGCATTACACAATGAATTTCGGACCCTGTGTATCCATCTTCAGGTTTCTATGGTATTTACATTGTTTCAATTTATCTTAAGCGAAATTCGTGCCTAGCAAAGTTGGTTCCTGTGCTGAAAAAACGATTTCAAGGAAGTGTCGTGAACACGTTTTATCGTGAGAGAATGGATTAAACATGAAAACACTGTGAAAACTTACCAGAATTGACGAGATGCTGAAGAATCATTTTTCCACAGTGCTTTCATATTTACTCCTTTCTCTCATGATAAAACTTGTTCACGACGCTTACTTGAAATCGTTTTTCAGCACAGGAACAAACTTTACTAGGCACGAATCTCGCTTAAGAAAAATTTAAACCAATGTAAATACCATAAAAACCTGAAGATGGATTCACAGGCTCCGAAATGCCTTGTGTAATACAATAAAATTGGTATTCTATTGACGGAAGGCTATTTTTCATTCTACCGTTTGTCTGATTAATACAGTCACGTCAATACAGTGAATTATAGATAAAACGAGCGTGGTGGGTGAACGGTTAACGTTCTGGCCTCGCATTTGGGAGGACGCGTGTTCGAATCCCCGTCCGGGTATCCAGATTTTGGTTTTCCATGGTTTCCCCAAATCACTCCAGGTAAATGCTGTGATGGTTCCTTAAAAAAATGCCATGGCCGAATTCCTTCCCGTTCCTTGTCCACAGTCCCATCCCGCCTGTAATGACCTTACCCGTCGACGAGGCGTAAGAAAAAATAATTTAAATTAAATTAATACTATTATTTAGGACTACCTGTTACCGGCGACTTCGTACGCGTGAACTTAGTATTTCATTTCCAGAATTGAATATAGAAAGCTGTTAGTAACATAAGATTTTTTACAAACAACACCGGGTCGGCATAAGGAAAGTCATCACTATATCATTCTACCGTCGAACCTATCTCATGAAGGGAATCAATTTCCAACATAATTATAAACAGAAAAGCAATCGAAAATGCGGGGATGTGGGGGGAAGGGGTGTTTAACTGAAGGCAGCTTTAATTCAGCTTGGTCTTTTCTTCTTTCTTCAGCATAAGCATCAGATCTTGGATTCTAATAATTTTAGCTGCTCGTGCTCTTCTAGAACTACACCTTAGGCCAGGTTTACGTCCGCAAGGCATGTCAAAAAAGAAGACAAAATAAACTGGTGCCAGAAACTTGGGATAACGTTACAAGTGCTTCTTTGAATGTACGTATTTGACCGTAGTGTATTTTCTTAATTTTAAAATGTTTTGTATAAGTGAATAGAAGGAGAGGATGTAAACTAGTGTCAGCCTTTTCAGGCCTACCCTGACGAAGAATACGAAAACGTATCTAAATTCTAGTTTCCAACAGAGAAATCACTATCAGCAGTGGTATATTTTCTCACTTCATACGCACTGTGGGGAAGTTTGGGTTTTATGCCCAACTTCCGGTACAAAATTCGGTGATTATGAACTGTACACTACCATCACTTCTTCCATACTAAGGAAGTCCGAAAGATGGACATTTAATCCGCCGTCGGGACTTGAACCAGATAACATTGCATTGAGGCTTGAACACTGCTCCAATCTCTCAATGAGGAGAGAATTGTATTTTATCTATCAATGACCAAAATCAGTTTATCTCACTCTCATATTAAAAATTTAATATACGGCTTCAGAAGTTGATTATTTCCGCAATTAGCTTCAGCAGGAAAAGCTGCTCATTGTTAGTATCGAGATCTAAAACACTTGTTACTTTTGGGTTCCTTACTCCAGGATCTTGTTCTTCATGCATTTACGCAGATCTTCTGAAACGAGAATGTCACTCGTTAGTGCAATTCATGGAGAATTTATCACACCTTTCGGGGAAAGAATGATCGTATGGTCGTTTTATAGTTCCAAAAATGTTGGCATACGTGACTGGGGAAGAAGGTACATAATCTTTACATATTTCTTTTTTATAATTTCACGGTGAGTCACAATTTCACATACATAGAATCATGGGTGCTATTTGTGTACTATGGTGATCCGAATAGTTCTCGGCATTTACCATAAATGACGATACTGACAAATCCGTGAGTTTATAATAAATTACGGATAGAACCATATACTTGATCAAAGAGAAATTTCATCACCATATTTCGTGAAATTTCAAGTTTCCTAGTCTGCCGATATTTTTGCCATCTATAGTCAGGGCTGATAACTTTTCAGATTACCACCGCACCGTCCGAAAGTGCTAATTTCACTTTTCCGTATATTTAACCTGCCTTAAATGAGGAAGTTCTCAATATATCCAACGTATTTATTTTATGTATGAGCATCAATTACTACAAAACTACGCTATGCATTTGAATGAATCTTCTTTAGCTGACAGAGGGTACAATCGAACGGTTTAAATTTAAATCTCATTCAATTTGGTAAAGAATTTTTTTGTGTAATCACAATAAATATCTAAAAAGAAATAATTTTTATATATTTACAGACATTTGTAGAAATATTTTTAGTTTAGAGACAATACTCGCAAAATGGTCTCAGGAAATGACTTCTCAGTAGGTACTTATATCTAAATTCAAAAAAAAAATGTATCTCTTTTTATATGTACAGTAAATCGATTACTTCCAGAATACAATCTCTCGATATGAAACTTTTATAAATAACAAAGATTATTATAGGATTATTAATTCACGTGAATTGCCAGAAAACGAAAAGTAACAAACTTCTTTAAGAAAAACAAAACCGAGATCAGAAACACCAAGTGAAAAAGTTTTGGAATTTAGCCCAGAATCTTTGTACATAGTCTGGTGGCTAGGAACCACGCACCACCAGCTCTCCTATCCTTTTGGTCAAGTCCCAAAACGACCTGAGCCTTTGGATGGGCTTATAACTATGTTTCAGGAAGGAAGTTACAAATTTGGATTATACAGTACCAAATAAAATCATACTCAAAGATGTTTATGATATTTCATATGTTTGGGAATACTCACTACATATTTGAACTTTATGTTAACCTGAGAAATAGGTCTACACATAAATGACAACAGAAATCAATTCATTCAAACAAGCATAACAGATTCAATTCAGAAGTGAAACACACAAGCTTGACAAAAATTAAAATTACAAAAAAAGTTTTCGCAGTCACTAACAACCCGTCAGCCCTTGCATGTGAGCCTGCAATGCCAGTTAATTTGTCGACTTCCGATAAAATGTTGGGGCAAAACGCGATCTACGCTTCGCTGTAGGAAATGTTAAAAATAAATAAATAAATTGAGGAATAAATAAATAATTAATATATAATAATTGACTTCACCACTACTAAGATTTATGTTTAATTGTTCAGTATATAGTTAGAAATTCAATTGTTGTTTTAGTATAGTTGATTAAATCTTTGACGCTGTTGTGTTTATGCATAAAGAAATTGGAATTAAAAGTAAGAAGTATCAGTAAGAATGAAATTAATAACACCACAATAAACATAAACAATAATTGAATATAATGATTATTATATAATAAGATTGCAAATGCAACTGCGATAAATAAAACCCTGAAAAAGTTACAGTGACGTACTTATAAAACAATAATCGTTATTTTAACTAACAACTGCAGAAGAAATGGCCTAGAATAATTACGTAATAATGGAATAGTTAAGCTAATATATTGTATGCGCTTCGTAAAATTATTTTTTACTTCGTAGTGGCTTTATAAATAGATTATTGCAGCCTGTTTTTTTGCTTGGAGCTTCACATCACGTCAACGTCGTGGTCATTAGAAGGACTGGAGGCAAGAAACAGGAAGGATTTCGGCCATGGAATTTTCAAGGATTCATCCCAGAATTTTTCTATAGTGAATTCAGGAAACCTTGGAAAACCGCACTGTGATTCAAACTCGCGTCCTCCCGACTGCGTGGCAGAAGCGTTACTATTCACCTAAGTATCTTATAACTGTTTTTGAAGTCGGTTTTGTTATTGTTTAAAACTGTATTATCAGTATTTTACTTTCACATATTTCCCTTTGAAAGAATATATTTTTGTACGAGAACTTCTTGATATACACATCCTTATTCGGGAGGACGCTGGTTCGAATCCCCGTCCGGGCTTCCATATTTGAATTTTGTATGTTTTACCAAAATCACTCCAGGCGAATACCGGGGTGCTTCCTTCAAAAGTCCATGGCAAAATTCCTTGCCGTTCCTTTCCCCTCATCTTTTCCCGCTTTTGATGACATCGAAGCGTAAAGCCCTAAGAAAAAAAAACACATAGCATGACATTCGACAGTACCATTTTCAGTTTCCTGCCGGGCATCAGAACATACAACCCCAGACGAGTGGCGGGTGATCTCTACCCTCCTTAATCCATAACAGATTCTTCTTCCGTTCCTTGTCAACAAATTGATCCCAAGTTTAATTGCCGTAAAGTGTTAACAAAGGGGTATTTAATCCATCAAAGGTGTAATAAATATTTAAATCAACCAGTGTTGTTGCGGCTTGCATAAAATCATCATTTCCGTCGTGCCGTACCACAATTGTCGCACAATCACCTCAAACATTACTTTAACTGGACATCTCAAATACGACTATATCAATTTTTGAAACGACTAATCATCAATCCATTCCATCCCGATAATTTATCAACTCTATTCCACACCTCAGATATCCCAGGCCAGGAACATACTGCCAGATAAAATCTCCCACGTCTAAATATTCCATTTTTATTAAATTAATTCTAAAGTTTGTAACATAAGTCCCACTGTTTATTCAAACGCAGTAGCACTAAAAGTATAAAAAATCTGACTAAAAACATCAATTCTTGACACTCGGCTTAACATGCACCAAGCGAATGGTTCACTGTGCTTAGCGATGGTAAACACGCAAGGGTTATCCAGACTTAATAATGACTAATTACTATCATTTGTGTATACAGTATGTTGTAGGGTAGCATGCCCTTACTTAGAGATTGAAATTATTTCATGCTACGGGCCTCAGTTTTCGAGATATCGCGTACCAATGTTTCAATGGCAGCTTACAAATCAAGTAAATAATAGCTCCGTGAGTAGAAAGGGGCAATGTATTCGACTATCACGAAACAGGATCGCTTTCAAGCCTTGATCCTGTTACTAACTGGATACTACCATTCAGAACTACCAAGTCTGGTCGTCTTTTAATAAGAGTACATGTTCAATCATTATTTACTAAAATTTTACTGAAGCATTCCTTGAAATATGTGACACAAATAGAATTAAACCTTGTAAAGTGCAAATTACAACACTTCAAACAATTATTCCATAAAATAATACGTATCTAAAAAAATGTCTTGTAAGTCAGTTGATTTGCGTTTCAACTGTCGTCTTGTAGGTAAATAAATTTTAGTATTCCTGCAACCCGTGTTGTGGTCTTGGCTTCATCACTTTGCCCAATGTTTGACTCAAGCAGCGGAATTGAATACGTTGTTTTGACAAACACATCAAGGTGTGGCCAATGATTAACTTCGCTTCTCTTACAGCTGAGTTTACGTTTTTCCTTCAGAAGGGAAACACAGTGCTCAGATAGTTCCAAAACAAAATATAGGTTTAATACAAGGTTCCATCCGCACGAGAGTGCGGATGCTGCACCCAGATCAAAATAGATGTTACTAATACTATTATTATTGCTCCGCGATTGACTAAATGTGGGTGGTTGAGGGAGCTTTGCACCTGTTCTAATGTGTAACTATATATACATCACCAGGAGTTTAACTCTCTGACCTCGCATTCCGGAGGACAGCGGTTCGAATCCCCGTCCGGGCATCCAGATTTGGGTTTTCCATGGTTTCCCCAAATCGTTCCAGACGAATGCCGGGATGCTTCCTTCAAAAGGTCATGGCCTAATTCCTTCCCATTACTTGTCCCCAGTTCTTTTCCCGCCTCTAATGACAACGATGTTGACAAGCCGTAAAGCCATAAGCAACAAATATCGGAAGGGTTTGTACGGAATATAGCAGGAGGAGCCCCAGGTCTATTTTGATGAATCATCCCGGAATTTGAATGGAGCGATCTGGGAAAACAATGGAAATCCCAAATATAATTTTTTCCATGGAAATTTTAAGTGATGCATATGTATAAAACTCAAAACCTGAATATTTCTTTCCTAGCAATTCCACACCGTTACATCGGTTTGGTCAAAAGTTTTCACAGTTTTTATACTTTTTTTGCCTATAGCTTTACGCCATGTCGAAGCCATTAGAGGTGGGAAAGGATTGGAGTCAAGGAACAGGAAGGAATTCTATCACGACCTTTTGAAGGTACCGTCCTTGCATTTGCCTGAAGCGATTTCGGTAAAACATTGAAAACCTAATTCTGTACAGCCGAACAAGGATTCGAACCCGAGCCCTCCCAAATACGAGGCCAGAGATTTACCGCTCACCCACCACGCTCGGTTTTATATTCTCAACCAGACAGGTGGAACTGTGCACTCGACAGCAGTATTCTCGACTCCCTTCGCAGCATGCCACCAAGCTCACATTACTGAATTCCTGGTTGCCTAGTACCATTACACTGGTGTGGACCAAATTTCGCACATTTAATCCTCTCTGTCCATTGGAGAGCTTGATTTTTGACACCCTGGTCCGGTTTCCACCCCAGCCCCAAAATCCTCCCCCCCCCCACTTAAATATCTGTTGTGCATGTTGCCTATAATGGAATCAATGTCCCACCCATTTCGCATAACTGATCACATTATCATATTATCCAATAGGCATCTTGATTCTTGACACGCCGGTATATATATATATATATTAATTTGCTTAACGTCTCTCTAACAGCGAGGTCTTTAGAGACGGGAAAGGATGGGGGGGGGGGGGGGGGGGCAAGGAATGGGAAGGAATTCGGCAATGGCCTTTTGAAGGAAGCATCCCGGCATTTGCCTGGAGTGATTTGGGAAACCATGGATAACCCAAATCTGGATGCCCGGACGGGGATTCGGCCGGTATAAATGTCATCTATTAATATTAGTACGTGGCACCACTTGGATGGATTCAACCATCCTCACATATCTGCCTATTACGGAATAACTAAAGTTTGCAAGGAAACGCGGTTTTACTATAAATCTACTATATTTGTGTGGCCGGAACATACCGTGTGCGGCGTTGGTCGGAGGCAGACTGTGTTCATCCGGTTGGTGGTTAGAAGGAGCCCTTTTATGGGCGGGAAATATAGTTCTGGCCCGCTGCTCGAATGTCCGAAAGCAAGTCACCAGATGATATGCAGTAAACGCTCACGTGTTACGGGAATCTAAAAGACGCCATCAACAGATTTGAGAAAGCATGTGACAATGTTACATCATGCAAGTCATATTATTTTCTTTAAGTAATTGATTATAATTATAAAAAAACGTATTGCTATATGTATTTTGATTTATTGTATCGTAAGATTCCAAAGTCAATAGTGTATGGAGGATAGTGTCAGCTAGTAGCAGTAACTAGTATTTAGATCTTTGGCTGCTGAGCGATTATAAGCAGAGAGTCTAAATGTCAAAAATAATGCACAATCGAGGCTGAGCCTCTGTATTGCGGCGATATTGTTAATAATTTGTTAATATTGACTAGTAATTACATCAAGAAGTTGAGTTATGTGACGCATACTGAAGTATTGTTTTTGCTGATTAACACAGTTTTACACGATAAATTGAGTGTTCCGGAACAGTGCTTATAATTTTTCAGTAAAAATAATTTAATTTTTAGCTGATAAACTAAATAATTATGTTCTACCTTAGAATTTAAATGAGCGGCAGCTAAAATTTATTCGAGATGAACTGTACCTTTTGTGCATAACACGCTGTTATTTCCTTTGAGTGTAAATGTTGATTTATAATTTGATTCTTCGTGGGCTGACCTTGTTAATTAAATCCGCTAATTAACCACTCTTAAAAGGAAAGGTCATAACTGGCGACACTGCCAGGATGTTCAATGCATCAGAGTAATTAAACACGCATAATTTAATACCACCGCAGAGGTAATTAAACGCCCATAAGCAGCTTCTGAATCCGACGAACCTAGTAATTATATTAGTTGCAGACATCTGTGGAATAAGTTGGAAACAGAAATAAAAGGGATTTATCAACCAAAATACATTTATTTGTGGACAGTTGTGGCACCGTCTGTCAAAATAATAGCTTAAACATTTGTTTGTAAACAGATATACCGCCGTCTATAAAGATAATAGCATAACATGGTGTAGTAGAAAGCAGGAACAAATCTCATTTAAGCGCACCGTAATTTGTTTTGAAATAAATATAGCATGGGATGTGCAAAATTCAGTTGATAAAACCAGACTATGCCTAACCATCATACATTATCGGGGTAGCACATGGGACGCAAAATCAACTGGAAGACCACGGGCAAACTCCTCAGTTTGGGATTTAGAACAACTGTCGCAAATATTTCCAGAAATGCAAAAAAATCGACTCAGATTACTGGAGAAGCCATAGTTGATCTTGATGTCCCTAAGTAGATTGATTTAGACATTGTTGTAGGCGTCTTTAATGTCCAGAAATTCTGCAATGAGATAATTTTTCCTAATATAGGACAGGGCTCTTCAAGTTTCAATTGCACTAAATGGAAGCTTCCCGCGGTGGCCGCTAAAGCGCTAGAGAGCAAGATTACTGAAAGTGAGAAAGTGTACGTTGTTCTCGAATTTCATTCGACTCAGTTTGTGGTAACTGTTCAGCGACACTTTAGAACGAAGTTCAGCAAGGATCCCCCTCATGCTAACACCATTTGGCGTTGGTATCAACAGTTTAAAGCCGCGGTATGCCTTCGTAAAGGTAAAACAACGGATCGCCCTCCTGTGTCTGAAGAAACCGTTGAACGTGTGAGCGCCAGTTACGTTCGTAGCCCACTGAAGTCTACTCCTCCAGCGAGCAGGGAATTAGGTATTCCACAGAAGACCGTTTGGAGAATCCTACGGAAGCGACTTTGTATGAAGACTTACTGGTTTCAGTTGCTACAAGCGCTGTCGCACAATGATGAAGTGCGTCATTTTCAATTCTGTGCCCAATGTCTAGAACAAGACGAAACATTCTCAGGAAAACTTGTATTTAGTAATGAGGCCACTTTTCCTGTGAGTGGAAAAGTGAAACAATGTGCGCATTTGGGGGACCGAAAACCCCCACGCGTATGTGCAGCACTTTCGTGACTCTCCCAAACTGAATGTGTTTTGCGCGATCTCACGAAAGAAACTTTAAGGGCCTTTTTTCTTTAATGAGATGACGATCACAGGGAAAATCTATCTGCAAATGTTGCAGAATTGGCTCATGCCACTTCTGGAAGCTGACAGTGAAGATTTCATTTTTTAGCAGGACGGTGCGCCACCCTGTTTTACTCTAGTTGTCCATAATTTCCTAAACACCAGGATTCCAAACAGATGGATTGGTCGTACTGGGGATGCTGATCGTCAGCTGATGTCATGGCCTCCTCGTTCCCCTGACCTAACCCGCTGCGACTTCTTTGTTTGGGGTTTTGTAAAAGACACAGTGTTCGTGCCACCAGTACCAGTTGATCTGCCAGACCTGCGGGTTCGCATCACCAATACATTTGCTCTCATTGACAGAGACATGCTGCATCGGCTTTGGGAAGAACTCGATTATAAACTTGATGTGTGCAGAGTCACAAAAGGTGCACATATTGAGCATCTGTAGGCACTCAAAAAAACTTTCATATTTTTCTTTATGTATCTGTGTAATCTTGTAAGTATATGTCAAATAATAAATCTGTAGTAATTTTCTGAAATCACTGCAATCATTTTGACTAGCCCTGTATTTCTACTACATGGTAAACCTTTGTCTTGGTCGTATATAGCGAATGGTATTTCGGCGCCATCCACAACAGCGTAGTTATTTGCACCTTCTTCTATATTAATTGATTTTCTTATAAACTGAATAGATTTATAAATGTCACCGGATAAGCTCATTGCTGAAGTGATTTCGCTTGTTCTCAGAAACTTCACCTAATCTCACAAGAACTTTCTCGTATTGTTTCTTCCCTACCCACGTTTCAGATCTGTACATTAAATTTGGTACGGCCATGGCATTATTTCTGTATTAATCATCTAACGATCATCTAATATTTTTATATAGTCTGCTGAAATTCATCACTTTACTACCTTTCTGTTTTCTGTGAAAGTAAAATATGTAACTGATTGTAATATTATATCTCAAAGGCATATCCTCAATTAATGCTATCCTTTTCTTGGGACATTTCTTCAAGTCTGTTTAAATCTTCACTCTACGTTTCGACATGGGTGAGGTCATTTTATTCGTTTTAAAATATCAAACAAGGAAATCTGCCATGATGTTCTTGAAGTTACCAAATGGCTCAGAGGCTGAGTCGGGAATTTAATCCTTAATGCTAGGGCCTAACTGGATCGCTTATCCGCAGCCTTTCCCTAATTAAGTGACCTACCTTATCTCAAGATTAAACCCCAGTCAAAGAACCAATTTTCATTACATCTGATACTTAGTGATGAATGTGTGAATCTTTTCTTTCACATTCACATAATCAGCAAATTTAGCTGTACAGACAGCCGGCTCATAAAAATCCTAAAGTGGATAACCTATAGCCGATATCTACAGGTACGAATTCGCACTCATCCCTGATGGCCGCAACAGATATTTCCAATAGTGCATTGGGACCACTTTCGGGTGGGGATGCACTAATGGACAAAGCAGTCCCTTCCCGCACCTCTGTTTGTGCGGGGACCAATTAACGAGCACTGACGTCACACTGGCCGGTTATCGATGCTCTAGCGTTGCCAGGCAACCATCAGTTAACATGCAAAACAGAGCAGAGCGAATCTGGCCCCACCACGCCATCTGCTGTTTCCTGCCAAAAAAACGAACAAACAAGTCGGGAATACAGATTTTCCCGCCGATAACAACACCAGCTCCCCTCTGATTGCTGCCGCTCAGAAACTTCCTCCTGTCTTGGGACGTAATTCCGAATATTATATCATCCCTCGTAAGCTCACAACGAACACTTCAATAAATTACCAGATTTCAAAAATAATTAGTAAAATATATTTCCATTAAATTCTTTTTTTTTTGCTTTTTAGAAAAAAAGGAAGACTGTTTCTTCACTACTCAGAGTGTACTTGTGCGAGAATTTTTTTTTTAATTCCAAGGGTCACAGAAAAAAGCTGTCGGAATTGAAGTTATTGGCAAGATGGTTGGGATATAGGTTCCTGAATTATTATTACTAAAAGCTGACAGACTGTCTTCCGTACTTAAGAACACGCCTAGTCTCGACGTCTTGGATTTCAAAAAAATTTTAGATAGGGAGAACATGATCTCCTGCCATAGTATTTGAGATCGTAATTCAATGACCTGTTGCCAAGATAAAGTTCCTTGTTGTAATCAGCAAAACATATCTCAAAGTTGTAGCTGTTTCTTTTGATTCACAAGAAACAAGCAATATCTTTTTATTTTTTTAGGCTGGCTAATGTGTCAGAAACCTAATACTTAAAGAAATCGGTTCTATTCCATCAATTTCTTCTAATGCTGTAACGAAATCTGTCTGCAAAAAACACAAAAGTTTGTCTTCACTCAACTCCGTCTGACATACCTATGCATTATGCATGGCGTGTTAGGTAAGTAACATTACTGTGAAATCCGGTGCGTTTCTATTCTTCCTAGCAATTATAAATTACGGTTGCAGTGTTAGACGTGGGGTGAAGGATTCAACTGAACCTGAAGAAAGAAATATCTAAGAGTTAAGCTTAAGCTTTTCATTTATTCCATTCTTCTTCTTCTTTCGATTTTGACCACGAGAGCCAATTGGTTTACTTTTCGCCTTTCCTTCTCCTCCTAGAATTTATCATTCTTTCACTGAGGTTGCTCCTCCTTTCTTCAGACAAGGTGGTCTTGGCCTTCGTACTTTGTTCCTGGTTCCCCTTAAATTTATCAGTTTGTTTGAAACACTGTTCTTTATCTCATATGGATTTATTTCAAGTTTTTATTTCTTTTTTCCTCGACCCAATTTGTTTTCGCCTTTAATTGAGTGATGTAGTTGACCTTTTAGTTAAACTACTCTCATTCATTCTCATAAGGTGTCCATAAAATTTCAGCCTTGTCTTGCGCATTGTGTTTGTAATTTTCTCTGCATATCTGCATAGATCATCATTATTTCTTTGTCACCATGTACCACATTTTCCCTTTACTGGCCCTAAGATTTTCCTTAATATTTTCCTCTTTTTTCCCTAACTCATGAATCTCCAATTTCTTATTCAACACCAGGTATTATGGGATGAACATTGCCTCTGTCTTGACAACTGTTGTATAATGTCTAATCTTTGCTTTGTAGAAGCTGGCTTTCTTCTTGTATTTGTTTTGCGTTAGCCTGCATTTAATTATAGATCGCTACCAGCTAGTAAAATTGTTAGTAACGCAGAATGCTCCTCCAATATCAATGAATATGAAGTGAGAGATAATTCGATGCTGTAATCTTCTGGTTACTTAAAAATTAAGAGGTAGTTTGATTTTATAATCTTCTGGTTGGAAAAGATTGCTATAATGAGATCTTTACAGAACCTACCTGAAAAAACTGATACCTATACTTGAAAGAACGCGTGAGCTCGACTTTCTCGGATTTTTAGAAGATGTTTCATAGAGTGAACACTCTCTTCTGCTCCTTAGTCGTAATTATCAAATCTTGTCTCAAGATGGTTGTAATTTCTTACTTAACACCTCATGCATAGCGCATTGATAAGTCAAAACGTCTGCGCGAGAAGCCATAATTTTGTGTTTTATTGAAATAGTAGAATAATTGGGTTTATTTCTCTCAGTATTGCAAATTTTAAGAGTACGTGCGAAGAAATTTGGTACCGTCCAAAAATTTTCTAAGGAAAAAAAAGATATTATTTCTGAAAAAGTTTGCACAAACTCAAATACAAACATCTAAAAATAATTTGCCCATTGAAGGTATTTATGCAGAAAAGTGATTTAGCAAATCAATCATTTTGTAATTTCATTAATTCTGCCAAAACTAGTGCAACTTTGAGAAAAGCTACTCATATGAAACAAATTTATCCTCAGATGGAGACAACATAATGAAATTAAATCAAAAGTAACTCAAATTCTAGATATGCAAAAAAATGTTTAGTATGTACTCATTTAAACAAATCCAAGTTTGCTATCGAGAAGAAAGTAATATAGAACACGAAGGGACACTACATAGAATCAGAGAAATAGGATGTTCCACAGATTAGTGTAAACATTTGCACCTCGCACGGTGGTAGAATGGAATGGAACAAATGTGACAAGACAATTGAATAGAATCTAACTCTAAAACTAATTAACTGTAAATTATTCAGACGCAACAAAGAAGAAACGACACAATCATTAGCAAATTCGATTCACTAAATTGTGGTAAATTTCGTTGGGAGAGCCAAATTTTTTCTTGGGTAAGAATTCTATCTAGCAATTGAATTATAATTATTTTTTTATCTTTGATCTAGGTTTATAACATCCACATATGTTGTTCAGGTACTGCGAATTATCACGTGTTAACAATGATACTATGGCCATAACATAGGTTCGTTGTGACATATATGCCATATGTAACCATCACACCCCGATCCATAATATTTTCTAATTACAGTTGTTTATTTCAAAGATAATTGTAAATTTTCTTTTTCTTGCATTGGTAATTCCAATAGTTATAATGAAGTATTGTTTCTGGAGTTAGAGAATCTCATTGTTGTTGCGGACGGCGCAAGAAAGGCCAGCCAGATAGCTAGTTGCCGCGCGGTACACTACACTCATCACGTAGCTACATTACATTCTTTGCAGTCCGCGGGAGGTTGTCGGTAGTAAAGATGTGGCATGTAGGGTGAGGAGGCACCAGCCTCTACAAGTATGATTGGAATGTATGAGAGTTTTTGAAAACTGTGTATAAAACTTCATAGCAGTAAACGAACTTTCTGAAGATTTTGTGTTGTTTTGATCTGTGGTGCAACAAATACGTAATAAATTGAATTGAGTACATTTCGTATTATTATTTAGTATAATAATAATATCCATTATTAAAGTTCGAATAAATGAACTGAAATGAAAAAGGAATAAGAAAGTAAATTAAAGTGTGTTTTGTTTTGAGAGAAGTGGCAGGAGAAGACAACCTGATTGCACGCTCGGAACAAACAGAGGGCATCTGTTAGAAGCGAGAGTAGGGTTGTAGCAACGTGTTGATACGCAATTTTTTTTTATTTTTTTTTTATTTTTTTTTTTTATTTTTTTTTTAATGGCTTTAGCCAAAGGCTAATACAGCCAATAACCTCATACAGTATGTTCGAATTAATTTTAAATTACACCTTTAGTACATTTAATATACAGGGAGATTATCTTGACCGATTTCTTGCTCGGAACTGAGAGAGATTGCATCAGAGAAGTTATATCAGTTATATTTAGTCCATCTTCTAGCAGTTGTTTCCTCGCTGATTGATGTTGCTTGCAGCTCAGCATGAAGTGATAAATATCCTCTACAGAATCACACGATGGGCACATCGGCGAATCCACCAACCGCATGAGGTATTTTCTGTCACGTAATAAAGTGTGTCCTGTCCTAAGTCTGTTCATTAAAGTAATTTTCTTTCCTGTTCAGTTCTAGTTGAGCGTACCATGGCTCGCTTACTATGTTGTTGCAGATGGCTCGATACCAAAGTCCCTTTCCCTGGCAGTCGGCAGTCTCTTCTCCCACTCAGTCTTAACCATGTCGGTAACAATGGCCTTGAAGTCTGTACAGGGTACCGAAACTTTTTCTGTTTCTGCAGCAGTAAGGTGGCGACGTGCTGTTCTGTCCGCTGCCTCATTTCCCGACACCCTAACATGGCTCGGTACCCACTGGAACTGCACTTGTATTCCTTCTACCGATAACTTCTGAAGTTCCCTGGCTATGTCATAAATTAAATAGTTCCGGCATCTTCCTTTTGACAATTCCATTATTGCCTGAAGGGCACTTCTAGAATCTGTACAAATCACTGTATTTGAATGAGCTGTCGAATGAATGTATTGCAGCGCTTTTAGAATGGCATAAAGCTCTGAGGAGAACGTCGAAAACTGTCTTGGTAACCTGTAAGCTTCGTGAACGCAGCGACCAGGGTCTACAAATGCAGCTGCGGAAGCCTTTCCTTTTTCCTTTGAGCCGTCTGTAAAAATTTTGTGCCATGCCTTCCATCTCGAGTTCAGTGCTTCTAGTGTGAGGCACTTCAGTTCCTCCTCACTGTGATCTTTTTTCATTAATCGGTCTGTCATGAGGTAAATGTGAACTAGAGGGGATAGATCTGACCGTTGCCATAGTTGTTCCTCACTGTACGACTCATTGATATCTGAAGTGTAAATGGCCCACTGAACTGTTGTTTGAAAGAAATCCACAAGTGAAGGTGTTTTATGATACTTAGATAGGTTCCAAGATTGCTCATGAACAAGAAGCTGCACTTTTCTTATTATTGGATGTCGTTTGGTGGAACAAACTCTTAGCCAAAACTTCATTCCCACTTTCTTTCTTCTTAGGTCTAATGGAGGAGTTGCTGTTTCTACCTCCATCGCAGCAACGGGAGTAGTTTTAAGGAAACCGCCTACCACCCTTAAAGCTGCCGATTGAATGATGTCTAACTTTCTGAGGGTGGAAATTGACACAGTTTCGTAGAGAAATCCCCCATATTCGAGTCTGCTCCTCAGTAAGCTATAATAAATGTTTCTCAGGGGTCTGGGATCCGTGCCCCAGGCCAGAGCTGTTAGGGCCTTGAGGATGTTTATTTCGCTGTATGGATGATTGTTTTAGTTCTGCTATATGTCTTCGCCATGAGAGTTTAGTGTCTAACCACATCCCCAGAAACTTTACTTCGGAGACTACTTCCATAGTAGATCCACCTATTGTAATTTTAAAGTCATTATTCTGAAATTGTCTTTGATGAGAATACACATAACTTGCTTTTATCTACCGAAAGCCTCTTACACACAGAACATAGTTACTCGTATCACAGACAGATGGCAACACTTCACTTACCCTTTTAACAAGTAGTAAGTCCTGGCTGTATGTATCAAATGCTTGGCGTTAGCAAGGACATGCGGCCGCAAAATCATAACTCAATTTGTCCATGCCAACGATGAGTAAAACTCATATATGCTGCCGACCCCAAAAGGTTGGGAAAAGGTAGTGAAGTAAAAGTAGAAGAAGATATTTTTGAGCAGTTATAGACACGATAATACTAAGACGATATTAAGAGACCATGTCCAATATTCCATTTTGACTATTTACTTTTCCGTGCTGCTTAGGCATATTGGTACTAACCCAGGAGATTCGACACGAGACACCTGTTGGCGGGGAACCAACGGATGTGCGAAGCGTGGGTCGCACCCTGACATGCGTGCCCCTCGAGTAGAACAGCTTCCGGCTCAGGACGGACAGTCCTCGAGTATCGGTCCACCAGGAGTGGGCGTCGGTTTCCGGAGGCTCTGGTCCGGGTCCAGCGGCTCCAGTCAGCTCCAGAGCCAGGATGGAAACTGCCGACCACAGGGAGACGCTCAGCTCACTGTAAACAGAGCAGCAACAAGTGTCTGACAGCTTCTGTAGCAGCAATAGTAGGCGATTTTGAGGTGAGTCAAGTTGTTTACGCTAATATAACATGAAGTTTAAGGACTGGTGATTTTTCTCTGCAAAAGCAACAGCGCCGGATCCAGGGGAGGTGGAGTTAGACTTGGGCAAAATATATCGATCTGTGAAAATATCGATATTTTTCATGATATTATGGTTTTTTTATTTTCGATGTATCAAAAATCGATATTTTATTTGGAGTTTTAATTTTAAGCACCAATTCTATATTTTTTGCACGAACGCTATTCAGTATCGAAATTAATACGTTAGTATATATTGTATAAATATATGTACATATACGATTTTCTGAAAGCGTCTTAAAAAAGTGAATTCGTCGTTACTTAACACCTTTTCATTAACGGTTAAGAGATTTAAAAAATCTGTTAAATTGTAACAGTTTTACGTTAATTTCATTTTTTTTTTTTTTTAACATCATATTTGAATGTTAACGGTCAGATTACTTTTATAGTTGAAGAATATTGATTAAGTATCCGTTTTGCGACGTTGAGGTTGACGTAAATTAACAGATTCTGTTTTTCAACTGGTTTTTTCATTGATTAATAACAGTTAATGCGTTGACGAACTGTCTGATATACCAAGTCTCTTCTGCGTCTTCTGAAAGAGTGGCTTATGCAGTCAACTTAGCGGCACTGGACAACAGAGGTAGATTGACGGCGGAATATATAAAACAGAGAGTGCTTTTGAAGTATACCTGTACATCAGCTGAATACTGGTTTTATAGACTGTAAAATTAGATGAATTAATAAAAAAATTTATTAATTTCTGCGTCATTAATATTCTTAAATATTTTTTTATTGGTAATGTACATGACTTATGTTGGTGATGGGGTTTGGAGGGATATTTGTCAAAGAATTAGAAATAGTGCATGGAAGGGGAAAGGCGATCATGACCACAAGCTTGCGCTCGATTTCATGCATAAGGGAGTGCGAAAATTTTATTTTGTTGGTACGGGTGTCGGGATTGGAACAAAATACCAACTGAAGTGATGAATAATTTACCAATAACACTTAAACAGTTTAAAATTAAAAATTTTAAATCGTAAAGTAAATGAGGCAGGAAATTTAACATTCCAATTTAAAAAATATATTTTTTAAATTTTTCTTTTATATAATTTAAAAATTAATAATAATAACATTTTTAGACAATTACTGGCTTCAGGCAAAAAGATCGATATATCGATATTTTTTCCTAGATATATATCGATACCATTTGTAAGTATCGATAAGATATTTATCTATATATTTTCAATCGCCCATCACTTGATGAGGTGAATGGCAACCCAGAGCACTTACCCTGAATGAAGGCGGTTACCATAGGGGATCGTAAACTCTCTATACGAAGGACCTGGATGGATGATAAACTGGAGTGATTTCCTTTACTTTCCCTAGTGTGACGGTACTCGTAAGAGTTATTGTATGTTTGACTGAGATGGTTATTGTGGTAAGCCTAGAGAGTTGTTTGTGTTGTGGATAAGAGATTAAGGAAGGCAATGGGTGAAAGCTAGTGCCAGCCCACGCTTCCGAAACACCCCACGAAGGCTGCCAAGCTAAACGAGCCCATCCGACGGACGAATCACCATCAAGAGTGATGTTTACCATCACTTCATAAACTCTGTAGAGAGGTTTGGGACTTAATCAAGGACTTTTTACACAATATTGTGATAAGGAGTTGTGCGCCATCAACTCTCATCCTATAAACCGGCCAAATCCTGATGATGAAAATTTCTTCCACCACCAAGACTCAGATAACAACCATCACAGTGCCGCAACCTACTAAGCTAAGAGGGCGGACTTTATTTATGTAATTGGTATTTTTATCTGTAGCCTAGTGTGTTCGCGGGGTAAGGTGACTATCATAGTGCTTTCTTTTGTGCACTTTAACAAAAACTGAAATTGTGTGGAAGAGTGTTTCTTTAATATTCCGTTTCCCCCCCCCCCCTCTTCCACATGTTCATTAAGCGACCAGTTACGTACGAATAAACCGTTCAAATTACAGTGCTGCAACAAAACAGTACATGATCAGTTGCACTCCTGCGTGTACGAATATATCGTCATGAAGGTAGCGAATATTTTACCTTTACTCTTGCAAATGTTTACTAAATTTCTTCTAACGTTTCACATGATATTGCTTTATTAAAACAGTCAATCAGTAAGACATCGAACAAGGACAGAGACGCTGTCGAAGACCTTAAAGAAAATATTGAACAACAATGAATTAAACTTTCAGAGCATAACTGAGCATTTATGCAGAGTAAGCAGCTGTTGCAGTGCGGGTAGAAGTATGTTTGATTATCTCTATGCTATAAATAACATTTTCTGGTCTCCACCGTGGTAATGCGTCAGTTCAAACCCGGCCATCCAGATTTTGGTGTTGCATGGTTCCCTAAAATCACACCAGGTGACCTTCCAAAGCTCATCGTCCAATGCCTTTCTAGGCCCATAAAGAAGAAAATTGCCGCCAAATGCAAGAAGGCTTAACGTGATCCTAGTTGGGCTCAACGAACATACATACAATGTTAAGGGTACCATTACGGTGATTTAATAACGGATCATTCATAAGCTTAAATGCTGAAACTACATTTTTTTTAACTGCTTTACGTCTCTCAACAGCGAGGTCTTTAGAGACGGGAAAGGATGGGGGGCAAGGATGGGGACAAGGAATGGGAAGGAATTCGGCCATAGCCTTTTGAAGGAAGCATCCCGGCATTTGCCTGGAGTGATTTGGGAAACCATGGAAAACCCAAATCTGGATGCCTGGACGGGGATTCGAACCGCCGTCCTCCCGAATGCGAGGCGAGAACGCTAACCGTTACACTGCCACGCTTGGTACTACATTTGAAACATATTACTAACATATTAACAAGTGTAATCTGCTACATATCAACTGATCTCCTACTGCAATCGTGGTGGATGGTGCTTGGATGCAAGGGGTTCCCCATTAGAGTGAGTCTTTTGAGCAGCAGCCATAGGAGCATAACAAGCGCTCTCGACGCCACAATCATCCCGGAGTACTGGTTAAGAGGTTTCAAATAGACTGCTCGTGATGTTACTAGACGCATACAATTTGCGAAATTATCCTACTAACATTCCCGTGACTTTCCAAGCTACTCAGAGATTTTGTGGTCTGTGGCTTTATGGGGAAGATCTTTAAAGAGTACTAAAATCATTGAGAAATCAGTTTCCTAATAGCCTGAAAATATTTCGTGAATAATCTGAATTACCTGACAAAGATCAATACCGACCTTTTCTAAAAAAGCAGGGTCAAAATTACAGACTGTGTCGTATTTTATTAGGGTTATTGTCATCCTTGTCACCTTCTTGCTCGCCCGCTGGTTCTTGTTACGCTGCTGTTTCCCTAGCAACTAACTCCTTCTTTTTATAACTTCTTAATGTTATGCCACAACCCTCCCCAAGTTTATCATATCTTTGTAAAAAGATATTGGTAAACGTTTTGAGACCTTTGTACTCTTCGCTCTGTCATTAATTAAGTACATATACAACTTTTCCAAAATCACAACAATGAAAATAACAAGAAAACACTACTTTTAAGGTCCTGTCACGGTCGCCATATCGTATTTTATTATGGTTATCGTCATCGTATTTTAATGTGTTATCGTCGTGTTGTTATTCTAATAAATATTCTTCCCTAGTTTGGGTCGAAACTTCAAAACCAACTTAATCCTTAAACAGTTGAGGGACGATAACCTTTCATTTAATTCATCGATCTTTATTTCCTTTACACTTTACTAATTCGTATCCGAAGATTATAAAGGTCCTCTATAAGCAGCAACTATATATATCTTCAACCCCAAACGTTCACACTAAACCTTATTGCTCGCCCGCTGGTTCTTGTTACGCTGCTGTTTCCCTAGCAACCAACTCCTTTTTTTACAACTTCTCTATGTTATGCCACAACTGGATGATAGGTGGATCTAACCATTATGTTGATGAATAGATTCATAGATTTTGAACACTTACCAATTGAACTTAAATGTCGCATTATGCTTGAATGTTAACATTTAATTAAATTAGAAGCACTGAAACCTACATATAACATAAACAATGTTTCCTGGCGTTAAAAATAGTGCATAATTGCTCGGATCGTAATAAATATTTTTTGAAGACAAAACGGGTGTCCTTGACGTTCATCATGTATTGCATTCTCGCCGTCGCCTTCAAAGATTTGTTCGGTGTCAGAAAAGAAAAATATCTCATTTAACATTGGATCCAAATTATGCTATAGGCAGTGGGAAATATTTCAAAAGAAACTATAAATCAAACCCAGCACAGAAATATCGCCAGGCAAGTAAGCGGTGCAGCTTAAATTGCACATCCGTGTAATACTTTGCTTCGCATGTCGAAGTATCTCGTAATCTACGGACACTACACGATTCTTGTCCATAATAAAAGGCCAGGGTATATTTTCGTTACTTTGTTGTTCAGTAAATAGATACAATATGATGTATATATAATTTAAGGTCTGGCACAACAAGGCCATACCTGGTTGTGTTGCAGGTCTGGTTGTTTTCACTTTCATCCTACAACAGGACGGGACTATACCTTACCGTAGAACAAATGTGCGCGACTTTCTCAACAGAGAAATGCCACATCATTAGATAGGGCGTGTTGTACCGAGTGAGGTTTCTGTGTTGTCAGTCACTCCAGGACACCAGATCTCTCCCCATGTGGTTTCTGGAAGAATTTCAGGAACGGATCACTGCTGTTGTGACGGACATTGATAGTAACAAGCTATCTAAAGTATGGACGGAGCTGGATTACCGTTTGGATGTGTGCCGGGTGACAAAGCTCCCACAAATTGAACATTTATAATATGTGCTATAAACTTCGTAAGTTATGTATCTTTTCATGTATCACTCGTCCTGCAGGTCGTATACTATTGTATACACAATATTTTGGAACCCGATGAATCATTTAAGCTTACTCTGCATATCATGGGAGACCAATGCTCCACGTTATTTATATTTCAAACGTTTGATAAAAGGTTATCACAAGCAAACTATGGATGGAATAAGCCAAAAATTGAGAGTGATATCTGTTATTATCCATAAATTAGTTAGAAACTATAAGCTAATATTAATAACAAATTTTACACCAAATGACCGCGAGAGAAACAGAATGTTAAGAAATTAAATTTTTGTCTATGTAATTTAGAAGGATAAAAACTGCATTATATTTAATTCCATGTCTCCAGCTATTACTTTTTAATATTCGTTGAGATCCTTTTCTTAAATTTTGTGAGTTGCGTAGACATAAACTAAAATAAATAATCAGTGTCTTCCTGTGAACTGCTCCACAACAGCCTTTCTTTCTCTCTCAGGCAGTTTGTGAGCGATCTACAGACACGAATTTTTCACTTTTATTAAATTGTGTAGTTAGTCAAGGGCAAAAACATAAACTTTGAATTTTTTCCCTCTTTCGTACTTATCACGCAAAAACTAATGATTGAATTTCAACATAATTTGCCCATAGTGATTGCTTATTTGATGATTTGACAGACAGATCAAAAAGGTAGAGAACTATGAACAGCTGCAGTGTGATCTGGACAGGATATCTAGATGGGTTGGTAAACGTGGAATGAATGTAAATGCAGAGACTAGTCAGCTTATTACGGACACAGATAAAAAAAACTAAAGGTTGATTATGATTATAAGATGGGGAGAGAATTGCTTATTGAAGACTTGAAACGTAATTATCTTGGCAAAACATTTGATAACAAGATCAACTGAGCAGGACACATTGGACGGGTAGTAGAAAAAGATTTCAAAATACAGCACTGGTTGGAGAGAGTGGTGAGGGGATGTACGAGAGAAGTATATGATCTTGATTTCAATACTTTGGGCAGACCATTGCTTGAATATGGTGGTGTAATATGGGACACATATTTGGGTATCAAATGCAAGAAATGGAAGGATTGTTGGTTGGTGTTTTAGGGTGCGTCGACGTCGGGGTCATTAGCGCAAATGGAAGGAGTGCAAAGAAGGGTTGGTAGATTTGCATCTGAAAAATACTGCAGATACAATCAGTAACCGAGATGACAAAATAGCTAGAATGGGATTCATTGGAAGACAGGAGGAGGGTGAAGAGTGTCATGGGAGAGTACATGGGGTATAGGTGATGAGGCGTGGAAAGATATTGGTGGGTGGTAAAATTAAAAGTATTGCATGGGCGAAAAAAGATGACCATGACCACAAGATCGCACACGATTTCATGCACAAGGGTGTAGGTAGATTTTCTTTCGTAGGTATGGGGGACATAGATTGTAATAAATTACTTAGACAAATGAAGAATAATTTACACCGAGCGTGGTGGGTGAACGGTTAACGTTTTGGCCTCGCATTCGGGAGGACGGCGGTTCGAATCCCCGTCCGGGCATCCAGATTTGGGTTTTCCATGGTTTCCACAAATCACTCCAGGCGAATCCCGGGATGCTTCCTTCAAAACGGCCATTGCCAAATTCCTTCGCGTTCCTTGCCCCAATCCCATCCCTCCACTAATGACCGCGCCGTCAACGATGCGTAAAGCCCAAGCAAAAAAAAAAAAGAATAATTTACTAAAAATGTTGAAAGAATTTAAAGTTGAATTTTGTAAAGAGTGAAAGTAGTTGGGTACAGGAAACGATAATATTGCATGTGTAGGGAAATTGTTACGGGAGTGTGCTCTTCATCGCAATTAAGTTAAATTATATTAAATTAGACAACTTTTCATTTGGTATATTACGCAGTCCGAGATGAAAGAACATCAAAATCGCGGAATTTGTGTGTCCTCTTGCACTTATTGAACATAAACTAGGGAGTTAATCTCACACAGTTATAGTTTGTGTCACTGATTAAAATTTAGGATACTTTTAATCCCGATAAAATTTCACAGTTTCCCAATAAATCACTCTACGGTCTTTATGAAAGATGGCGCAGTAATTCTTTATGAACAGTTCGTACCAGTAGTTTGACACAACAATTATCATAAAGTCTAAGTAACGAAATAAAATAGTAATGGTCGGTTTTATCTATGTGTAAGTAATTATAATTCTCTTACGCAGACGTGTAAGGAAATCAGTGAATTAACAGATGAAATCGCGGATAGATTCAGTACGTAGGGATACACCAAAACTTTGTAATTTAAATTTAAACAAGAAATGTGTATAGTGTAATTTGATCAGCGCTATTTTTTCAAATCAGATTCCAAACATTGAAATTCGTTCAGGTATGATTCATTATTACAGGTAAAACAAGTCCATATAGATGACACTAAATAAGCCAAGAAAATAAATGTCTAACGTTTCAATAATTTTTAGTTATTTGTGAAGATAGTAATAACTAGCAAAGTAATAGCTAGTTGAGATTTAACCGTATATAATTACCCTGAGAACACATGTATCAAGTTTCATCTAATTCTCACCAGTCATTTATGGAATTAAAGCAAACAGAATCACCGCATTAAAACCAGAAAGAGATATGTCTGAGTGGAATTAATCTTCTACTTTTTTTATTCTACTACAATGAGAAATGTTTATACAAAGTTTCATTAATATGGCACCAGTT
>CM061921.1:29318646-29386571 GCA_031002005.1 Vandiemenella viatica
GCTATGAGGAAGTGAAGAACACTTGTTCAGTAGAATTAGCTCCAATAAGATTTATGAATATGACCATCCGTACTCGAAAAATGCCCATTTTTGAATTACGAGCACCAACAAATACAGCGACAGTCATTTGCCGAAAGTAATAGAAACAACTTCATATAACATATTATTAAAGTTACTTCATCATAATTAGAAGACCGATGAAAATATTGAAAAATAACATTGAATTAATATGTATACGTCATTAAAAATTTCTGAAAATTACTTCTCGAGGATTTTAACTTCAGCAGACATTCATCGCATCTTGTAATGTTCTACTTGCACTATTTGATTACATAATGAATTAATCAATATTCCATAATAATGGAGCTTATTAAAAAAAAATAAAAAAATTAAAACATACTGGAGGTGCACGTGTGCACGTTATTGAAAATTGACCTGCCTCCATCTGCTGATCTAAATATTTTATGACTTCGGTGCCTTTGACCATTAACCTGCTGACTATTGTGTCAGCCTTTGTTGAGGTAATGTGGCACTCTATTGTGAAGTCAACACAAGACGAACACTACACTCATTCAAAAGCAACCATATACGCAGAAAGACTCGAATCGGTGACATTTTTTATAATAATTATTATTATTACTCCGCGAGTCACTAAAAGTGTGTGGCGGAGGGTGTATTGCTTCTATCCAAAAGGGTAATGGTTTGGAAGGGATATACGGGATAAGGCAGTAGGCCTTTACAATGCGATGTTCTAGCCCCTACACTGCTAGCGCCAGCTTAAGTCTTGGTCGGGACTCTAGAGAAGGAATTTGTGAATGTGTCTGCGGTCGTGGTTTGCTAACACGGAAGACAATTCCGTAGGCCCACAGAATAAGGAAATTATCAGACATTTCAGGCATGCGATTTTCCTCATCCTCGTTCAACTAACTTGCTTATATTGCTACCTGAGGCTGTTGTCTCTCATAGTTAACAGACGAAAGAATTATACAGGAGTAGAACCGAATATCCTCGAGGAACCAGGGCTTTCTGAAATTTTTTAAATTTGTTTCCCGCTTGACTTCTCCACTTCGAGGTCATGGGAGACGGGAATATGGACTTTTTGATGGAACTATACCGACGTTCGCTTGCAGTGATTAGGAAAAACCGTAGAAAATCCAAATCTGGATGGCCAGAAGGAGATTTGAACCCACATCCTCTCGAATGCGAGGCCAGAACATTATCGCTCGTCCACAACGCTCAGTTTTTTTTAATTGGCCGTAGCATGTAGGTATATAGGAACAATAATTACAGACTGAATCGGCCATGAACCTTTTTTAATATACCTATTTTTGCAACCTAGTAGTAGAGGCAAAAATATTCGATCAACTAAATATGTCATATCTTAATTACATCGTTTCACATGAACCCGGAAACAACCATACTACACCCTCTTTTATAACCACATATGAAACCTTTCAATTAGTTTTCGAAGATAACATCATCCTTATCCTTCAGAATGCAAACATAAGTATTTTAGAACCACAAATCAGTATGTTATTATCACAGAGATATCTGAAAAATAATTTCAGATGTTTTTAAAAATATTATCGTTTCTTAGGCGGGATTAGGGGTAGTAAACGATTCTTGTTTAATTTTTCTGCAGCACGTCGCAGTGCCTAGTATTTAAACGAGATAATTCTTTGCAGTTATCATTTTGTAAACGAATCTAATCCAGCAGTATTCTTGTCAAACTTCTACAATTATAAAATTTTATCTTGATACTGCTTTGTCTAGCCTCTAATGAAGGAAAAGGTAGTTTTATCTCGATGGCAGTCACAATACAAGGAAATACGCATAGTTTCATGCCAGAAGAATTCCTCAGACTTTTCAGATATCTCTGTGATAATAACATACTTCGGGAGGACAGTGGTTCGAATCCCCGTCCGGGCATCCAGATATGGGTTTTCGATGGTTTCAAAAATCACTCTAGGCAAATGCCGGGTTGCTTCCTTCAAAAGGCCAAGGCCGAAGTCCTTCCCATTCCTTGACCCCCCTGCCCCATCCTTTCCCGTCTCTACAGACCTCGATGTTAGAAAGACGTTAAGCAGATAAAAAAAAAATAACATACTGATCTGTGGTTTTATGAGCGACGATTGAAAACCTTGCCTTTCATATATGCATCAAATACCTGTAAATTCAAAATAATAACAATAGTAATAAAACCTTCTGTATATTTCAAATTTTTGTTTTATAGTATTTTGGAATTAAAATTTCACCTCTGAAAACTGCAGATCTTCTTTTTCAAACATTAACCAGTTTTAATAATTAGGGCTAAACGCCTCGTTACTGTCGAGGCAAGTAAATATAGGAGAGAACTGTGAACAAAGAACACGAAACAAGTTGATCAATGCCTTCCAGAGGAATCATCCTGGCAGCAATATGCAAAGGTTTTGAGAAAACATGGAAAAACGAAATGTGGTAGCTGACGGGAATTTGAACTGCGCAATAATTCTTATCACTTTGGAAGCCACCATGGCATTTTCTACAAGTAAGAATGGTCTTGGAAAGAGACCTCTGAGAGTCTTACAGTTAATGACGTTGGCTAATTCCATATGCAATGGAGCTTTTAAAATTCTTATCTTGCATTCTGAAGGAAATGGATGACGTTATCTTCGAAAAACTAATCGAAAGGTTTCATATGTGATTATAAAAGAGGGTGTAGTATGGTTGTTTCCGGGTTCATGTGAAACGATGTAATTAAGATATGACATATTTAGTTGATCGAATATTTTTCCCTCTACTACTAGGTTGCAAAAATAGGTATATTAAAAAAGATTCATGGCCGATTCATTCTGTAATTATTGTTCCTATATACCTACATGCTACGGCCAATTAAAAAAACTGAGCGTTGTGGACGAGCGATAATGTTCTGGCCTCGCATTCGAGAGGATGTGGGTTCAAATCTCCTTCTAGCCATCCAGATTTGGATTTTCTACGGTTTTTCCTAATCACTGCAAGCGAACGTCGGTATAGTTCCATCAAAAAGTCCATATTCCCGTCTCCCATGACCTCGAAGTGGAGAAGTCAAGCAGGAAACAAATTTAAAAACTTTCAGAAAGCCCTGGTTCCTCGAGGATATTCGGTTCTACTCCTGTATAATTCTTTCGTCTGTTAACTATGAGAGACAACAGCCTCAGGTAGCAATATAAGCAAGTTAGTTGAACGAGGATGAGGAAAATCGCATGCCTGAAATGTCTGATAATTTCCTTATTCTGTGGGCCTACGGAATTGTCTTCCGTGTTAGCAAACCACGACCGCAGACACATTCACAAATTCCTTCTCTAGAGTCCCGACCAAGATACTTAAGCTGGCGCTAGCAGTGTAGGGGCTAGAACACTGTCATCGCATTGTAAAGGCCTACTGCCTTATCCCGTATATCCCTTCCAAACCATTACCCTTTTGGATAGAAGCAATACACCCTCCGCCACACACTTTTAGTGACTCGCGGAGTAATAATAATAATAAAAAATGTCACCGATTCGAGTCTTTCTGCGTATATGGTTGCTTTTGAATGAGTGTAGTGTTCGTCTTGTGTTGACTTCACAATAGAGTGCCACATTACCTCAACAAAGGCTGACACAATAGTCAGCAGGTTAAATGGTCAAAGGCACCGAAGGTCATAAAATATTTAGATCAGCAGATGGAGGCAGGTCAATTTTCAATAACGTGCACACGTGCACCTCCAGTATGTTTTAATTTTTTTATTTTTTTTTAATAAGCTCCATTATTATGGAATATTGATTAATTCATTATGTAATCAAATAGTGCAAGTAGAACATTACAAGATGCGATGAATGTCTGCTGAAGTTAAAATCCTCGAGAAGTAATTTTCAGAAATTTTTAATGACGTATACATATTAATTCAATGTTATTTTTCAATATTTTCATCGGTCTTCTAATTATGATGAAGTAACTTTAATAATATGTTATATGAAGTTGTTTCTATTACTTTCGGCAAATGACTGTCGCTGTATTTGTTGGTGCTCGTAATTCAAAAATGGGCATTTTTCGAGTACGGATGGTCATATTCATAAATCTTATTGGAGCTAATTCTACTGAACAAGTGTTCTTCACTTCCTCATAGCCACTGGTAAATAAACACTTCCTCGAAACGTTTGTCAGATCGATTACTTCCTCCTTGCGTCTGAACTGGGCCAACAGGAAGATTTTCCTGTTACGAAATAACCACGCATAATGTTAAAGAGATTAAATCCTATACACTCAACTGAAATTGAATAACCCTCCTGTGTTCACTAAAGAGTTTCACTACTGTACTCCTACTTTCCAAATTTTTTATCCTAATACGTTTTTAGAACTTAGCCATGTTACTAGTTGGCACCAAACAAGGAATATTTTTTGTGAGATGAGGTGGACGAGATAATTTTGAAGGCGGCCAATTGCCGTTTGGTTCAATAAAATTGTCTTTAAATTTTTAATGGCATTGCTCCAGATAGCCTTTCATCCAGTTAAGTCGTTTTGTTTGTTTATCCTGTGTACTGATGTATTACCAAATGCTGTTTGCTCATACAATTGAAAGACGACTCAAGACATACAACAACACCCACTTTAACACCCATGCCCCTGGCCAGAATCGCACCAGTCCCCGAGAGTCCCGGTAACGCTCAAGCCATCCCATCCGGAGCGACAGGGGTTGAAATTTTGGTGCATCCATCCGTATTTCGATATTGCATGATTAAGCGAAATCACTTCGTGCGTGCTTGAATGATTCTGTTGTTTGGCCATGGCTGAATTCCTTCCCGAAAAATTCCCCCAGTCGTTTTTCCTCTATAATGATTTCAACGTCGACAAGCCCTAAAACAACACCGAACTAGAGACTCTCCACATGTGAAAATAGCACTCTAGTCCCTTCGCTACAATGTTCGGCCGTTGAATAAGATAAATCCAACAAGGAAAAGGTCCAAAACACACCACAGAGATGTAATTGTTTTTGTTTGAGAAATTATGTTTTGCTTCTAGTTTTACATCTAATTGAGGTCATTAGAGGCAGTAAAGGACTGGGGACAAGTAATGGGGAGGAATTCGGCCATGGCCTTTTGAAGGATCAATCCCGGCATTCGCCTTGAGTGATTTGGGGTAATCATCTAAAACGCTTACCTGGATGGCTAGATGGGTATTCGGACCCACGACCTACCGAAAGCCGGATACCGCATACCCACCAATAATTTTTTTTTTTTTTTTGTCATCGTCATATCTTCGACGGCAATGTGATATGAATCCTGATAGTTTTGGAAACTAGAATCCGGTAAGAATTTCAGCCACTGCTTTTCGAAGGAACTTTTCTGGAGTTCAGCTGAAGAGACTTACGAAAATCATGGAATACTGAAATTTGATCCCCGACGGCGTTTGCATTCGCGTCCTCCCGAATTCCAGGCAACAGTGTTACCTATTACCCATCGGGTTTGGAATGCAGGAAATAAAGCTTGACAGAAAATTTTATAGAAGTATCAGTATTAGTTAGAAACAAATAGAGAAATGAAAGTTTTCCTACTCCCATCTTCCAGATTTAAAATGTGGAACCGCTAATTCATACTGCAGGCGGATTTATTTATTTATTTACTGTTCTTAATTTTTATTATTACTACTAAAACTGTTGCTACTGCGTTCAAGTTTAGGTTACATTCTAAATATGGTATGATGAAAACAAAATTAAGGTGTTAATATTCCGCACCATTTAATTTTCTGGAAATAGTTTATTTATATTTCGTGACTTAGTTTATCGTTAGAGTTCTTTCGTGAATGCTCTTTCTACTTACCCTTAACCTTTTTGTGTGTATTTGTCACACAGTTGTATTACGCTTGAGCACTAGAAAGTGTAATTAAGTCCATTCAAACTCTCTTATTGGTTTCCGTGCGTAAGTTAGCGATTCTTTTCGGTATTCGCCATATAATTGCGTTTGCTAGCGAATTGTTAACTGTTTATTCGAGAAAAACAAAATACGCAACGGTTATAAAAATTACGAAAAAAGTATTATCATCTCCCTATAATCAATCAATTTGGTTATTTCAATAATTATCATGACTAAAATGATGATATTCGTTATTATTTTCAATGTAGAAATCGGAACTTTGCCACTGAGCGTCTGCGAGTTTCTTCCTGCGCGGGCTCATTTTTTTAGTCTTGGTTAAAGTGTTGGGTATGAGAGATCTATTTTATCATGAATTTAGTGTACCACCTATGCTGTCCCATGCGGTACTCGTGTCTAGAACGAAGCATAATCGAAAGGCGAGGGGTCTCGCGAATTCTGTCCCCGACTGTACATAGTCTGGTGGCTAGGAACCACGCACCACCAGCTCTCCTATCCTTTTGGTCAAGTCCCAAAACGACATGAGCCTTCGGATGGGCTTATAACTATGTTTCAGGAAGGAAGTTACAAATTTGGATTATACAGTACCAAATAAAATCATACTGAAAGATGTTTATGATATTTCATATGATTGGGAATACTCACTACATATTTGAACTTTATGTTAACCTGAGAAATATGTCTACACAAAAATGACAACAGAAATCAATTCATTCAAACATGCATAACAGATTCAATTCAGAAGTGAAATACACAAGCTTGACAAAAATTAAAATTACAAAAAAAGTTTTCGCAGTCACTGACAACCCGTCAGCCCTTGCATGTGAGCCTGCAATGCCAGTTTATTTGTCGACTTCCGATAAAATGTTGGGGCAAAACGCGATCTCCGCTTCGCTGTAGGAAATGTTAAAAATAAATAAATAAATTGAGGAATAAATAAATAATTAATATATAATAATTGAATATACTTCACCACGACTAAGATAATGTTTAATTGTTCAGTATATAGTTAGAAATTCATTTGTTGTTTTAGTATAGTTGATTAAATCTTTGACGCTGTTGTGTTTATGCATAAACAAATTGGAATTAAAAGTAAGAAGTATTAGTAAGAATGAAATTAATAACACCACAATAAACATAAACAATAATTGAACATAATGATTATTATATAATATGATTCCAAATGCAACTGAAATAAATAAACCCCTGAAAAAGTTACATTGACGTACTTATAAAACAATAATCGTTATTTTAACTAACAACTGCAGAAGGAATGGCCTACAATAATTACGTAATAATGGAATAGTTAAGCTAATATAATGTATGCGCTTCGTAAAAATTATTTTTTACTTCGTAGTGGCTTTATAAATAGATTATTGCAGCCTGTTTTTTTGCTTGGAGCTTCACACACGTCAACGTCGTGGTCATTAGAAGGACTGGAGGAAAGAAACAGGAAGGATTTCGGCCATGGAATTTGCAAGGATTAATCCCGGAATTTTTCTATAGTGAATGTAAGAACGAGATGTGCACTGGGGTGGGTGCACAAACCTGCATATTAACTGTGATCGTGCAAACCTAATGAATTGCAGTATTGACTAAGCTCTTAACACAGTCGCCACCATAGTTTTAACCAGAAACTAAGGAAAGGTGATAGTTCAATGATAAAAGTTCACTTCTGATATAATGAATATATTCTTCAAAATGTTACAAAGTCAATGTACTGCACAGGCAATCAGACAACCTTTCCAAATTTACTTTACAGATTCGACTGACCATTCGAGCAGGACCGAACCCCACGCTACCACGATTTCTTAGCTACATGAGTTTTCAAAATAAAACTTCACCCACACTGACAAAATTTCTACCGATGTTGAACAAACTAGCAGTTTGCCGCGCCACGAGCCCAGAGCTGGCCACCTTACTACATAATGCGTCTACATTGACTAACTGCTGCTTCTAGAATGCGACGCGCTTAGGCTATGGAGGGGGTATATATCGGATCGCCGCTTCTTGGACCGTGAGAATTTCCTTATCTTGACTTTCCCATGGATTTTATACGATAGCTGATCAGTTTCTGACAAATGTTACGAATCTAATTTGATCACGACAGTAAAAATCATCCTAGCTCTCTGAAATTTTTGTAGTAGCAAGATATTATTATAAACGTCAAATTAAGTTATTATAAAAAAATTTGTAACTTTAATAGTTTGGCCAGAAAAGAGTCGTAAAGATGTGATTGCCATAACTTCCGAAATATTGCTCCTATTGAGCTGAAACAAATTTGATTCTACTCTCCTATTGCTCATCTATACTCAGATGTTAAATAAAGAATTTTACCTATTTTTGAAAGTGGTCTAAAACTCGAAAATAAAATTTAATGTCTTTAAATATTCCAAATATCAACTTGAAAATAACTCTAAACAAATTTCCCTAATGAAAAACTATTACCGTAAAAATTTGGAATTTCTAAGTCTATTTCCTGATTTATTACGAATTTTTATAAATATCACTCCACCCAAACGCCGAGCAATTGCATCATCTCATCCAAGCGCTTACTCACGCCAAAACCCATTTTATTTTATTACTATTAAATGCTTTTATCTTTTGAAACAAATCTTTTTCAGAAACCTTTATATTTAAATAAACTTTATCCTGAATATAATTTCTTTTCATGAATCCCCGAAAAAGACTGAAATTTCGAACTTTTACCTGAATCACATGTCTGGCTATATTAAATTAAATTAAAAAACGCTCTTTAGAAAGATTCATGCATTCTAAAATTTCAGAGAGCTAAGATGATTTTTACTGTCGTGATCAAATTAGATTCGTAACATTTGTCAGAAACTGATCAGCTATCGTATAAAATCCATGGAAAGTCAAGATAAGGAAATTCTCACGGTCCAAGAAGCGGCGATCCTATATATACCCCCTCCATAGCCTAAGCGCGCGCATTCTAGAAGCAGCAGTTAGTCAATGTAGACGCATTATGTAGTAAGGTGGCCAGCTCTGGGCTCGTGGCGCGGCAAACTGCTAGTTTGTTCAACATCGGTAGAAATTTTGTCAGTGTGGGTGAAGTTTTATTCTGAAAACTCATGTAGCTAAGAAATCGTGGTAGCGTGGGGTTCGGTCGTGCTCGAATGGTCAGTCGAATCTGTAAGTAAATTTGGAAAGGTTGTCTGATTGCCTGTGCAGTACATTTTGAAGAATATATTCATTATATCAGAAGTGAACTTTTATCATTGAACTATCACCTTTCCTTAGTTTCTGGATAAAACTACGGTGGCGACTGTGTTAAGAGCTTAGTCAGTACTGCAATTCATTAGGTTTGCACGATCACATGCAAGTTAATGCCACACCCCACCATAGGCTTGTTTTTATATTTAGGCTTACATGAATTCAGGAAACCTTGGAAAACCGCACTGCGATTCAAACTCGCATCCTCCCGACTGCGTGGCAGAAGCGTTACTATTCACCTAAGTATCTTATAACTGTTTTTGAAGTCGGTTTTGTTATTGTTTAAAACTGTATTATCAGTATTTTACTTTCACATATTTCCCTTAGAAAGAATATATTTTTGTACGAGAACTTCTTGATATACACATCCTCATTCGGGAGGACGCTGGTTCGAATCCCCGTCCGGGCTTCCATATTTGGATTTTGTATGTTTTACCAAAATCACCCCAGGCGAATACCGGGGTGCTTCCTTCAAAAGTCCATGGCAAAATTCCTCCCCGTTCCTTTCCCCTCATCTTTTCCCGCTTTTGATGACATCGAAGCGTAAAGCCCTAAGAAAAAAAAACACATAGCATGACATTCGACAGTACCATATTCAGTTTCCTGCCTGGGCATCAGAACATACAACCCCAGACGAGTGGCGGGTGATCTCTACCCTCCTTAATCCATAACAGATTCTTCTTCCGTTCCTTGTCAACAAATTGATCCCAAGTTTAATTGCCGTAAAGTGTTAACAAAGGGGTATTTAATCCATCAAAGGTGTAATAAATATTTAAATCAACCAGTGTTGTTGCGGCTTGCATAAAATCATCATTTCCGTCGTGCCATACCACAATTGTCGCACAATCACCTCAAACATTAATTTTACTGGACGTCTCAAATACGACTATATCAATTTTTGAAACGATTAATCATCAATCCATTCCATCCCGATAATTTATCAACTCTATTCCACACCTCAGATATCCCAGGCCAGGAACATACTGCCAGATAAAATCTCCCACGTCTAAATATTCCATTTTTATTAAATTAATTCTAAAGTTTGTAACATAAGTCCCACTGTTTATTCAAACGCAGTAGCACTAAAAGTATAAAAAATCTGACTAAAAACATGCATTCTTGACACTCGGCTTAACATGAACCAAGCGAATGGTTCACTGTGCATAGCGATGGACAACACGCAAGGGTTATCCAGTCTTAGTAATGACTGATTACTATCATTCGTGTATACAGTATGTTGTAGGGTAGCATGCCCTTACTTAGAGATTGAAATTATTTCATGCTACCGGCCTCAGTTTTCGAGATATCGCGTACCAATGTTTCCACGACAGCTTACAAATCAAGTAAATAATAGCTCCATGAGTAGAAAGGGGCAATGTATTCGACTATCACGAAACAGAATCGCTTTCAAGCCTTCATCCTGTTACTAACTGGATACTACCATTCAGAACTACCAAGTCTGGTCGTCTTTTAATAAGAGTACATGTTCAATCATTATTTAATAAAATTTTACTTACGCATTCCTTGAAATGTGTGACACAAATAGAATTAAACCTTGTAAAGAGCAAATTACAACACTTCAAACATTTATTCCATAAAATAATACGTATCTAAAAAATGTCTTGTAAGTAAGTAGATTTGCGTTTCAACTGTCGTCTTGTAGGTAAATAAAATTTAGTATTCCTGCAACCCGTGTTGTGGCCTTGGCTTCATCACTTTGCCCAAAATTTGGCTCAAGCAGCGGAATTCAATACGCTGTTTTGACAACCACATCAAGGTGTAGCCAATGATTATCTTCGCTTATCTTACAGCTGAGTTTACGTTTTTCCTTCAGAAGGGAAACACAGTGCTCAGATAGTTCCAAAACAAAATATAGGTTTAATACAAGGTTCCATCCGCGCGAGAGTGCGGATGCTGCACCCAGATCAAAATAGATGTTACTAATACTATTATTATTGCTCCGCGATTGACTAAATGTGGGTGGTGGAGGGTGCATTGCACCTGTTCTAATGTGTAACTATATATACATCACCAGGAGTTTAACTCTCTGACCTCGTATTCCGGAGGACAGCAGTTCGAATCCCCGTCCGGGCATCCAGATTTGGCTTTTCCATGGTTTCCCCAAATCGTTCCAGACGAATGCCGGGATGCTTCCTTCAAAAGGCCATGGCCTAATTCCTTCCCATTATTTGTCCCCAGTTCTTTTCCCGCCTCTAATGACAACGATGTTTACAAGCCGTAAAGCCATATGCAACAAATATCGGAAGGGTTTGTACGGAATATAGCAGGAGGAGCCCCAGGTCTATTTTGATGAATCATCCCGGAATTTGAATGGAGCGATCTGGGAAAACAATGGAAATCCCAAATAAAATTTTTTCCATGGAAATTTTAAGTGATCCATATGTATAAAACTCAAAACCTGAATATTTCTTCCTAGCAATTCCACACCGTTACATCGGTTTGGTCAAAAGTTTTCACAGTTTTTATTCTTTTTTTGCCTATAGCTTTACGCCATGTCGAAGCCATTAGAGGTGGGAAAGGATTGGAACAGGAAGGAATTCTACCACGACCTTTTGAAGGTACCGTCCTTGCATTTGCCTAAAGCGATTTTGGTAAAACATTGAAAACCTAATTCTGGACAGCCGAACAAGGATTCGAACCCGAGCCCTCCCAAATACGAGGCCAGAGATTTACCGCTCACTCACCACGCCCGGTTTTATATTCTCAACCAGACAGGTGGAACTGTGCACTCGACAGCAGTATTCTCGACTCCCTTCGCAGCATGCCACCAAGCTCACATTACTGAATTCCTGGTTGCCTAGTACCATTACACTGGTGTGGACCAAATTTCGCACATTTAATCCTCTCTGTCCATTGGAGAGCTTGATTTTTGACACCCTGGTCCAGTTTCCACCCCAGCCCCCAAATCCTCCCCCCCCCCCCCACTTAAATAACTGTTGTGCATGATGCCTATTATGGAACCAATGTCCCACCCATTTCGCACAACTGATCACATTATCATATTATCCAATAGGCATCTTGATTCTTGACACGCTTTAGCAAGCCGGCCGGTATATACATATATTTAATCTGATTAACGTCTCTCTAACAGCGAGGTCTTTAGAGACGGGAAAGGATGGGGGGGGCAAGGAATGGGAAGGAATTCGACCATGGCCTTTTGAAGGAAGCATCCCGGCATTTGCCTGGAGTGATTTGGGAAACCATGGAAAACCCAAATCTGGATGCCCGGACGGGGATTCGGCCGGTATAAATGTCGGCTATTAATATTAGGACGTGGCACCACGTGGATGGATTCAACCATCCTCACATATCTGTCTATTACGGAATAACTTAAGTTTGCAAGGAAATGCGGTTTAACTATAAATGTACTATTTAAATACTTGTAGTGCCGGAACATATCTTGTGCGGCGTTGGTTGGAGGCAGACTGTATTCATCCGGTTGGTGGTTAGAAGGAGTCCTTTTATGGGCAGGAAATATAGGTCTGGCCCGCTGCTCGAATGTCCAAAAGCAAGTCGCCAGATGATATGCAGTAAACGCTCGCGTGTTACGGGAATCTTAAAGACGCCAGCAACAGCTTTGAGATAGCATGTGACAATGTTACATCATGCAAGTCATATTATTTTCTTTAATTAATTGATTATAATTATAAAAAACGTATTGCTATATGTATTTTGATTTATTGTATCGTAAGATTCCAAAGTCAGTAGTGTATGGGAATAGTGTCAGCTAGTAGCAGTAACGAGTATTTAGATCTTTGGCTGCTGAGCGATTATAAGCAGAGAGTCTTGCACTAAATGTAAAAAATAATGCACAATCGAGGCTGAGCCTCTGTATTGCGGCGATATTGTTAATAATTTGTTAATATTGACTAGTAATTACGTCAAGAAGTTGAGTTATGTGACGCATAGTGAAGTATTGTTTTTGCTGATTAACGCAGTTTTACACGATAAATTGAGTGTTCCGGAACAGTGCTTATAATTTTTCAGTAAAAATAATTTCATTTTTAGCTGATAAACTAAGTAATTATGTTCTACCTTTGAATTTAAATGACCGGCAGCTAAAATTTATTCGAGATGAACTTTACCTTTATGTGCATAACACGCTGTTATTTCCTTTCGAGTATAAATGTTGATTTATAATTTGATTCTTCGTGGGCTAACCTTGTTAATTAAATCCACTAATTAACCACTCTTAAAAGGAAAGGTCATAACTGGCGACACTGCCAGGATGTTCAATGCATCAGAGTAATTAAACACGCATAATTGAATACCACCCCAGAGGTAATTAAACGCCCATAAGCAGCTTCTGAATCCGACGAACCTAGTAATTATATTAGTTGCAGACATCTGTGGAATAAGTTGGAAACAGAAATAAAAGGGATTTATCAACCAAAATACATTTATTTGTGGACAGTTGTGGCACCGTCTGTCAAAATAATAGCTTAAACATTTGTTTGTAAACAGATATACCGCCGTCTATAAAGATAATAGCATAACATGGTGTAGTAGAAAGCAGGAACAAATCTCATTTAAGCGCACCGTAATTTTTTTTAAAATAAATATAGCATGGGATGTGCAAAATTCAGTTGATAAAACCAGACTATGCCTAACCATCATACATTATCGGGGTAGCACATGGGACGCAAAATGAACTGGAAGTCCACGGGCAAACTCCTCAGTTTGGGATTTAGAACAACTGTCGCAAATATTTCCAGAAATGCAAAAAAATTATTCAAACTGTGACTCCGCAAATTTCAGAACCATTATTATAATTTCAGGCTCCGAAAATATCGTCAACAATACGTTAAAGGGTAAGCCGATGTAATCTACATAGCTAGTCAAAATGATTGCAGTGATTTCACGATTTTTCTTTTGGCTGTCCTATTATAGGTATGATGATGGGGGTTTGCTCTTATAAGACAAGTGGCTCTTCAAGTTTTTTTTTTTTTTTTTTTTTTTTTTTTTGCTTTAGCCAGTTGCATGAGGGTATTGTAACAATATTTGTTATTTATTTATTTATTTGCTTTTATGCATGACTTTTTGTTTTGGAAACATATTTGTACAATAATTTAGCGGATTTTTTGTTGGGAAATGCGAGGACCTGGAAAATGGATTGAATGTCTGTGATTTGTAGTCCTTCTTCTAAGAATTCATGTCTATAGACCTTGTATTTTCTGCATCTTAACATGAAGTGGTAAATATCCTCCGTCTCTGGACAAGTCCCACACATGGGGGAGTCATTTAGCTTCATCATAAACTTTTTGTCATTTAAGCTGGTTCCTTGTCGTTGTATCCGCAGCCTCATTGCCCGCTATACCAACGTGGCTAGGTACCCATTGTAGCTTGATTTTTAATCCTTTCCCTGCACTGTTTCTCAATTCCTTAGCTACTTCGTACGTTAAATAGTTCTTGCATTTCCATTATGGTATTCCTAGTACTGCTTGGAGGACTGTTTTCGAATCTGTACATATGACAGTGTTGTTTAGTCCAGATTGTTGTATATATTCCAGCGCCATCAATATTGCATAAGTCTCCGTGGAGAAAGTAGTGAAGTGTGCAGGTACCCTGAATGCCTGATATAATTTGTGCTCTGGATCTACATATGCCGCTGAGCTGTATTGCCCTCTTACTCTTGATCCGTCTGTGAAAACTTTTCTCCATCCTCCCCAAATATCATTCAGAGTTATCAGCGTATTTTGTTTGAGTTCTTCCTGACTGTGAGTTTTCTTTCCTATGGCTTCGTTCGTGAGAGCAGTATATATGTATTTGGAGAAATTGGACCTCTGCCAGACTTCATTTTCTTGGTACATAATATTGGTCTCCGATTTGTGTACATTCCATGTTTCATGTCATTTGCAGATAATGTACTAAGCTAGGTGTTTTATGCTGAGTCTGTCTACTTGGGTCGATCTCGTGGCCCAGGGTCTGCACTTTCCTTATCAAAGGATGTTGTTTAGTGGAGCACGCTTTAGTCCAGAATTGTAGTCCCAGCTTCTTTCTTCTGAGTTGAAGTGGTGGTGTTGCTGTTTCCACCTCCATCACTTGGGTGGGAGTGGTTCTAAGAAAACCACCAACTACTCGTAGGGCTGCAGCTTGAATACGGTCCAGTTTGACCAAACTTGACTTCGATGCCGATTGGTATAGGAAACTCCCGTACTCTATTCTGCTTCTTAGTACATTTCGATAGACGGTTCCAAGTATTCTAGGGTCCGCCTCCCACGTTGGTGCAGCCAGTGCTTTTAGGCAGTTTAGGCGTTTCGAAGGCGAGTGCTTAAGTTCTTCGATATGCTTCTTCCATGATAGTTTGGTGTCCAACCACATGCCCAAAAATTTCACTTCCTTAACCCCTTTATCTGGTTTCCATTTAAAGTTATTGTGAAGTCATCTTCCTGGTAATGTCTTTGAGTAAAGACACATATTTTGATTTTTTCCGTGGATATTTCGAGACCTATTTCTAATAGCTGTTTCTTAATATCCTTGAGTTCTTCTACAAGCAGTTTCCTTGCTCTTTCCTTATTAGGGTGGGAGATGCACACGACGAAATCATCTGCATACTGTAGAAAGGAGACCAGGGCTCTTAAATTCTTGCATGTTTTTGCTGTGTACATATTGAATAGAGCTGGGCTCATGGAGTCTCCTTGCAGGAGTCCCTGGCAGACTTGTCTGCAGATCTTTTCCCCTGCACTGGTGAAGATATGATTCACCCTGCACTGCAGATAGTTGTGGCACCATAGACTCAAATTACTGGAGAAGCCATAGTTGATCATGTTGTCCCTAAGTAGATTGATTTGGACATTGTTCTAGGCGTCTTTAATGTCCAGAAATTCTGCAATGAGATAATTTTTCCTAATATAGGACAGGGCTCTTCAAGTTTCGATTGCACTAAATGGAAGTTCAGCAAGGAACCCCCTCATGCTAACACCATTTGGCGTTGGTATCAACAGTTTAAAGCCGCGGGATGCCTTTGTAAAGGTAAAACAACGGGTCGCCCTCCTGTGTCTAAAGAAACCGTTGAACGTGTGAGCGCCAGTTACGTTCGTAGTCCACAGAAGTCTACTCCTCGAGCGAGCAGGGAATTAGGTATTCCACAGAATACCGTTTCGAGAATCCTACGGAAGCGACTTTGTATGAAGACTTACTGGTTTCAGTTGCTACAAGCGCTGTCACACAATAATGAAGTGCGTCATTTTCAATTCTGTGCCTAATGTCTAGAACAAGACGAAACATTCTCAGGAAAACTTGTATTTAGTAATGAGGCCACTTTTCCTGTGAGTGGAAAAGTGAAACAATGTGCGCATTTGGGGGACCGAAAACCCCCACGCTTATGTGCAGCACGTTCGTGACTCTCCCAAACTGAATGTGTTTTGCGCGATCTCACGAAAGAAACTTTAAGGGCCTTTTTTCTTTAACGAGATGACGATCACAGGGAAAATCTATCTGCAAATGTTGCAGAATTGGCTCATGCCACTTCTGGAAGCTGACAGTGAAGATTTCATTTTTTAGCAGGACGGTGCGCCACCCTGTTTTACTCTAGTTGTCCATAATTTCCTAAACAGATGGATTGGTCGTGCTGGGGATGCTGATCGTCAGCTGATGTCATGGCCTCCTCGTTCCCCTTACCTAACCCGCTGCGACTTCTTTGTTTGGGGTTTCGTAAAAGACACAGTGTTCGTGCCACCAGTACCAGTTGATCTGCCAGACCTGCGGGTTCGCATCACCAATGCATTTGCTCTCATTGACAGAGACATGCTGCATCGGCTTTGGGAAGAACTCGATTATAAATGATGTGTGCAGAGTCACAAAAGGTGCACATATTGAGCATCTGTAGGCACTCAAAAAAACTTTCATATTTTTCTTTATGTATCTGTGTAATCTTGTAAGTATATGTCAAATAATAAATCTGTAGTAATTTTCTGAAATCACTGCAATCATTTTGACTAGCCCTGTATTTCTACTACATGGTAAACCTTTGTCTTGGTCGTATATAGCGAATGGTATTTCGGCGCCATCCACAACAGCGTAGTTATTTGCACCTTCTTCTATATTAATTGATTTTCTCATAAACTGAATAGATTTATAAATGTCACCGGATAAGCTCATTGCTGAAGTGATTTCGCTTGTTCTCAGAAACTTCACCTAATCTCACAAGAACTTTCTCGTATTGTTTCTTCCCAACCCACGTTTCAGATCTGTACATTAAATTTGGTACGGCCATGGCATTATTTCTGTATTAATCATCTAACGATCTTCTAATATTTTTATATAGTCTGCTGAAATTCCTCACTTTACTACCTTTCTGTTTTCTGTGAAAGTAAAATATGTAACTGATTGTAATATTATATCTCAAAGGCATATCCTCAATTAATGCTATCCTTTTCTTGGGACATTTCTTCAAGTCTGTTTAAATCTTCACTCTACGTTTCGACATGGGTGAGGTCATTTTATTCGTTTTAAAATATCAAACAAGGAAATCTGCCATGATGTTCTTGAAGTTACCAAATGGCTCAGAGGCTGAGTCGGGAATTTAATCGTTAATGCTAAGGCCTAACTGGATCGCTTATCCGCAAGATTGATCTTAGCGCCTTTCCCTAATTAAGTGACCTACCTTATCTCAAGATTAAACCCCAGTCAAAGAACCAATTTTCATTACATCTGATACTTAGTGATGAATGTGTGAATCTTTTCTTTCTCATTCACATAATCAGCAAATTTAGCTGTACAGACAGCCGGCTCATAAAAATCCTAAAGTGGATAACCTATAGCCGATATCTACAGGTACGAAATTCGCACTCATCCCTGATGGCCGCAACAGATATTTCCAATAGGCATTGGGACCACTTTCGGGTGGGGATGCACTAATGGACAAAGCAGTCCCTTCCCGCACCTCTGTTTGTGCGGGGACCAATTAACGAGCACTGACGTCACACTGGCCGGTTATCGATGCTCTAGCGTTGCCAGGCAACCATCAGTTAACATGCAAAACAGAGCAGAGCGAATCTGGCCCCACCACGCCATCTGCTGTTTCCTGCCAAAAAACGAACAAACAAGTCGGGAATACAGATTTTCCCGCCGATAACAACACCAGCTCCCCTCTGATTGCTGCCGCTCAGAAACTTCCTCCTGTCTTGGGACGTAATTCCGAATATTATATCATCCCTCGTAAGCTCACATCGAACACTTCAATAAATTACCAGATTTCAAAAATAATTAGTAAAATATATTTCCATTAAATTTTTTTTTTTTTTGCTTTTTAGAAAAAAGGAAGACTGTTTCTTCACTACTCAGAGTATACTTGTGCGAGAATTTTTTTGTCACAGAAAAAAGCTGTCTCAGAGGGGAATTGAAGTTATTGGCAAGATGGTTGGGATATAGGTTCCTGAATTATGATTACTAAAAGCTGAAAGACTGTCTTCCGTACTTAAGAACACGCCTAGTCTAGACGTCTTGGATTTCAATAAAATTTTAGATAGGGAGAACAGGATCTCCTGCCGTAGTATTTGCGATCGTATTTCAATGAACTGTTGCCAAGATAAAATTCCTTGTTGTAATCAGCAAAACCTATCTCAAAGTTGTAGCTGTTTCTTTTGATTCACAAGAAACAAGCAATATCTTTTTATTTTTTTAGGCTGGCTAATGTGTCAGAAACCTAATACTTAAAGAAATCGGTTCTATTCTATCAATTTCTTCTAATGCTGCAACGAAATCTGTCTGCAAAAAAACACAAAAGTTTGTCTTCACTCAACTCCGTCTGACATACCTATGAGTTATGCATGGCGTGTTAGGTAAGTAACATTACTGTGAAATCCGGTGCGTTTCTATTCTTCCTAGCAATTATAAATTACGGTTGCAGTGTTAGACGTGGGGTGAAGGATTCAAATGAACCTAAAGAAAGAAATATCTAAGAGTTAAGCTTAATCTTTTCATTTATTTCATTCTTCTTCTTCTTTCGATTTTGACCACGAGAGCCAATTGGTTTACTTTTCGCCTTTCCTTCTCCTCCTAGAATTTATCATTCTTTCACTGAGGTTGCTCCTCCTTTCTTCAGACAAGGTGGTCTTGGCCTTCGTACTTTGTTCCTGGTTCGCCTTAAATTTGTCAGTTTGTTTGAACACTGTTCTTTATCTCATATGGATTTATTTCAAGTTTTTATTTCTTTTTTCCTCGACCCAATTTGTTTTCGCCTTTAATTGAGTGATGTAGTTGACCTTTTAGTTAAACTACTCTCATTCATTCTCATAAGGTGTCCATAAAATTTCAGCCTTGTCTTGCGCATTGTGTTTGTAATTTTCTCTGCATATCTGTATAGATCATAATTATTTCTTTGTCACCATGTACCACATTTTCCCTTTACTGGCCCTAAGATTTTCCTTAATATTTTCCTCTTTTTTTCCCTAACTCATGAATCTCCATTTTCTTATTCAACACCAGGTATTCTGGGATGAACATTGCCTCTGTCTTGACAACTGTTGTATAATGTCTAATCTTTGCTTTGTAGAAGCTGGCTTTCTTCTTGTATTTGTTTTGCGTTAGCCTGTATTTAATTATAGATCGCTACCAGCTAGTAAAATTGTTAGTGACGCAGAATGCTCCTCCAATATCAATGAATATGAAGTGAGAGATAATTCGATGCTGTAATCTTCTGGTTACTTAAAAACTAAGAGGTAGTTTGATTTTATAATCTTCTGGTTGGAAAAAATTGCTATAATGAGATCTTTACAGAACCTACCTGAAAAACTGATACCTATACTTGAAAGAACGCGTGAGCTCGACTTTCTTGGATTTTTAGATGATGTTTCATAGAGTGAACACTCTCTTCTGCTCCTTAGTCGTAATTATCAAATCTTGTCTCAAGATGGTTGTAATTTCTTACTTAACACCTCATGCATAGCGCATTGATAAGTCAAAACGTCTGCGCGAGAAGCCATAATTTTGTGTTTTATTGAAAGTAGTAGAATAATGGGGTTTATTTCTCTCAGTATTGCAAATTATAAGAGTACGTGCGAAGAAATTTGGTACCATCCAAAAATTTTCTTAGGAAAAAAAAAGATATTATTTCTGAAAAAGTTTGCACAAACTCAAATGCAAACATCTAAAAATAATTTGCCCATTGAAGGTATTTATGCAGAAAAGTGATTTAGCAAATCAATCATTTTGTAATTTCATTAATTCTGCCAAAACTAGTGCAACTTTGAGAAAAGCTACTTATATGAAACAAATTTATCCTCAGATGGAGACAACATAATGAAATTAAATCAAAAGTAACTCAAATTCTAGATATGCAAAAAAATGTTTAGTATGTACTCCTTTAAACAAATCCAAGTTTGCTATCGAGCATAAAGTAATATAGGACACGAAGGGGCACTACATAGAATCAGAGAAATAGGATGTTCCACAGATTAGTGTAAACATTTCCTTGCACCTCGCACGGTGGTAGAATGGAATGGAACAAATGTGACAAGACAATTGAATAGAATCTAACTCTAAAACTAATTAACTGTAAATTATTCAGACGCAACAAAGAAGAAACGACACAATCATTAGCAAATTCGATTCACTAAATTGTGGTAAATTTCGTTGGGAGAGCCAAATTTTTTCTTGGGTAAGAATTCTATGTAGCAATTGAATTATAATTATTTTTTTATCTTTGATCTAGGTTGATAACATCCACATATGTTGTTCAGGTACTGCGAATTATCACGTGTTAACAATGATACTATGGCCATAATATAGGTTCGTTGTGACATATATACCATATGTAACCATCACACCCCGATCCATAATATTTTCTAATTACAGTTGTTTATTTCAAAGATAATTGTAAATTTTCTGTTTTCTTGCATTGGTAATTCCAATAGTAATAATGAAGTATTGTTCTGGAGTTAGAGAATCTATTGTTGTTGCGGCGCAAGAAAGGCCAGCCAGATAGCTAGTTGCCGCGCGGTACACTACACTCATCACGTAGCTACATTACATTCTTTGCAGTCCGCGGGAGGTTGTCGGTAGTAAAGATGTGGCATGTAGGGTGCGGAGGCACCAGCCTCTACAAGTATGATTGGAATGTATGAGAGTTTTTGAAAGACTGTGTATAAAAATTCATAGCAGTAAACGAACTTTCTGAAGATTTTGTGTTGTTTTGATCTGTGGTGCAACAAATACGTAATAAATTGAATTGAGTACATTTCGTATTATTATTTAGTATAATAATAATACCCATTATTAAAGTTTGAATAAATGAACTGAAATGCAAAAGGAATAAGAAAGTAAATTAAAGTGTGTTTTGTTTTGAGAGAAGTGGCAGGAGAAGACAACCTGATTGCACGCTCGGAACAGACAGAGGGCATCTGTTAGAAGCGAGAGTAGGGATGTAGCAACGTGTTGGTACCCAAAAAAATTTGTATAACAATAACGCGAAATACTACCAACTTACGCCGATAGTCGTATCTAACAACGAAGTTGTCAGCTCGTTCTTTTGTTCCGTATAAAAGTTCGAGACAATGTCTAATTCTCTTTCGCGATTTCTACGATGCAGACGAATAAAAGAGCAGGGAGTATTTGTGAAATTTTGTATTAAACTCAAGACAGATGCTAGCGAAAAGCATGAAATGATCCGGGAAGCATAGAGAGACAAAGTCTTAAGCTATACAAGTTTTTCAGTGTATTGTGCAAATTAAAGTTGGATAAACTCACTGGAAGACAATTAGCCTTCCGGACCTTCGTCCCGAACCACACCTGAGACAACTGTCAAAGCTCAAGAAATATTTCGTGAAGACCTTCGTCCGATAATAGGCTATCTGACTGTAGTTAATAATTATTAACAAATGTTGTTAAGCCGGCCTCGGTAGCGTAGGGGCTAGAGTGCTAGCTCCGCGTGCCGAAGGCCGCCGGTTCGAATTCGGCCGCGGGCATGGATGTTTAAGTGTTGTGTGTCTGTGTGAATATCCTGTCCGTCCTGTAGCGTCCATACATTGGAATAATACACACTGAGAGCTACAATAATTACATAGAGCTGGCTGTATGGCCTCCGTTGCCAAATGCCATTAAAAAAAAAAAAGTGTTGTTAAGCCCATTGGTTGCTGCTTCAGGAAGTTAATTTTTTTAATTATTTATAATTAAATCATAAAATTAATTTTTCTTACTTTAGTCACGTGACAGAAAACGCTCTATTATTGGAGGTCGCTTTAGAAATGTCACGTGTCTGTAAACGCTCCTGCTGCGTGTGGTGTGTTCCCTATTATCCAAGCTTTCAGCTATTTTCATTCTTTGTTGCTGGCTATTTCTCGTTATTAATGAGTTTCAATCTTGAATACAAAATGGAGAATCATTATTTTTTTTTGAAACCTTCAGCGAAAAAGTGCAAAAAATATACGCCGTATTTGTCAGACTTACTATTGAAACAACCACTGATTTTTATTCTGCGGAGTTAAAAAATGTAACAACTTCAATTTAAGAATCATTTATATTGAAATTTAAAGTGTGAATAACAGAAATCGTTCGTAAGAATTATGAAAACTATAAATTAAATTCCTTGTATTAGGGTATACTGAAGAGAAAAATGCAAGCTAGTAGGTATCAGGTAGGCACAACAAATACACAGACGGAAAAAAAAATCCCAACACCAAGAAAGACTTGTGTTAGATAAACGAAATTTGGTAGGCGTGTTTATACATCTGAAAGATGACATCGATTCAAATTTCGCGCTTCGCGCATAAGTGTGGCGCTAGTAGCGCTACTCAGAGCTTGCAAATCAGGTTTGCTTTAAATACGCGCTGTAAAGTTTGTGAACGTTATTTACCGCTGAGATTTGACATAGTGAGTTGATGTTAGCCAAGAATGCCTTTAAGAAGACGAAGAAGCCATTATCAACAGCTCACCGAGTTTGAACGAGGTCGTGTAATAGGGCTACGAGAAGGTGGATTTTCTTTTCGCGATATTGCAGAAAGACTTGGCCGGAATGTATCCACTGTGCATGATTGTTGGGTGCAGTGGTCAAGGGATGGTACTGCCTCAAGAAGACCGGGTTCCGGGAGGCCACGTGGCACTACTGAGAGGGAAGACCGCCGTATTCGGCGTACAGCTGTGGCGCATCGTAATGCGTCTGCGGCAGAAATTCGAGCTGCAGTTGGTACCACAGTGACACAACGAACTGTTAGAAATCGGTTACTTCAAGGACAGCTCCGAGCCAGGCGCCCTGTAGCGTGCATTCCACTGACTACAAGCCATCGCCGTTTGCGACTCCAGTGGTGTCAAGCCAGAGCTCATTGGAGGACGGAGTGGAGATCTGTTGTGTTTTCTGATGAAAGCAGGTTCTGCCTTGGTGCCAGTGATGGCCGAGTGTTGGTCAGAAGGAGGCCAGGGGAACGCCTGCAACCAAACTGTCTGCGGCCTAGACACACTGGACCTACACCTGGAGTCATGGTCTGGGGAGCAATTTCCTATGACAGCAGGAGCACTCTTGTGGTTATACCAAACACACTGACTGCAAATTTGTACGTCAGTCTGGTAATTCAACCTGTAGTGCTGCCATTCATGAACAGCATTCAAGGGGGAGTTTTTCAACAGGATAACGCTCGCCCTCATACCGCTGTTGTCTCGCAACGTGCTCTACAGAGTGTCGACATGTTACCTTGGCCTGCGAGATCACCAGATCTGTCTCCAATTGAACACGTATGGGATATCATTGGACGACAACTCCAGCATCATCCACAGCCAGCACTGACCGTCCCAGTATTGACAGCACAAGTACAACAAGCATGGAACTCCATACCACAAAGTGATATTCGAAACCTGTATGACACAATGCATTCACGTTTGCAGGCTTGCATTCAAAATTCTGGAGGTTACACCGGCTATTAATTTAACAGTATTTCACATTTGAAATGCATTTTCTTGAGCTTAAATTAACCTGTGATCTTGAAAATTTAATCAATTAAACATGTCAACTTGACAAATGCATTGTCCAAATTTCATTACTCTACAATAATTTTTTCTTGGTGTTGGGATTTTTTTTTTCCGTCTGTGTACATAATTGAATGTAGTAAGCAATTTTTCTTAATTGCAGGTTAAAAGTTATAAAAAGAGATAATTTTTTTTCAAAAAACTGAATTTATTGTTTGTTTATTTGTTTACCGATCAAGTTTCACTTCATCTCACACGAAAAAAACGGTGATATTTTAACAACATTAACGTGTAGAGACGCAACTAAGTCAAAGTTTCCTGTTACCTGCGTCGGTAAAGAGTGCTTTTGGAATTTAGAAGGTCCGAGGTCCGAACCCTGGTTGTGATAAATTTTTTTTCTTTGTGCCTTTTCTTTTGTTTCTTTTTGCTGTTTGATGTATTACACAGTCATCTTCAAGAATGTATCGACATAGTAAATTGTTTTTATTCGAAGAATTCACAATGTTTTGTTGATCACTTTTGATGCAATTTTTACGTGTCGATACAACTTATGCCATAAATGCGACTATTTATGTGGTATTTCTTTTAATGTGCAAGTAATTGTCAGTCTCCAAAATAATTGACAAGAACTCTTCTCGGATATTCTGCCGGACACGTTCTTCTCTCCTCAACGTTTCGACAGCAACCTAGGCTGCCGTCATCAGGTGAGATGTCGTAGCGAAGCAACTAATGCGAAGATACAGCACCAAAAAAAACTGTTTTATACTGTGTAAGAAACGTCCAGATTCACTTTTGAAGCTTTCTTCGGTTATTCTTATAATGTATGTAATACGTTTAGAATACAAAAATTTTTGAATCCTTCGAAGATAAACAAATTGATTTTGGCAAATTTTAATGAATATGCGATGCTACCAACAGCAGATAAAAGAAAATGCACACATAAAACAAATAAAATATATTTCAAAGCGTGGATCGAATCTAAGCACCCTAACCTTACTGATAGTCGCCTGAAACCACCTGGCAATTGGTATTAGTATGCCTTGATGAATTATAAGAGGTGTCGTATATTATACATCCGACTTTCCGCCATAAACATCTCTCTCCTCGTTAGAAGCAACTTCAGTGTTTATTTTTATAGTGTGTACAACTGCATACGTCACTACTTTCCTTCAGTACTACATCTGACTCATCGGAATTACAGTGCAAATGATCTTCACAGAAAATGATATGCAAATTAGTCGCAATATCACCTGGGTTTCTATGAGCAAGAAACATTGATTTTTATTCGTATTTAAGCGATTATGGGAACAGTTTATTGGGGAGTTTTTATGTTGTGATTGTACACTGGTGTTCTACACACTATTCATAAACGATATTTCCAACAATTTATAAACAAATTTAGAGAAACAAACAAGACATTACTTATCTAGAGAGAGCGCTTACTGGCACGTGACGTCACGTGTGTCGTTGGCCCGCACCAGGCAGCAAAGGAGCGATTTTGCGGGCTTTTAAACACTTTTAACGCTAAATTTTAAGTAAAATAAGCACTTGTCAGATTACGACTCTATTTGTAAATTAATTTAAACAGTCCTATCACAGGAATAAGCCATGTCACTACGACGTTTATAGTAATGTTTTACTTTAATATGCAGTACCTGAAACCTCGTTGCAGTACACTGTTCATACACTTCACATAAATCAATAAGGCTTGTACCATTTACAAACCATCTAAACCACCTTTATTCTGATCATCCAAAACAAAAAATACTTCACCAGCTATCGAGCATGAATCAATCATTCTTTTTTTCACTTTTTTTCCTCAAAGATGTTCCATTATAAATTAATGCAGGGTCTAAGTGCTTGTAATTTGACAACCCCTTCCAGATAGTTTTTCAAATAAGCAAGTTTACAAGTGCAATTTGATGAAATATCGTAAACCTAAATTACAAGTTTATCCTTCTCCTGTTTGATTTCATAATTCGATTGATGGTCATTAGTGCCTAAATACTGTAGCGTCTGGTTTTTAAGACGTTATTAAAATTAGAACAAAATAATGAGATGCATTAATTAATAAGTTAATTTGCAAAATTAATCCCGGGTAGGCGCCAAGAATGGAAGTGTTCTCTATCCGGGAGAAGCGACATTCCAATTCTGAAATACTTTTTATCAAAGCTATTGTACTTTTAATATTACCATTAAAAACACATATCTTCATCTATTCAAATGATATACTGATACATTGGAAAGGAAGTTATTGAAAGCAGGGTTTACAACACCTATATTATTTACTTTGAATATAAAATTGGTTGATTTATTTAGCAGAACTGAATATTTAAGGAGTTTACAAAGTTAAACGATTCTTTTGAACAATTTAGAGCATGATTCAAATCTCAGAGCGTTGCCTAGGTTTGAATGACGCAAGAGTGCCTATACATCGCCAGCGTTCTTTACCGTAGCAGATGTGGTGCGGATAAAACAGAGTTTCACGGACCCTGTTGATCAGCTGGGCGCAAGGTCATTGGTGTCGTCCACTTGGCGAGGCAGCTCCCCGCAGGTAGTGACCTCTCTGGCAATCTCCCGTGGAGAGACTCTGTGGATTGTTTGCTGGCCAGAAACAGAATGTATTCTCTCCCGCTTGTTAGCCCCGTTGGAAACTTGCAGGCTCCGGAGTTTTAGCAGCCGCAGGAAATTTCAGCGAGTCGCAGCGTTTGGCGGATCGTCCACGATCTCCATTGGCGCTCCTCATGCAACATAAAAAACTTATGGTTTCTAAAAGTTCGTAACACACTGTTTGATTCGTTGGTTCCCAACAGAGGTGTTCTGCAACCTGACTTTTTCTCCGAAGCATCGTTTCTCTAGTTTCAACTTTCTACTCTACCAGGAAATCCTCCTTTCGGCACAGACCCTATACTGTCCTTTGAATTTCATTGAATGCGTAAAGCTTTTAATTTTACGGCCTGCCATAAATCATTCGGTCTTTCAGCGCAGGTATGAGTCACCTGGCTCTCGCCGATGCCAGAGAAACGTGGAATTCACACGCATAAATTTCCCGTCACCAAGGGATGTTACAATACATAATTCTTTTTACATTGTACCTCTTTACAAAACTCAATAACAAAATTATCTCACAATATCATGTAAAATAATCATTGGTTCACTTGTTTGCCTAGCCTTTAAAAGAGAGAAAAAAAGTTATTTACACAATTCATTTTTTCCCATTACCATTCCTCCAACTAATTAAAAAAACAACCAGTCCACAAAGTAGATTATGTACTATGAATAAGACTTAGTAAGCCAGCAGATCCTCAAAATAACAAGAAAACCAACCAATCCACAAAGTAGGTTTTGTACTATTAGTAATGCTTAGGAAGCCAACAGATCCTAGAAGTAACAAGAAAACCAACTAATCCACAACGTAGATAATGTTCTGTTAATGAAATGTAGCAAGAGGAAGTTGGGTGTTCAGGAGGTAGACCCCTTAAGCACTCCAATTCCCTAACAATCACTCTAACGGAAAAGTTTTACAAGGGTAACATTATCAGATTTTTTCAATGTTTTCCTTGCGTTTTAGCACATTCTTTCCTTCCCTGTAAAGGTTTAATCCCTTTCGCTGATTTTTCTTACGTTCTTCAACAAATTCTATTGCATTTCTTCCCCGGCCATGTGACAAAGATTCATACCTTCTCACTTCCCTACATCTTTTGATTATCATTGTGAGTAGGTTCGCTTTGTTAATTGTTTGAGTATGTTCTCCCTTCGCAGCATTTTTCCTATTTTCTTCTTAATTCTTTCCATCATCAATTACCTTCCAATAAGCACTGTCTTTACTGTCATGTTTATTTTAATCGGAAAAATTATTGTCCTCTCCTTGATCATTAATTTCATCCCTTTGGGTGTAATTCTCAAGTTTTTGTACGCCATTCTCACTTTCTTGTATGTCATTTAAATGTTCTGTTATGTCATTTCCATTCTCTACTCGTCCTTTCAGCTTTTAATCCATTGTAAAGTACTGATTGTTTTTTTTTACATTGTTTTCAACAATCTTTGTATTCATTTTAACTTTCTCGACCTCTTTTCTTTGCATAGTTATTCGATTGGACAGAATTGGTGTTCCGCCTTCCATAGAAACCCCTTCCATTTCAATCCTCTCATGTGGTTGAGTAGTTTGATTCTTGAATCCATGTAATATTTTGTCCTGTTTGAAATTTATCACTCTAAAATTATGGTCAAGGTCCTCTTCTTGTTCCTCCAACTGATTGTAAATATGCTTAATCAGGACAGAGTTTCTCTCAGTAATAATACCTTCAATAGCCCTAATTTTGTCATTATGGTATGCTCGTAAGGCACTAAATTTGCCATCGACATTACTTTGAAGGGCATCAATACTACCCCGAAGAGTATTATTAGCTAGTTGAAGGGAATCATAACCTGTTTGAAGAGCATTAATCTTGTTATCAAAACTACTTTGAAGAGCATTATAATTTGTTTGGAGGGCATTAAACTGTCATGAAAACTACTTTGAAGAGCATTACAATTTGTTTTAAGGCATTAATAGTACCTCTTATGTCTAACAAAATGTCCTTCAGAGATATTGTTGCCTCTTGGGTCTCCCATTCCTTATCAGTGTCCCCTAATGCCATGTTACCAAGTAACTTTATATCAAAGGAAACTCAGCAGATCGACTGATATATTATCCCTAGAAATCGTTAGTAAAATTGTCAGTAAATGTAAACTAAATCGTACTTACTGAAACAAATAAATTTGAATAAATTCCTAGTTCAATTATAACGACAAATTTTCAGGTTGATATCAAAGCAAGAATAAATCCCTTGTCTTCTCAACGATGTGAAAACACTATTTGCGTGAAAGGAAATTTCAGAAGAAAAGAAATATATAATTTACTAGTAATATTGTACTCTATTTGGCAAACAAGCGGAGAGAAAAAGAAAAAAAAACATAAGGCCTTAATAAGACACAAGCACAGATTACCTTGCGACAAAAATCTCCAAGCGTCAACTTTCCTTACTCTAAAATTACTTGAACCAATCGGCTGAAAAAATGATTCTTTTTCCTCTCTTTTAAATTAAAAGAAAATAACTACTTCTAATTTCTACTATTGCCTGGTTGAAGATTTACTTGGTTTTCATCCGTTCTTTTCCGTGCGGCTAACAGCTGTTCGAAACTTCGTGCAGCGATGTTAACACAGTTCGCCGATCATCGTCCGGTGTAATAATATCTCAGATCTTGTAGCCGTCTCTTTATACAGGGCGTTCGCCGGAAAACGCTACCCTCCCATTCTGTTGCCGTCGGCAACTTGCTCGGTCAGTCGGGCCAGCAGTTTCCACCACACGGCACCGTGAATCACCGCACTGTTTAACACCTCCGCTGCCCCAACAGTGCAGTGCAGTGACCCTTACATTGTTAAGAACGGTTTCTTTGCATTGTAGATAGTTTGTGACTTCAGTCTCTTATTAATCAGTGTTGTGAATAAACGTTTCTTTGCGGTTTGGCTGGTTTGGGACTTCATACTCTTATTAATCTGTACCGTGTTTGGGTGTGAGTAAAATTATGGTACGTTACAGTTTGCAACAAAGAATATTTCTCTACGATACATATGTGAAGAAGAAGTCGTTTAAAAAGTGTCGCAGTAAATTTCGTCGCGAATTTCCTGGCGCTTTACTGCCAGCTAAATCAACAATTCTGCGTCTGGTTAAAAAAGTAAGAGAAACGGGTTCATTTTTTAACAAAAAGAGACTGTCAGTCAACCGTATTCTCACAGAGGAGAAAATTGACGATATCGCTTTTCGACTAGAACAGTCACCCAAAAAATCATTAAGTCAGTTAGGGCAGCGTGTGTCTCGAAATATGTTCAGAAGATGTGAAATGTGCATTACACAAGAGGGTCAACACTTCCAGCATCTTTTATAAGGTAAGCTAATGAATTACGTCACATTTAAATGCTTAGCACACAAGTTAATGAAGTTTATGAAGCGTAATTATTATGAAATAGTCCGTGGCCGACGGTCGAACAATGCCGGAAACTGAGCGCTCGCTCGCCTGGAGCAGTTTCTTCCTTGTAGCGCTAACAGTGGGTTGCGTTTCCCGGCGAACGTCCTGTACTATTGGTCTTTGCTTTAAGTCCCGTCGCTCAATGTAATATTGTTATAAATCCACTTCTTTGCAGGTTCATTCGTGTGAGTTTGCAGCACATTTATCTCTTACTTTTTTCTTTTCACACGGTCCTCGTCACAGTCGCCAAGTCAGATTACAACGTTTTATTGTAAATTAATTTAAACAGTCCTATCACAGGCATAATCCATGTCACACTACGACGTTTATAGTAATGTTTTACTTTAATATGCAGTACCTGAAACCTCGTTACAGTACTCTGTTCATACACTTCACATAAATCTATAAGGCGTGTACCATTTACAAATCACCTTGATTCTTATCATTCACAAATAAAATATATCACCAGCTATCGAGCATGATTAAAACCACTCAACGCAACATCTCCCCTCAGTCTTTTTTTTTTTCACTTCACCTTTTTTTTTCTCAAAGGTGTTCCATTATAAATTAATGCAGGGTCTAAATGCTTGCAATTTGTCACACTTTCGTAAAAAAATGGTACGGGGTAAATAACGTGTATGAATAAACACTTTAAAAACAACTTCCCAAAAATAGTTAAATAGCCTAGTCATGGTATCACTTAAAAACTTAGTACAAATTAATGAAAATGTTAGGGACTTTTAACCCAAGAATTGAGAGCAGTATGATGGCTCTATGGTTAAGGTGTCTGACTTTAGATTGAAGAATCGCGGTCTCGGCTGGGATTTTCAAAGACTTTTAACCTTACCTTCACATCCGACAATGCTTGTTTTGTGTATGTGTAAACAGCCAGAAAGGCTCCGTGGTTCGGATTCCACGTTGAATTGTAGGTTCCCTATACCTAGTTAGGATGCGTGGCTACAACGGAGCTGGACTACACAGAAATTCTGTTAAATAGTACTAAAAAAAACCCAAGAAAAACAAGAAATTATTATTATAACGCAAATTTTTTGCATGTATTGGATCGGATTTGACCAGCATACGGACACCGGGGTACTTCTCTCAAAGCGGCGAGAACTACGACACCTAAATTTATTTCAGGTTTTATAGATTTAATCCTGGAAGAAGACTGCATTCGCTATCTTTATTATTGTTCTATCAATAGGGTTGAGATATTCGATGAAACACCGTATTAAGTTACCAGTCAAATCTGCACTTATTTTTTTTTTTAATTACGTTTTAGTGTATTACGCTTCTAACAGAGCTTAACTGCCCCCCAGTTTTGATCCATGAACGTTTTTAGAAAATCAAAATTAAGCATTAATTTGAAATTTATTTTGTAATGAACATTTAAAGTAATAACTGTAAACAGCTTGTGTTTATGGCTAGCTATCAGTAAGTAGGTTTCGAAGTCAATACTATAATGCTGGTAGCAAAACTGAACTATATTCATCACTTTTAACAGGTATGTCAAATCTGCTTCGAGTTTTTGAGGCCTTGAAACAAGCAAACTAACTGCCTGCATCAACACATCACTATTTGCAATGAAGTCCTCCTCTGAAACAAATTAATAAACAATTAATAAAGAAATTACATTTTTTGCTGCTGATTTTTTATCTATGATATTTTGTTCTGTGACTGTGTTAAGCTAGACTGTATCATTGTCAGCCAAAAAGTGAGTTCATAAGTCATGAAATTACCTATTTTTTCTATAACCAGAAAGCAAGGGAGAAATAGCTAATATAATTTGCGTATGAAGGAGGGACGGCAGTATCGAATTTGATCACTGTAAACTATGGCAACCATCTACGTTTAGCAGCTCACTAACGTGTGTGAAAGAGGGCACTTTTTTAACAGACTGGCGTTCATCCGTCATAAAAATATGTCTGTAAGGCATTAGAACATCATTCGGTACACTTATTATGGCAGGATGCAGGCATATGAACATATACCCTAGACATTGCATCAGCCGGAGGAATGGTCAATACTAGTCGCTACGAAGCCTGATTCAGTCTCCTGAAACTAGTGTGTCCTGGTTAGTTATTCCATTTTTCAGATTTTATTTTATAAAACTGAGGAAGGCATGAATTACGGTAGTGCTTTAATAAGTCGTCTTGTGGTGGAACTGTCAAAGCACAATCTTACCAGAAAATCGAGAGTAACGTTTCCAGGTAACAGTTGAAAATATGATATATTCCCAACAAAAAACGCTTATACTTTACACAAAATCAACAGACGAAAGAACAAAAACTATAGATAGCATAAGATTAGCGTGGTATTGCATCAGCCAGCGCGAAGAGAGAGGAGGCAAAATTGGGCCTGTCTTGCGCCATTCGATTTTTTTTTCTGGAAATGGAGTATACTGAAACGGGAAGGAATTCGGCCATGGCCTTTTGAAAGTATCATGCCGGGATTTACCTGAAGTGATTTCGGGATACCATGGAAAAGTTCAATTCTGTATGACCATACGAGGATTCGAATCCTCGTCCTCCCGAATGCGAGGACAGACCGAGCGTAGTGGGTAAGCGGTAAAATTTATTTATCTACTAGCTTCGAGCCCGTCAAAAATGACGGTTTGAATGCAATATTCTGGCAATTCATTTTTTTGTAGTTGGTTAATTATACGGAATTGTTATTACATTATGCTAATGGCCTTGATATTTCATTTGCAGTTCACATAACAATACAGTAGTAACTTCTACTGAATTAATGACGACGGAAGTATAGAATCAGTGAAATAAAAAAATGGAATCCCAAAAACGTTTGTTATCCATGTAATATTAGTTTTATTCCTGATCCAGGCACAATTCTGCACGTTAAAGGTGGACCTACTCCACCCTCATTAATTAATACCTTTAGTAACATGGCGCTTACAAAAGCAGTTTAAATTGTTTGTAAAACTTATTTCAGAGTGAATTATGCAGTAACAAAATGTGTCAGTTGCGATTCTGGTCAACTTAACCACAACCTACACTAATATTGCATTCGGAAATCATAGCTTGTATTACCCTCATATGAATAACGACGGGCATCACCTTTGTTGGTAGTAGGAATTTATTCTGGAAAAGCTTGTAAGAAAAAACGAATAACGATCGGGTCTACTGGAGATCACGATTCCGCCAAAATAACATGCAGTAATGGCGTCGTAATACTGCTGTAGTCAATCGCAAGACATTATTTTTCAAGCCTGGACCATTATTTTCAAGCAGAAATTAGGTTTTAATACAGCCTGGATCAGCATAAAACAGTTAAATGTACTTTACAGGAGTCTTGTGTTTGACCACGGCAATGTTATGACGCCAATTCCTGGCGGAATTGCGACCTTCGGTAAACCTCATTTATTTAAATAAATGCATTTTACTTTAAATGACGGAATGTATAATATCAATAACGGATAACTCATTTACTTGAGTGATACATTTGTACAGATAGTTAATTATACGGAATTGTTATTGCATATTGCTCATAACCTTAATTTTATGATGTTCCACGTATTTTGTTAGCAGTTCACATAGCAATACAGTTATAACTTCAACTGAATCACTGACGACGGAAATATAGAAACAAATTAAAAATAAATTCTAAATCCCAAAAACAATTCAGCACAATAAATATAGAACTACTTCCTTCCGCATGAATTAATACCTTCAGTAACATAGATATCGCTTATTAAAGCAGTTTACATTGTTTAAAAACTGATTTCGGAGTGAATTATGCTAAAAAAATGTGTCAGTTGCGATTCTGGTCAACTTAACCACAAACTCCACTAATATCTGTGTTCTAAAATCATAGTTTCTATCACCCTCATATAAATAACGACGGGTATCATCTATGGTGGTAGAAGGAATTTATTCTGGAAAAGCTTGTAAGGAAAAACTAATAACGATCATTTTTAATGATATTTTTCGTGATATGAGTACCATACTGTGGTTAGATCATCGGAGTATTTGGATATGATTTTTTCAAATAAATGCATTTTACTTTAAATGCCGGAAATTATAATATCAAAAACCGATAATTGTCATTTATTTGACTGATAGATTTCGGGATTTCGTACCGTTCGTGTAAACTTTCTCTGAAATGTTAATAAACTTCATTGTTTCTTATCTTCTGCCAAAAAATTCTTAGGTTATGTTTTAACCTAATTCTTATAACTGATACAGATAATATAACATAAACATCGAACACCATTCTCCTTACATGAGGTTCTGCATCTATTGCAACATGAAGTAACGAATGTAATATGGTGGCTATTGATTGGCAAGAGAAGGCTGGCACGTGAAGTTCTCTAGCCAGTAGCTATAGACGACGTACGCAGACCCCAGATTAGCATTTTATATAAGAGGATCTTGTTTCATGGATCCCTGCTGAGGAAGGACCTCTGGAATGTGAAACAGGTCATGGCTAATACACATACATACAAATGAGTCATAATCATAATGAAAACAATCACATTTACAAGGACAAATAAAAAAGAATAAAAATAAACATTAATCTTTACAACTGAGTTTTGAAAAAGATCTTATTGAATACAATTAATATTTTATTCAAATTTTTGAATGGAGTAGAAGGATTTGCCAATAACATAATTTATCAGTTTTTCTTTCAATATATCTTTATTATCTGCAAACTGTTTTATATTCTTTGGAAGTTTATTAAAAAGATGTTTCCCAGGATAATTAACTGCACTTTGTACTAATGACAGAGATGTTTGTGTTTTGTGCAAGTTATTTCTGTTTCTTGTATTGAAATTGTTTACCTGTGAATTAGATGTAAACAGGTTAAAATGTTCTATGACAAAGCACATGAGAGAATATATATATTGGGAAGTCACTGTAAGAATATTGAGTTTTTTAAAAAGTTGTCTGCAAGAAGTTCTTGCCCTCGCATCCGTATTCGGGAGGACGCGAGTTCGAATTCCCGTCTGGTCATTTGGGTTTTCCATGGTTTCCCCAAATTGCTCCAGGCGAGTGCCGGGATGCTATCTTCAAAACGCCATGGCTGATTTCCTTCCAGTTCCTTCACTCTGATTCTTTCCTGCCTCCAATGACCTCGACGTCGACGAGGCGTAAAGACATAAGCCAGCGAGGCCAGGGTGGTACCACTCACCCAACACACTCGGTCATAAAAACTGGTGTGTCCCTCGACACATGTGATAGAACGTAAAGTGAGATCTCTTTTAAATCGTGGGAACTAGTAGAGTACAGTAATAACAGTGATATTTTTAAAAACATTGAATAATAGTAGTCGAAGTTGTTAAAACTGATTATTTGTACAAAATTTCGCCTTATACGAGGGCTAAAGATGTTCAAAAATATCATAGGAAGAGTTATGGCGAATTCAAAAAGCTCAAAATGGCCAATTCCGAGCGTTCAGAGGTTTACCAACAACGCCTGAAAGAGGAGGCAAACCCGCATGGCACTCCGTGTAAGGTTATACAGGGCGTTCGCCGGGAAACGCAACCCACTGTTAGCGCTACAAGGAAGAAACTGCTCGCGGTGAGCGAGCGGTCAGCTTCCGGCATTGTTCGACCGTCGGCCGCGGACTATTTCATAATAATTACGCTTCATAAACTTCATAAACTTGTATGTGCTAAGCATTTAAATGTGACGTAATTCATTAGCTTACCTTATAAAAGATGCTGGAAGTGTTGACCCTCTTGTGAACTTCACATTTCACATCTTCTGAACATATTTCGAGACACACGCTGCCCTAACTGACTTAATGATTTTTTGGGCGACCGTTTCTAGTCGAAAAGCGATAATCGTCAATTTTCTCCTCTGTGAGAGTACGGTTGACCGACAGTCTCTTTTTGTTAAAAAATGAACCCGTTTCTCTTACTTTTTTAACCAGACGCAGAATTGTTGATTTAGCTGGCAGTAAAGCGCCAGGAAATTCGCGACGAAATTTACTGCGACACTTTTTAAACGACTTCTTCTTCACATATGTATCGTAGAGAATATTATTTGTTGCAAACTGTAACGTACCATAATTTTACTCACACTCAAACACGGTACAGATTAGTAAGAGTATGAAGCCCCAAACCAGCCAAAACCGCAAAGAAACGTTTATTCACAACACTGATTAATAAGAGACTGAAGTCACAAACTAGGTACAATGCAAAGAAACCGTTCTTAACAATGTAAGGGTCCCATTATACTGCGTCACTGCACTGTTGGGGCAGCGGAGGTCTTAAACAGTGCGGTGATTCACGGTGCCGTGTGGCGGGAACTGCTGGCTCGACTGACCGAGCAAGTTGCCGACGGCAACAGACTGGGAGGGTAGCGTTTTCCCGCGAACGCCCTGTAATTGACCCACGACCGAGAACTTCAGCAGATTAACAGATCTACAGAACAGCCGACATATTCTACGCTTTTCAAAAAGACAATCTGCGTCCATTTTCTGTTCACAGAGTAGCATGGGTTGTGTGATCGTACGCTACAGATGCAATTTACCGTCCGTAGCTAAACCGTTCCATTTAAGAAGTGGGTAAACGCTAGCTCAAATTTTTCTCATTTGCATTGATTTTTCAATTGATGTGTAACTTTAACTAACCCTATTATCAAGCATCAGCTTTAAGTACTTGTCCGTATCGGCAATGCAGTGATTGATAATACAGAGAAGAGTCTTTCAATTCATGGCTGTTAGCTAAAGTCCTTACGAAAGTGTCCACATAATTGATACATAGATTGGGCTAGGATTGTCTCACAATCAGACGCCACAGGTTTTCCTTTGACTTTATTGGCAAGATGCAAAATATACCTGTCATTTGCGAGTGAGGCGGAGTTCTTTTCCCCGAAGCGATTTTGTTACCAGGAGCCCAATGTGTTCAGATTAACCGTTCAACACCAATAAAAGATTTATGGAGCGATCTATCTTTTGTCCAGAGAACAGTGGAGAACAGTGCCGGGTCTTTAACTGATTAGGTTAGTATTATTATTTTTTTTTTTTTTGCTGTCATCAGTCTTTCGACTGGTTTGATGGGTTGATACATTCCTCCATTCTTTCCCCTTACAACCCACGTCATCAGTTATCTGCTTCATATATTGTAATCTCTGTCTTCCTCTACAGTTCTTACCGTCGACTGTTCCCTCCACTAACAAATTAACCAATCGACCATATCTCAAAATATGACCTACCAGCCTATCTCTTCCTTCTGTAAGCTTCTTACACACACTTCTTTCCACACCCATCATTTCCAAAACTCGTACATTTTGTACTTTGTCTGTCCACTTAATTTTCAACATTCTTCTGTGGCACCACATTTCAAATGCTTCAATTTTCTTTCTTTTTGGTGTTCCTACAGTCCATGCTTCGCTACCATAAAGTCTGTGTTCCACACATAGAGTTTTAAAAAGTTCTTTCTAATTCCTAGACCAATATTTGAAACTAAAAGATTTCTCTTTTTCATGAAGGCTCTTTTTGCTAGTGCTGCTCTGCTTCTACCATAATTCCTGCTTCGGCCATCGGTTATAATTTTACTTCGCAAGTAGAAAAATTCACCAACTTCTTCTATCGCATCCGACCCTATTTCTATGTTTAATCTACTATTATTGGTATCACTTCTGCTGCATTTCATCATTTTTGTATTGTTTTGGTTTATAATTAGTCCAAGTCTTCCTTCAGTATTATTTTCACGATATTCAGTAAATTTTCAATATCGTCAATCTGTTCTGCTAACAACATAATTTCATCAGCAAATCGGTTAGTATATTACAACTTTTCTTCTCGATTGGTAATCATATACAGCAATGAAGGGCTTTATAAACGTCATTCCCATCAAAGTAGTTTTCTATCGATAGTTTTGCGGAATTCAAATTGCATTCCTTCCCAGTTTTCCCACGTCTCTTTATCACCAATGATGCCAGTGATGGTTATGGATAAAATCAAAGTACGATTTCCTAAATATGTTCTGTCGAAGATTGTGAATACAGTTTTCACTGTGTTCTTCAATCTTCTTAAATCAAATTCTCTTAGGTAGAGCAATAACTCCAATAAGCCTGAATGTAATACTTTTGAACTGTCTTTTGTAGTGTAGTTTAATCTTGGTATGTTTTTTTTATTTTTTTTCTTGTGTCTTTCATTAGTTTTATCAATATTTAATTTTGTAGAATTGTTGCTGCACTGTTCTTCGTCTGTGGAATTTGGTTTGACGGGGAGGGAGTGCAACTACTGCGTGTCAGAGAGGTTAGGAGTCTCATTCGTCCCGCCCCTCTGTTGTTCTTGTTGCAGCTGCAGCCTGGCATTTCGTGATTGCACATTTTCTTTTACGGCGGGCAGCTCCGACAACTGGCTGGGTGTTGCAAGGCACACTTTGGGCACTTTTGTAGCTCTCCGTTTCTCACAGAGTTGTTCCCTTTTGCTATTAACACAACATGAAGCTAGCCTTCAGTTCTTCTATCTGTGCCAGAAACTTCAGCCCTTTATACACTGGAATGCGACTCCAGTCGTCTTGACCATCTCAGCTTTAACACGTTTGGTCCTAGAATATTCTAAATAATATATTTTCTACCTTTCCATGTTGTTTTTTAACCAAGGGGAGGCAGATAGAAGTCTTTAACCTTCAACTGTTCTATTACTAGTTCGTTCACTTGCGTATCTATTTATTGGTAACTTAATATCAGATGCTACCATTAACATACGCATTTGTAGGGGATTAACAGACCTGATTTTTCCATATCTAGTAAATATTCAAAGAATCTATTTCTTTCTTTATTATACATCGTCAATACTTCGCTCTTAGTATGAGACAGAACATTTTGTCTTTAATCTAGTTGAATCTGTGCTGTTAAGAATTACTATGTGGCTATTTTAACTATTTTTCGGAGCTACTGCAACCATGTACGCGTTAAAATACTTTTTTCTGGAATAAATTCTGACCAGAAAATTGAAGTCAACCTTGTTTTTAGGGTCACCTGTACCCATAGGGAAATGGAACACTATTAAACGCCTCTAGTTAGTAAACTAGATAGGTTTCGTTAACCCAAAAAAGAATATCGTATACAATATTTATATTCTCGAGGCGATCCACAGAAGCAAATGGGACCGAAAAAAATATGAGGACTATGATAATTTTTTTTTATTTGTATCCGTCAAAGTTGAAAATTTTAGACGATAATTGCTACAACCTCAATCTAGAAAACGCTGTTACCGGGAAACTTGAAACTGTGTGCAATATCAAACATCGCCTGTATTTAAATTAAATATACTTCAAACACTTATATCTGATAAATTCTATAAGTTTTATTTTTTAATTTTTGTTTTGTCATATAGCCAACTCGATAGTAATTATGTCACTCAGTGCTTTCAGTATCTCCAGTATAAAAAATTTTCCAGTTAATTAGACATACCACAGGGCGGACCTTACATTCACAGACACAACACTTAAACACCAATGCCCGCGGCCGGACTCGAACCGGCGACATTCAGCACGTGGAACTTGCGCTCTAGCCCCTAAGCTACCGAGGCCGGCCCATTCTGTAAGTTGTCAGAAAAACCGGCAAAGGTATTATTTTCAGTTACTTTGACCGTTTTTATCCATTAATATTTAATATTGTTGGATTTTTTGTGGCTTTAAACCTCCTTGTGATGGATTTATTAGATTTTTCCAACTGTTTTAAACTATCCCGCACTATCGATACTCTTATTAGAGAAACCGTATACTGCGTGGTTGTCTGACCTTTCACTGTTCTTTCCTGAATCGTTTGAAACGGTCCATTTGATTCGTTAGGCGTGCAAAACTATTCCCCACTGGTTCATTAACCGTGAAGACTAATTTCTCAGCTTCCACGTGATATGTGAGCTAAGCTCCAGCGTGCATTCTCTTTGGGACTGAGGTCCTTGGGCTGTCTGGTGCGTAGGAGGTGAATGATAAAGAGAATGGGCAGGGAGAAATGTGGACATTGTCTCGAGAGTTCTTACGGGCAACGCGTTAGAATGGGAATATATGAAAATGTGATTGTTTATGTTATCTACCCTAATATAATCAGACCCGCCAGCGTGGCTTCGCGCGTTAAAGAGCTATTTTTCAATAAATACTCCAAATGTATTTATTCAGTATAAATCCCAAGTAACGTCATTTGCCAAACCTCGACAAGCCGTCTCAAATTGAAACGTGTGGATAGGGCGTTTGTCTTGGCTTGTGTAGGCTTGCTAGCACTTGTGGCTGATCCGATGGAATGTCGGCTTTTTGGCACAAATCAAAGAAAGTTTGCGGCAAGCGCTTGCGAAGCTCTCACATTCGGGAGGACGCCGGTTCAAATCCCTGTCCGGGCATCCAGATTTGGATTTTCCATTGTGTCCCCAAATCACTCCAGGCGAATGCCGGGATGTTTCCTTCGAAAGAGCATGGCCGATTCCATCTCGTTTCATGTCCCCAGTCCCACCCGCCTCTAATGACCTCGCTGTTGACGAAGCGTAAAGCCATAAGTAAAAAGAAAAAAACTTGAGAAGCGTCTGTGCGGACTTAGTATTGTTTGTGCACTGACGGCCGACAGACATGTGTTCCTTTTTTTTGTGATAGAAGTGCTGCAGGAGAAATGAATAATTGGTCCAACAAGCATATTTTGCAATTCCTTGAATGCTTCCAAGCATAATCCTGCGTTTGGGATCCGAAGAATAAAGACCATACAGATAAAAAAAAGGTAGCTGATCCATATAGTCTTCATAGTAAAGTTTTAAACAAAAATTGTCATGGATATTAAAGAAAAGAAAGAAATTCTTACTGGTCTGATTTCGTAAATATTTTTAAAAAAAAAAACCAAGATTATATTCGTTCTGGCTCAGGTATAAATTTATTTATTTAAACTACATGCGTGTAGATTAAGACAATAAATTTTATAAATAGATGATTCAAAGAAACTGTATTATTTTATATATTTCTTTTTGAAATTTTTACTAATAATTATTGAAATGTCTATAACTTATCTAAAAACTAACATAGTTGTAAGTATTACTAACAAAATATGGATGTACATCTGACGTAAATAATTAATAACTAATAATAATTTTCCATCAAGAGTCGAAGATATTTACGAACGAATCTGGTTGGCATACCATATTATGGAATTGTTTCTTCTGCCAGTATATACCACCAACATTGGGTTGAACTCAGAAACGGTAAGCAAAAGACTTCAACATTTTGGAATTGATCAATTTTATTTTTATAGGTTCTTTTAGGTACATGTTATGAAGTTAAGTTAGAAGTTAGGTAGGTATACAATCAGTTAGAACTACTTATCGTATTCGTACAAAAATGTGAAGTAAACTCGTCTCTAATCTTGATGGTATTTAGCGGTTATCTTCGAGGAACATGTAGAAAATTTTGTATTGCATTATATTCATTTATATTCTGCCATGCACCGGGTGTTATCAGATTTCCATTACTATCGTATACGTACTATGTTTCGGGGAAAGTATATTTTTCTGAAGAAGTTCTCAATTTTCTGAGAAAGTTATGTAGTAGCACACGGATCGTAGTAACTTCCTTCACAGCTTCAAGATCTAAATTAATAGTTATTCGAAAAATTCTAAATACTGAAGTTATGATGTGAAATGTATTCTCCACTGCAACCAGAGACCTAGATATTGATTAAATATCCTTTTTCGCTGTCAGATCTCATTATTTCCTGGTTAAGGCGTCATAACATGCGTACTGAGTGCAACAGCACCATCTGCTAAAGACGCGTATGATACCGTACGTTTACGTTATTATTCGATCAGGGAAGTGGGCATGGCTTGGGAAAGTTGATTTCGTTTCTGCAGATTCTTTGCCATGATAGTGAATTTTTTAAAATACCACCATCGCTAACCCTCCCCTGACATCTTATGTCAACAAATGTATATTCGTTATTGATATCGACTAATACCAAAAGAACTGCACTGATATTTATTTTGTACTTGTAATATTCAGTTCCGCTATGAGGTGGGCTCTCGATAACTATATCTTTGCGGTCCATTGACCCCACACAATGTGGGAATTTACTTCTGTATCCTCTTCTATTAAATCAATTTCCGCCGTAAAGGGAATCTGAAATTATTGAGTACTAGCCTCGTACCCGCGACTTCGTACGCGTCGATTAAGAATTTTTTTGCCTGAATCAAATATAAAAGGTTGTTGGTAACGAAGGATTGGTCCCAAACAATATCGAGTCGGCATAATATGACAGGAAAGCTATCACTATATCATTCTACCGTCGAACCTGCCTCTTGAAGAGAATCAATTTCCAACATATTTCTGTCACTATTAGATAAGATTTCAAAATTTCGTGACTACAACAGTTAATCATACTGGAAAAAATATCCTGTGCCCTTCATACAGCTTTCCTTATAAAATTCCATCACAGCGATATAGCCATATAGTCGTCAAAACGTAACAAAAGACAGAGACTTACTTCCGTATTTATATTAGTATTACTGTGGTTCACACTCACACACTGACTGCGAACAACACCTGAGGGATCATTATAACGTAAATAAGTGTACACCTACAACATTGCAAGACTACCTACGATTTGCCTCGCATTGCACCCCTAACTTTCTAATATCTGCAGTTTAACATTCAATCCGAATAACCTACGGCCCAGGCCTGACTCTTACGATGAAAAATAATTTTTAAAATCTCAGCCTCCACGGAGATTTGAACCGGAGACCACGACGTTCGTAAGCAAGCGCTTTAGCCACTGAGCTGCCAGCCCCCTTCACGCAAAAACGGTACGGAGATGTCCACATCCAACGTGTCTGTCTATCGCCGTATTTCGATGTTATGAGACAACATGTGTTATTTATACAGATAATTTTTCAACCAAATGTAGACAGTATTTTTCTCCTTGTTTCAAAGGATAAGTGTGCAAAGTTTCATCGAGATAGGATGAAAACTGTTGATTTGTATGAAGAACAAACAAAGTCCAGTGCCCTCCCTACAGATTTTCTCGTCAAATTCCGTCAATATCGGTATAGGCATTTAATTGTCAAAACGTAACATAAGACAGAGACTTACTTCCGCATTTATAGTATTCCTACTGCAGATTACACACACACTGACTACGAATCACCCCTGACGGATCAATATAACGTAAAAAATTGTACATCTACTGTATTGCAAGACTACCTACGAATTGCCTCAGGTTGCACCCCTACCTTTGTGATATCTACAGTTTATAATTCAATCCGAATAACCGACGGCCCAACCGTGACTCTTACGATCAAAAACAATTTTTAAAAATCTTAGCCTCCACGGAGATTTGAACCGGAGACCACGACGTTCGTAAGCAAGCGCTTTAGCCATTGAGCTGGCAGTCCACGACACGGAAACACCGTACGGATATGTCCATATCCAACGTGTCTGTCTATCGCCGTATTTCGAAGTTATGAGACAAAATGTGATATTTATACAGCTAAATTTTCAACCAAATGTGGACAGTATTTTTCTCCTTGTTTCAAAGGATAAGTGTGCAAAGTTACATCGAGATCGGATGAAAACTGTGGATTTGTATGAAGAACAAACAAACAAACAAACCAACAAACAAACATTCATCTTTATATATAAAGATTATGTTAAAATAATAATTAAAATTTGAAGTTATTTTTTCGCGCCGCTTTGTTTATAATCAAATCAAATTCTTGCAGCAATCGAGATCATCAGAAACAGCTGTCGAAGAAACGGTGGATAAAGCCGAGTTTGGCGAGCTCCTCGAATCCTACACCTGCGGTTTCTTTACCATCTACAAAGGAATGTACGGAAAAATCTCGTTGTCGTACTGCATCAGATGTAGCTGAACAGCAAATGGCCACAGCGTTTAGCCAATCAACGAATGTACTTAGTCAACGCCAGTCAGAAACTTCAGGTCCAAATAAGGGAGAAGATGATTGTGGTCTGTACGTTAACCTTTCAGCCAAAAAGATGCGAGAACTTCCCAAAGACGACAGAAAGTTAATGATGTATGTAACAGATGGCTTATTTATAAAAAAAAAGAATTAAACAGACGTCATTTTCGGGTGAAATACCATTCCCTCAGTGTTCATTTCAATATTCAACACCATCAGCGTCAAGTGGAAATATAGTAGTACCAAACCAACCTCCACTCGTTCAAACGTTTTTTCTGAAACTTCTTCCACACCAAACCATGATTTGTTGACCACGAATCCCATCTCGAATAGAAAGAACCTGCACTCCATTATCATCATGACCTCCTCAGAACAGGGATGACAACATAATTTTTTCTCAACCAAATCTAACTCATCGAATCCAACCATAAAAGTAATATCTGATGAAATAATCGTGCTTCCAAGGTAAAACATAATTAACGCAGCATTCCAGAAGGCAAACGAAGATTTCGAGCAGTATGATGCAATTTCATAAATAATAATAATTGTTCGGAACACTAATTAATATTTTTGTACAACTAAAATATTTTAAAAAAATACCAAACATGTTTTAAATTCCCATTATTTCATATTTTAGAACATTATTAATAGTTCTGCAGACTTGACGAATAATTTTTGATATGGTCTGGAAGGATACTTTAAACAAATAGTGTAGACTTTTGTAACCGTCACCAAGAGCTAAAACGATATTTATCTGGTTATTATATCTTCTCTGAAGTCTGTATCTTCTTTAAGAATAATAGGTGAAGTTTCATTCAGCAAACATTCAAAATCAGCATATCTCATGCGGCAGAAGTTATCAAACTGTCCAGAAGCTTATTAAATTTTTCTTCCATAAAATCCCTGCAATCAACAATAACTGATACAGACATTATAATACCGTTAAAACAATAATTTCATATACTTATATTGAATGAAATACTTATATGAAATTACATAGTAATCATGAAATTATAATATAATAATTACCTGGTAGGTTTCTGTGGATTTTTACATCCACTATATTCTTTGCCGTCTTTCTAATTTTTATTTTTATAACAAAAATAAGTTAGGCCAAACGTTATTGGTGATACAACTTCGACGTCAGTCTTGCTTGCTTTTCCAAAACATACAAACGCACTTGCAATTATGTGGATCTACATCTACATCTACATATATACCCTGCAATTCACAAAATTGTGGGTGGCAGAGGGTGCTCAGCACCAAAGCTAATCTCTTTGCTGTGCATTCCAATCCCTAATGGTACGAGGGAAAAAAGAATTCATATAAGAATCAGTCCGGCAACTTATTTCTCTAATTTTATCTTTCCTGTCCTTTCGACTCAAATAGGTTGGTGGAAGAAGTATTTCACTACACTCAAAAGTGAAAGTGGGAGTACGCGTGTTTTCCAATAGGTTTAAACGAAACGTGCGTCGTCTATCTACCAGAGACTCCCAACCTAATCTACTAATCAGTTCTGTGACGCTTTCATAAGGACTGTAGCAAGCGGTCACGAATCGAGCTGCTCTTCTCCGTACTTTCTCTATACTTTCGATCAATCCCTTACGAAACGGGTCCCAAATGGCACAACAATAATCCAAATGTGGACGCACAAGAGATTTGTACGCTATCTCCTTTGTTTGTTCATTACAATTTTTCAAGATTCGACCTATGAATCGCAGCCTAGAATTTGCTCTACCTACTAACGAATTAATGTGTATGTCACATTTCATGTTCCTTTGTACTGTTACTCCCAAATATTTCATAGAATCGACCATATCAATAACTGAACTGTTTACCTCGTATTTCTGAACAATCGGATTCTTTTTGTTAGTTATGCTCATTGTCTTGCACTTTTTACAATTTAGAGTAAGTTGCCACTCAGCGCACCAAGCCAAAATAACATCCAGATCGCGCTGAATTTCTAAGCAATCGGCCAAATTTCTTACTTCCCTATAAATAACCGCATCATCAGCAAACAATCTAAAAAGGCTTTTCACTTTGTCTCCGAGATCGTTTATAAAAATTAAGAAAAGAAGTGGTCCTATTACACTTCCTTGAGGTACACCCGATGTAACATCTAGATTAGAAGAACTTTCTCCTTCAACGACAACATACTGCGAACGACCAGTTAGAAAATCCTTTATCCATTCACAAAGCTGATCCGATATACCGTACGCTCAAAGCTTCGCTAAAAGGCGGTTGTGTGGCACAGAGTCAAAGGCTTTGTGGAAATCTAAAAAAAAATTGCATCTACTTGTGAACCTGTATCGATGTTTGGCTTCCCAAAATTAACAAAGCGTCTGTAGGACCTTGGAGTTTGCGGCAAGTGCCAAGCGTGTGGACTCGGGTTTAGATGAGTCTCTATGCAAGTTCATTTTTCTTCTACGATAAATTCACCCTAAGTTGCAACTCCATTCTCTGAATAAATCTGCTGAAGATAGGTATAATTCAGGAAACGATGAAGAGCAGGGAGCCTGGTATACTGAGCTGCATTTCGTCGATTTTCACCACACACCATTATCAACTCTTTGTGGTTTCATGCGCTGTACCTTCTCTACTACAGCTCTCCGAGCGTGGTGGGTGAACGGTTAACGTTCTGGCCTCGCATTCCGGAGGACGCGGGTTCGAATCCCTTTCCAGATTTGGGTTTTCCATGTTTTCCCCTAATCACTCCAGGTGAATGCCGGGATGGTTCCTTCAAAAAGGCCATGGCAGAATTCCTTCCTGTTCCTTGTCCCCAGTCCCATCTTGCTGCAAATGACCTTAGCCGTCTACGAGGTGTAAAGCAATAAGTAAAAAAAATAAAAAATACTACAGCGCAACCCGAATGAAGTTATTGTAACTTAAATGCGCTAGAATCCAAAGTGTAACCATATCGTTACACTTAGTAAATGTTTTTGTAAGAACATCAATTACTTTCATGATGAAAATACACGTTGAGTTTGTTGCTACTGATCATGGCAGTGATGCACAAGATCTGGTGATTTGTCCCAACCACATTCTAGTTTGTTCTTCTCCAAGTCATAGAAATTTTCTGCCAATCGTAGGAAATATGGGGGGAGGCTTTACGTCTCATAGACGTCGAGATCAATAGATACGCAGAGAATCGTGGTGGAGGGATTGCAAAGAACGGTAAGGAATTCAGCCACGAAATTTTGAAGAAAATGTCCTGCCTATCACGTGGAATGAAATTTGAAACCATGGAAAACAGAGATCTAAATGGCCGAGCGTGATAGGTTAGTGGTAACGCTCTGGCCTTGCATTCGGGAGGATGCGGGTTCGAATACCAATCCGACCATCAATATTTCGACTTCCCATGGTTTCCCAAAATCACTCGAGGTGAAAGTCGAGATTGATCCTCCAAAAGTCGATGGCCAAATTCCTTCTTGTCCCTTGCCTTCAGTGTTTCCTCGACTCTATTTACCTAGACGTCGACGAGGCATAAAGCCATATGCAAAAAAACTAAAAGAAGAACAGAAAGGGATGTAAATCCACGTCCTTCATAACGCCAGGCCCCAGGCTTAACCACTCACTTACCAGGCTCGGTAAACAGTTTACGAATATAACTTGCATGTATGTGTTCTGTAGGTTAATTATCATCTAGAGGAATATTTTTTGATCATTGCAATAAAGCGTAATCTGAGTACCCAGGAGGCGGATGTTCTGCTAAGTTAGACACCCAGCTCTTTTATGTCTGTAGTTTTAATTTTTAGCCTCAGGCGCTTGCATTTTCGAACGCTCTCCACTTATTGACCGCTGGCATCGTATAACAAAATAATTGTATTAATCAATGAAAAATCATGTACTGATCAATTGAAATAGATTTACAGTGAGTTTGTATTTAAAACAATGAAAGGACAACCTTTCTAAACACAAAACAGTTGCAGAAATTAAGCTTAAATTTCCTAAAATTTTATCAATACAAAAGTTCTCAAGGTTACCTGTGAAATTCTCCAGCGAAAGTTGAAATGTACTAGTATACAATGCACAAGAAGCTTTGCTACATTTATGGTATCATTTAGTGCGCGATGTTTAAAATAATTGCAGGGGACGTGTTGGAGCATTTAAACGCTGAAGTTAATAGCGTCGCGAGCTCTCCAGTGTTTCTGCTAAATTAAATAGTTAAATAACAGCAGCTGCTGTATGAAGTACATTAATGACTAGTAACGGAAGTAAGAATGTAATTCAGCTGTTACGCAAGGCGAAGGAACATTTAGCAGCACACTATCTTAGTATTTATTTTGTCAATCAGTTTAACAGAAATGCTAAATTATTCATATACAGAAAGAGTCTTTAACCCTAGGATGCATATACAGGGCCTCCGAGGCCCTTGTATGTCTTCATTTTTTTTAAAAAATCTGTAATTTTTTGTTTGATTTCAAACTGCTTTCTAGTACTCTTTCACTAACACTGTGACATTCCTCCTACCAAGTCTGAACGAGATACCTTTTTAAGTTTTCTGTATAATTCTATACGTTTACCCATACACCGTGAATGCATAAGCAGGGCTTCAGAAGCCCTCACATATTTATAAATGTTCTTTAGCCTATATTGTCTTCAACATTTGTTTGGGAGCAGTTATTAATTCAACAATAACTGTAGTAGTATTTCCAGCAACTGGAGTGCCAACAGCAGCAGTAGCTGGAGTAGTAACTAAAAAATAATACACACTGCTTTCACATATTGGCGATGTCGGTGTATCATTGATCTTTTTGCTATCAAATGTTTTATTATTGCATAGTATTGTTATCCTGTGCTGCTCTTGTCAGCCTCATTGTTACTGTAGTTTGTTTGTTGCTGCAAGGCCCATATTGTTACGAGTATGACTCGTTTAGTGCTGCACAAGCTGCTGTTCGAGGGACACGTCTTTTGCTATGGCTTCGACACGCAAAGCAAGAGAGTCAGTACGTGCAAATGCAGCTAATTTTGAAAGTGTTGTGGCTCAGTGGTTTGAAGAAGATGATTCTTGCGAGGAAGGAAATATTTTTGAAGATGCAAGTAGTGAAGAATCAGCCAATGAACCTGCAGATGTGAATATTGAGGCAGATGACAGTCCTTCCGATAATATTACTTCATCAGAGTCTGAAAATGAAGAACCACCACAAAAAGGTATAGAAGACCACACATACATTAGTCGGAATGGAACGATTTGGAAATTAGAACCTCCTGCAACTTTTCGTACACCTGTCCATAATATCGTAAAGAAGGCACCTGGTCCAGCCCGTGGTTTGAAAACCTGTAAACCTAAGGATGCCTGGGACTATTTCATCTCCAAGGAAATACTAGAGGAAATCATCAACTGCACAAATATTGAAGGCAGAAGAGTGGCTGCTTTGCGTGGTAAAACGTGGAAAAACGTTTCGCTTGCTGAAATGGAGGGTTTTCTTGGTCTTTTACTGCTTTCTGGTGTTGAGAAGAGTTGGGATGTCCCTATTAGAGAATTATTCTTGGATGAAAAGGCAAATCCTACATATAAGGCCACCATGTCAGTAAATAGATTTGAGGATATAAGGAGAATGATTAGATTTGATGACAGGCGTACCCGTGAAGCTCGATCTGCAGATGACAAACTTGCAGCTGTTCGTTATGTATGGGAACTATTTCTTGACAAGTGTAGAAATAGAATGATTCCCAATGATTCGCTCACAGTTGACGAACAGCTAGTCCCATTCCGTGGAAGATGCAGCTTCACCCAGTATATGCCCTCTAAACCAGCCAAGTATGGCATAAAAATATTTTGGTTATGTGATGCTACATCTGCATATGCTTTAGACGGAATTGTTTACACGGGAAGGAAGCCGCATGAACCTATTCAGAAAAATCTTGGATTGAATGTGGTGAAAGATCTTGCTAAAAGCATTGAAGGATCATCAAAAAATATTACTGTTGACAACTTCTTTACTAGTGTCCAGCTGGCAGAAGAGATGCTTCAGAAGCAAATTACAGTGGTGGGAACAATCAAACAAAATAAACCAGAAATTCCTAATGAGATGAAACCATCAGCCTCAAGAGCGATTCATTCCTCTTTGTTTGCATTTAGAGGTGACATTACAATGGTGAGTTATGTTCCCAAAAAGAAAAAGTCTGTAGTTCTCATTAGCACAATGCATCACGACAGAAACATTGATGAAACTCATGCAAAAAAGAAACCAGATATAATAAAGTTCTATAACTCTACGAAGGGTGGAGTAGATCAAATGGACCAGAAAATTCGTTATTACACTTGCAAGAGACAAACAAGAAGATGGCCATTTGCATTATGGATGAATATGATGGACGTTGCAGCAATGAACAGTGAAATTTTATTTTCCGCCCAACATCTGACATACCATAGTGGAAGAAGTGATAAAAGGCGTTTGTTCCTAAGAGATTTAGCAGAGGAAATGGTAAGACCACTAATGGAACTTCGTATTCAGATCCCTAATCTTCCAAAGAAAATCGTTGATGCCATGCAAAGATGTGGTGTTCAGAAAGATGTCATATTGCCGAACCAACTACCTGTTTCAGGAAAAAGAAGAAGATGCAATTATTGTCCATATAATAAACACAGGAAAAGTGCTATGACATGCATTAAATGTAAAACCAACATTTGTAAGGAACATAGTGGCGTTCTTTGTGCTTCTTGTTTGTCACATGTTGAAAACTAAGAAAAATGCAATTTTATGTGAACAATGAATAATAACTTTTTGTCAAAATATTGCCTATATACATAATATTGTGAATAATGAGTATGTTTTAATTGAAGAAATTGGTTGTAATAAATGTTATAAAATGTAAACTGCAACTTATAAGTGAATTAATTAATAAAATGTTAATCAGGCCCACCAGATCCTGTTACTGTATCTTAGGAATCTTTCAATATGACAGTAAATTTGACAGAAATAAATTTAACTCCAAAAAATGATTATATGAAAAGACGAAAATTTAAAATTAGGCAGGGCCTTGGAGGCCCTGCATATGCATTCATGTGTGTTTTCGGCACCATGCATCCTAGGGGTTAATGATTTGTTGGCTGATGTCAGCTCTATGCTTCGACATTTTTTCAAACTACAGAGTAACCGTATTAGATAAAGAGTAAGGATCAAACTTAACACATTCGTTTTCGACTGGCCGACAGTTCAAACCCGATCTACATCTACATCCATACTCTGCAAATCACAAACATTGTAGGTGGCAGAGGGTGCTAAGCACCAAATCCTAAACCCATGCATTCCAATCCCGAATAGCACGAGGAAAGAAGGAATACATAAAAGAATCAGTACCGCATCTTATTTCTCGGATCTTATCCCTCCGGTCATTGCGACCTAAATAGGTAGGCGGTAGAAGTATTTCCTTGCACTCGTAATTTAAAGATTTTCGCATATTCTCCAATAAATTCAGACGCAAACTACGTCGTCTGTCTTTCAAACTATCCCAGCCCAATCTATGTATCAATTCTGTGACGCTTTCATAAGGGCTGTGACAACAAGTCACGAATCTAGCGGCTCTCCTCTGCACCCTCTCCACTGAGTCGATCAGGCCCTTGTGATACGGATCCCAAACTCCACAACAGTAATCCAGATGCGGACGCGCTAGTGTTTTATACGCTATCTCCTTTGTATGAGCATTACAGTTCCTCAAAATACGACCTATGAATCGCAATTTAGAATTAGCCTTGCCTACGACGGAAGTTATGTGCAAGTCCCATTTCGTGTTGCATTGTACTAACACCCCCAGGTACTCAGTCAAGCTTGGGTTTAATTATGTAATTTGTGTCGTAATTACTGCCAATAAACTATTAATCAATTTGAAACTATCCATTGTGAATCAATATTTAGTTATGAATAAATGAAATATTAACTGTTTGCTGACTGAATTAAAGTTTTCATAACATTGCTTAAATCGCCTTCCAGTTGCCAAACTAAATAATTGGTATGACGGTTAGAAATGAATTATACTACTTTTTATCATTTGTTATTAAGTGATTTTGGGCAAGCATGCAAAATCGAAACCATAAAGGCCGAACCGGGATCAATACCACGTCCCCACGAATGCTACGTGCAAGACGCTTACCCCACGCTTCGGTTACCACTTCAGCCATTGAGAATATTCATAATTGTTCTTACGAAACTACTGACACGTATTTGAGTTTTGTCCAAAGAATAACTCACCCTCCGTTCAACATCATACCTGACATGAAGTAAACTGCTGTTTGTTTTGCTTCTATCGGCAGGAGGAGAGCAAGGGTAAAGGGTACACAACCGTATAACATAAATAAAGGCAATTGCGAAAGAACAAAATAAACATTGACGAAACTCTTTCTCCAGCTTTGTAAATGAATTTTTCATATAAAACTGGAGACAAATCTAATATATAAAAATGAACGTTCGTTCGTTTGTTTGTTTGTCGGTTTTGTGGTTTGTTGGTTTATTCGTCTTCTATGCGTTCCTACATCATTCATCCAATTACGATGAAACTTTTGTGAGCTGTTATGTGCCCGTCTGCGAAGGTTTCTGACCAAAAAAATTCCAAAAGAACACACCACCTCTCCCCCAATACACCACTAATTTTTTTCCAAATATTCGATACACGAACCCACAGTTTTTATCCGACATCAATGGAACTTCACACACATAAACTTCAAACACACAGAAAAAGACTGTCTACTTATGTTTGAAAAAAAAACCACACCTTTTCACCTTTACCTCCATCCCCTAAATTCAGTTTTTAATCAAACTTTGATAGTACTTACCACACGTATGCTTCAAAATAAAATGATCTGTAGCTGAATAGTTAACGCAATTACTTACGAAATTTTCTGTCTTAAGCCACGGTTTCAAATCCAGAGGGAAGCAGGAATATTTAGGAGATGCATTTGATAATCTGAGTGACACCCCACGTTCCGTGGTTCAGATTCCACTATAAACTGGAGGTCCCAGAGGAAAGAACTGGGAGTCCTGCCTGTGACACAATGGGTTAGTACACCTCCTTCGAAAGGATTCAATCAACCGTCGGGTTGTGGACTAAGTTAGTTTCTTTACTTTAAAGCAAAGATAAAAATACAGTCTACATTTGGTTTACAAGAAGCTAATCCCTCTCCCCCTTTACGCCAACCCACAATTTTTTCCCACGTTGTTCATACTAACCCAAAGTTTTTATTTGGGTTTGATAGTATTTAGCAGCGGTCTGGTAGCTAAGTGGTTGAGGTACTTACGTTCAAAAGTTTATTTGTCCGGTCCCAGGTTCAAATTCCATGGGAAACAGAAATTTTTGAGTTGTACATGGTCAATGGCTTAGTATGCCTCCTTCGGATTATGGACTAAGTTAGTTTTTTACTTTAAAACAAAGATCAAAATACTGTCTACATTTGGTTCGCAGTACCAACCCCCCTTCTCCTTTATACCCTTATTTTTTTCAAATTACCAAGAGAAATTATGAATAATGTGCTAAGAATTTAAGGAAGAATTTAAAGTTGAAATTTGTAGACGGCAAATGTAGGTGGGTGCAAGAAGGGGGGAGATGGGCGTGTATGGAAGTTGCCCCCGGAGCGTGCGTTCCATTACAATTAAAGTAAATTAAATGTTCTTTGTACAAACCCACTGTTTGTATCCGATGGAACTTTTCACACGTTTACTTTAAAGCGATCAGAGAAATATATCCTCTATTTGGTTTACTAAAACCCACCACTCCCCCATAAGAAAAATTTACACCTGGAACTGTTCAGTCTTTTGCAAATATCTCGAAAGTGGTAGAGAAAATAACATAAGTGGATACGGATATGCGTGATATTCTGAGAACCCATAACATTTCCTGTCAAAACGGCTTTGAACTGATTCCAACTGAACAGTTGCTGACCAAGAAATTCGAACTTGAAATTTAAAAATCTACAGTTTTTATCCGATCCTGAAGGAACTTCGTGTACAGATGTTTTAAAATAAATGAAAATTGAGGTTTACATTTAGTTTACAAAACTTCATTCACTCTTTCACATCTCCCCTCTTAATACTAATCTATACAAGCAACTTTTCCGTTTTTTGTATCCGTAGGGAAATCTGCCAAAGTGGATGCTGATGGTTTTTTTTTTTTTTTTGTTACAATACGATCAAAAGGATTATAACTTTCATATCCAGCAGCCGAGAAACCCTGTGTCATTTTTTAAAAAAGTAAATGAAAAACTAACTTAGTCCACAACCCGAAGGTTGGTTAGTTAGATCCTACCCTAGGGGGTATACTAAGCAATTGATCGTATACAACTCATAAAAATTCCTCCTTCCACAAGAATTTGAATCAGACCAAAAAAAACGTTTGAAATAAAGAGCTTTAACCACTGAGCTACCGCAACGCTCTGTTTTTAAACATAGGTGCGGTAAATATTATCAAAACCGAATAAAAACCATTGGTCTGTTTTTGCAGAAAACTAAACACCAAACATGTTGTATATCCCAAATCACTAGAATACATTTTTTCAACATTTATTTAATCATAAAAATCATTGTCTTTCCTTTATCTTGAAAATGTAAATGTATATGTGTACCCACTTAAGAAAGAAAAAGAGGCATTGTAACGAATGCCAGCCATAGCTAGTCGTAATATAAATTGAAGTTTACTTTAAATTTTGTGCATAGTAGTTTGGTAGATATGTGATGAGGTGTCTGAATGGGGGTCGAAAAAACCAGGTTTCGAATACCGGTCTTTGTTGGGATATTCAAAGGCTCTTAACCAGTCCTCCAATCCTGGTAAATCTTGCACTGTTTATGAATAGTACACTAGAATGCTTCAGTGATTCGGATTCTACGTTTTAGAATAAGTCCTGTCATCCCGTATAATTACTGATTACGTTACAGGGCTAAGACAAAGGCAGATTGTACAGTATATTCTGTAGATACTCTTTCACCCTATCATTCTCACGAATTTATTATTGTGTTATTCGCATAAGATAATCATCTTTGTTTTCTACTAAAAAATTATGTTCTATTCTGTATCAGACATTAACCGCGACGAGTAAGTATAAGCGAGATTATTATAGAATCATAAGCACCTATTTAATTTCGATGGAGAAGATGCTCCAGTGGAAATTTCTCCACATCTGTTAAAGCATTGCACAATTTGTCACTTCTTTTAATGTTTGAGGTAATTTGTTCAGTGTATCATTCGGCGATTCATTCCAATTTCTGACACCCTTACCTATAAATGAAAAATTTCGCGCTGCGTTATGGGTGAAATCAAGTCAGGTAGTGTCTTATCTTCCAGGTAATACTCCTAATCCTTCACAAAATATCCATTCACACCCCATATGCAACGAATGCCTTATAGAATCACATCAATCTCTTCATTAAGACCTTGAGTGGTGAGTGAGCGGTAACGCTCTGGCTTCGCATTGGTAGGACGCGGGTTTAAATCCCCGTTCGGGTATCCCACTCCAGGCGCATGCCGATAAGGTTCCTTTAAAATGCCATGCCAAATTCCTTCCCATTTCTTACCCCCCATTCTTTCTCGTCTCTAATGATCTCGACGTCAACGAAGGGTGTAAAGCTATAAGCAAAAAATAAAAAAAACACTTGTTTAAGGTTCATTTTCCCAAATGTCTTGCAATCCAGCTCGTTTATTGTCATCAGTCCTTGTCTTCCTCTTCTTTCTTGAAATTATTCCTTTATTGCAGCCTAAACCAGTATCGCCATGAGCTACGGTCCCTGTGGCTCACTGAAAGCGAAGTCATTTTGCACAAAGGGTTCCCAGAATAATACAATGCCGCTCGCAAGATGAAATCAGAATAAACATTTTATGTGAGAGAAGTAAATTACGTTCTAATGGGTACCAATTTGTGGATTCTTTTATTTTAATTCCTTAGCTTTTCGATATCACATCAAACTAAAGCATACTGGTAAGCATTTGGTTGCATGAAATATCTACTCTGAAGAATCACGTTTCACTTACGTTTATTGCTTTTTCGCGATCTCCACAACAACATTAAACAGTACACACAGAATAGGCATCGGCTCAACCAAAGATACTAAGCACAATCATTCAAATATTCCAGCGATTCTAACTTTCTGTTAACCTGCAAAACTCTGATAACTAACTCGTCTTTGCGCTAGTTTATATAGACCCTACAGATAGATCCAGAATAATTCAAAGAGTTCCGACCGACGTTTCTCGAAATCTAACAATGCTTTAACAATTAAATCCGTACAAACATAATTAAAAATTTTAGAAAATCACTCAAAATCATAAGAAAACATCTTGGAATAAACATTAATACTGTTTGCATTAAATTACACACAAATTTACACACAAAATTATCAACATAAACCAGTCCAAACAGTTGCAAGTTTTCATACAAACACCGTAACTCTCATCAACACCTACAATTACAAACTTTTAATTAATAATTCATTTACCGGTGGGTTATAATTAAACTTTACCTATGTAACACTTTATAACACTGAAACTAATTACTGTACAACTACCAAACTTGGTAACATTAATGTCAAGGACATGGGGAAGAGAAATAATGCAGAATCAATTCAATTGAAACACTTTTAATGTGCTGCTACGGTTCATCATACCATTACATAGCGGTACCACTACTGCTACAAAAGGGGCTCAATATGGCGCCCATCAGTGTCCAGAAGATTCTGAAAGCGCAGGATTGCATTCTGCACAGCAGAACGAAGCATATCCGTAGGTATGCTGGCTACCTGTCTTGATATGCTGCGCTTCAGATCTGCACATTTGTGAATGTTACTCCGGTAAACCCTGTCCTTCAGGTAGCCCCACAACCAGAAATCACAGGGAGTGAGGTCAGGTTATAGTGCCGGTCAAGCATTTGGAAACGATCGGCTGATAATTCATTGTTTCCAAATGTGTTTCTGAGAAGATGACTGATCACGGCACCTGGTGGCCATAGTTGGAACTGGACGGTGGCGCTGTGACGCATGGAAATCATGCATCCCATACTCTGGACATTAATGATACCAAATTTGGTACTCGTATGATAAATAGTTTCCGGTTATAATGTGTTAAATAGGGAAAGTTTAATTATAACCACCCGGTATAATACTGTCCTTGAACACATTACATAGCATTTACATAGATTCTCTCCATTAAATAATGTTCATTCTCATGACAAATACACACAAATTCATAATTAATAGCACATAATATATACAAATCAATATTTAATCAACTCCCAGTTTTCTACACATAATTCTACAAATAACATTTCAAACAAGGGCTGTTTCAGAGGGCTGCTGTAATACCTTATTCTTCTCATGGGCCGACGGTCTTTTTTTAATTTTACTTATGGCTTTACGCCTCGTCGAAGTCGAGGTCATTAGAGGCGGCATGGGATTGGAGACAAGGAATTAGGCCATGGGCTTTTTTTTTTTTTTTTTTTTTTTTTTTTTTTTTTTTTTTTTTTTTTTTTTTTTGAAGGGCCTGATGTGAGTTGGGTAAAGAATGGAAAACCCGAATTTGGTCACCCGGACGGGGATTCGAACCCGCGTCCTCCAAAATACGAGGCCAGAGCGTTAATCGTTCACCCATCACGCTCGGTTGTGACGGACTGTACATTACTGAAAATCCGACCAATAGCTTAATCGCGTTCAACGAAAAAATATCTTCAATTTCTCATCTTGTCGATGACACATCAAAATAAAACATACTCTACGCGAAACCACGGGATAAACATTAATCTAAACCCTTTCAAAATTCGACCAGTTATTTTTGCGTGAATCCTATTCACCCGTACTTGCTGACAGACAACCAATTATTTATTTATTTTTTTATTTATTTATTTTTTTTTTTTATTTTTTTTTTTTTATTTTTTTTTTTTTTTTTTTTTTTTTTTTTTTTGCTCTCTGTACTTTGTTAATAGCACGGCCAGCAAACTTATCTAAAACAAAAAATCGTCAGTGTACAGTGTTTAGCCCAGTTACAATTTTAATATATGTATGGATGAAATTCTAAGGTATTTACATTTATGCCCTAAAAATAAATTCCTCCTTCACCTATACCATACAGAAAAAATTATATTTTTATTTGTGTAATTAATAAATTAACACTTTTCGGTATTACTTTCATTCCACGTCAGCATCCCCAACTAGATATTCTGTACAGATCCTGTTTTGTTTTAATTCTATTATATAAAAGTGTTTTCTAAAAATAACTCAGCTTCTTATCGTAAACCACGAATACATGGATTAGAGTACTAAGCAAAAATGCTTCCGATATACTACACCGAGGTACTCCTTTTCTCACTTAAACCTTTTGCGTTGATGGTATTACATCTCCAATTCTTTGCTTCCCACCTGTTAATTATTGAATTTTTATCAGGTCTGAAGTTAAATCGTACCATAGAAATAGTACTGATGGACCATGTTGGTCTGATATGGGCATATAGGTATTTCCTCATACGTGACATGACACTGATCCTATCCGATTGTCCCTTGAAATTCAAGAGGCTGCATTTCCCACTTCGACTTGACAATCAATAAAGCCAGAAGACAGGTCGTGAAATTCACCTGAGGTAACACTTCTTTTCACTAGTGTGCTTTCAAGGCACATAAGCTGCCAAACTGTGTGTGAATAGGGATGTTTTGACAGAAGAGAACGAATCTGCATTGTGAGTATGATATATTTACACTCAAAAGTATTAGGGTATTTAGCTTTTTGCTCATATTAAAACTTCTCGTGAATATTAATCAGCATTTATACTGGTTGTATTTTGTAAACTAGTTGTTTTTTTAACTTTGATGGAAGATACCTAAAATCATTTGTACGCACGCTTAAGCATTAAATATGCGTATGAATGTTCGCTGACTACCTATCTGTGCAGGTTTAAATATTTGAACACAACTTTCACAGCTTTCGAAGTATTTGTGAAACATGGTAGTGTAAGCAGATTTTTGCTATGTACAATGTTGTTGCCTCTTCCAAAAATCTTGTTAATAATCTTCATCAAAAATATCTCGTAATTTTTGCGTTGCTTAACATGAGCTTTGGAGTTTTAAAATTGATGAAGGGTAAAAATATTTCTTTGATGTATCGATTGGTGCGTGAAATCTTTGTTATTTAACTATTACTGATATGCAGGCTATTTTAGAAATATCTGTACAGTAGTTAGTTCTCTTTTATAAAGTTGACGAAATAAAAATTAATAAGAATTTCACAAATTCATTCAAATTACTTTATCAGACGTCACAAAATGATTTACTCTTTTATGAGTTAATCTGATTTCAGAATTCAAATAATACAGTTCCATCAGCAGACAAAATCACCATTCAATCAGAGATAGTTAATTTTGTTTTCTCAGTAACACGGTTTTGGAATACGACCAATCAAACAAAGCCACTCGCTCAGTTAAATTGATATACGAGATACAACAAACTAAATAATCTTCTCCAGTAGTTATTCCAGTTATTGATTCTTTCTTTAAGTATCAAAAATAATTGAATCTTTACTGTCACTTGCGTTTATAATCATTCCTTGTGTTAAGACTTCGTCGGCAGTGTGGCGTACATAAACTCATGGAAACAATTAGGTCACTAATGGAAAACAGAAACTGTATTTTTCAATGTAATATTTTTACTCTAATTCTATATCATTGGAGACAGGGCTTACTGCCCGAAATTACATACATGTTGTGACTCTTAAGTAATATATATACCATTACCAATTTAGAACGCGAGATTATGTTAACACTTTTCAACTCGAGCAAACAATGAACATTTCCCAGTCACTCAAATCACTAGACTCAAATCCCACGCATACAACGTATTGTGGAAGATTCCAAAAAGACAAGCCACAAAACCAACTACTGAATTTTTAAATATAACTAACAAGGGGAGGGCACGATCTTGGGATTTTATTTTGGGATGAGCCTCGCGTAGTAATTGTACCCCTTTAGGATGTTTACCTCCTGCAATCGTAAGACGCAACGCTCAATAGATTCGGAGAAAACGACCTTTAAAAATTCAAGCCCAGCTTATATAGCAGTGGAATTCCGGTCAGGCCAGCAGCGGAACAGCCCAGTAAGTAACGAGCCTGCTTAATACTTGGGCGATCTGGGTTCGAATCTCGATTTCCTCTGTTTTTTAATTTTAATTTTAAATTTTTATATCAACTACCCTTTAACTTAAAATACTATAAAACTATAATAGTTATAATATTTTATTGTTTAAAATACACTGTTAAGAATGGTCATAATAATAATGTTTATTCATAAGCAAAAAACTTTCATCCTGTTTTTTGATTATTGATTTTATTTAACATACATTTTTTTATTACAAACGTGAGCTGAGATGATAATCATCATAAAAACATTTAAAACAATAATTTTTTGGGATCGAGCACAATTATTGATAGCGGATTGTTTTTGCAGGAACAACGGTAATATACGAAATAAAACTTATAACATTGTTAGCAAAATAACTTAAAATTCAATTATAGTTAAAGAATATTGTAACTATTATAGATTTAAAGTATTTTAAGTAAGTTAGAGGGTAGATAATATACTTATATCATGATTTAAAATTTGAAATTTAATTTAATTTAATTGCAATGGAGCACAGGCTCCGGTGGCAATTTCCTTACACCCCCATCTTCCCCCTATCCTGCTCCCACCTACATTTGCCCTCTATAAATTTTATCTTTAAATTCTTTCAACGTTTAAATTAAATAATCAATAACAATAAATAAAAACTTATTTAATTGTAAAATCAAAAAAATCAAAAAAGTATTAGACGGAATCGAGATACGAAGCCAGATCGCCCAAGCATGAGGCAGGCTCATTACTGACTGGGCTGTTCCGCTGCTGGCCTGATCGGAATTTTACTAGTATATAAGCTGGGCTTGAATTTTTAAAGGCCGTTTTCTCCGAATCTATTTAGCGTTGCGTCTTATGATTGCAGGAGGTAAAAATCCTAAAGGGGTACAATAATTACGCAAAGTCTCATCCCAAAATTAAATCCCAAGGTCGAGCCCTCCCCTTGTAAAATTAAGTACTAGCGCAGTAGAAGAAATTTAAAGAAACATTTAGAAAGCACTTTGATGCCATTTTAAAAACAGATTTACGTAAATTTGATTAAAGTAAACGAAATTATAACCTTGGTGTTGTTACGCATTCTGTCTCAACCACTTATTCCATTTTCTTACACCGATCCAATTCCTATTGTCACGGCCTCGAAGGAGAATATGCGCTTGCGATATATGCCACTGGGTTAAGCATCCCAATTTCTTGTACGTAGGAGAATGCCACCCTGTGATGACGGATAAGAATAGTCAACTACTTTGTGATGACTTCTATGGATCACTCCCTGGGGGTAGATTTGGTCGTCAGTATGATTTTGCAGTCGTTGGCGCATTTTCGAAACTAATGATACTCTATCCAACCTTACACCCGACGGTGAAATAGTGCCTGGATATTGTTTTAAAGAAGTAAGAACCAAAATGCGGCAAACCTGTGCGAATACTGTCCGATCGCGCGACCGCCTTTACAAGAAATCGCTGGACTGAAGGATTGCGACAGCAAACAATCTGTCCCACACAGTGCAATTTAGACGGCATCAACCAGCTAGGGCTATACTTCAGGCTCATGGTGTGCAATAATCAGGTATCTTGGGTTAAAGTCCTCCAGCCATAGAAAAGTATTTTATATGCCTGTATCACTGTAGCACTAACTGCAAGCTGGTAGATTTGCATTTCCGCCAGACGATGATAACACCAGCAGAGGAAGTGATGAGACATTCGAACAGTGATTGCATGACATCATCGACTATAAAAGACAAGGAGATTTGTGTTGGAAAGGTGAGACTGACGGAAAGAACAACTTTACCAACAGGAAACACAGAACTTCGAAGTCAGGGATCTTGTCTTGCTGGTGTCCTAAGCATTTGAATGCCGGCAGGAAACAAATATAAAAATTATTCAATCTGTTCAAAGGACCTTATAGGATCAAGCAAATTGTCAATCCGAACATAGATCTCCTCGAGCGTGAGAAAAGAATCATAGGTGTATTCAACACAAGAAATTAGCGGAAGTATTACGCAAGTTCCACACATCCGGATTGAGACAGTTGCATCATGGTTTAAATTGTCATATCCACCAATGTTCAATCATTGTAAATTCTGGGTATCTATATATATAAAAATCAATGCCACTTTTCGTTGTAATTTTATAACTCAAGAACGGGCTCACCTATCCAAACCAAATGTTTAGGCTTTGTTCGGACTATTTAGTAGATGGTTTATGTGAAGTTTGCACGAAATCGGTAGAGCGGTTCTTCATTTATCACATTTTTTGTAACAAATGAATTCAATAAATGGCAGATCATTTTGTTAATGGGGGTTGTGCTGTCAAATTCAAGCTTTTTTCAGTGTTGACAGGAAAGCATGTTGTTATGTCATTCATGCTGTCATTTCATTTTGGACGTGCTTCGATTAAAGCAAATTGTCAGCGATATTCTTGAGTGCATTCATACAAACGTTGAGTCTTCAATTGTTCAAATGTACTATGTATATGTGTGCGTGTACTTTTCTCAGTTTTTTAGCGAGCTGTCGGTGTTTCATATCGTTTACAGGCTTTATTTGAATTAAATTGTCAAACGCATTTACACAAACGGTAAGTTTTGAACTGTTGAATTGAATTACATGTATGTAAACATATTGTGTGCATACGGATGTTTTATTCTTTTGTAACAGATGGAAGCACGTCGATTTAAAAATGAATTATTTAATGACATTTTTATATACATTGACGTATGCAGTCATATATATTTCCATACACACATATACGCACATGTATAAATACTGATTACTATTAATGTAGCAATTTGTTTTTAATTTGATTTATTCTTTTTTATTTGAAGGAAAAATGCCACGAACCAGACGAGCAAATATAGGTCGGCGCACGCGTAATGCAAATGATGTGGCATTACTAAGACGATCACAGACTGCAGATGAACGCGCACAAGCTAATGCATTGCAGCGTGAACGTAATGCACGAAATAGATCTGTTGACCCTGTACCTGTACTGAATCTTGCACGGCGATCACGAATACGTCGTGCTGTTTTGGCTGAAATGATGCGTGCTGCTTTTAATTACAACAGTCAGATTGATTATAGTATGTACGGATACATTGGAATGATGGACGCAATATGTGCACATTGTGATGCGGCTAACTTTCCAGGCGAAACGCCCAGCATGTGTTGTGCTAATGGCAAAGTGAGATTGCCAGCATTAGAAACTCCACCCGAACCATTGTATTCATTTATTTTTGGGACATCTCAAACGTCGAAGCACTTTTTGAGTCATATTCAACAATACAATTCGGCATTTCAAATGACTTCTTTTGGTGCTACTAAAATTATTAGAGATAATTTTATGCCGACGTTTAAGGTAAATACTTCAACAGGATTGTCCCATGTTTATATCAATCTGAATCATAAAGTATTCGATAGTTTTAAAAAATTCTGATCCAACATCTACCTAAAATTGCATGCATGTTACAGATTCAGGGCCAGATTTATCATCAAGCTGGTTCGTTATTGCCATACCCCGACGCTGATCATCAATTTTTGCAAATTTATTTTATTGGTGATGAAAATCGTGAATTGGATCAACGTTGTGCAATTGTTTCGAATACAAGACGAGAAATTATTCTTGAGCTACAAAGGCTTTTCCATCAGCATAACGCATTAGTTCAATTGTTCAAAATTGCTCTCGATCGTATGCCATCTGATAATCACAAAATCGTAATAAGGGCTGATAGAACACCTTTTGGAGAGCATGCAAGGCGATTCAATGCACCGACAATTGATGAGGTTGCAATTGTAATTCTTGGTGATCAGTTTCAATCCCGTGATATTGTACTTCATCGCAGAAATGAGCAATTGCAACGTGTTTCAGAACTTCATCGTAGATACGATGCATTACAATACCCAATATTGCATTGGAAAGGTGACGATGGCTACCATATCAATATACCAATGATTGATCCACGAACAGGTAAATAATTGACCTATTTTCAGTGTGTTGACATTTCATTTGTATAATTTTCTAAAGTCACATTTTGCACTTATTTTCAGGTCTACATGTACAGAAAAAAGTTAGTGCCATGAATTTTTATTCTTATCGATTGATGGTTCGTCCACAAGAACAAAATTATATCTTGAGATGTGGTAAACTATATCATCAGTACATCGTTGATATGTATGCCAAAATAGAAACTGAACGTCTTAATTTTATTCGTTTCAACCAAGCAAAATTAAGATCCGAAGAATATATTCATTTGCAAGATGCGATAGTGAATGATGTTAATGTTAATGACATCGGACGTTTAACTATATTGCCATCTTCGTATATTGGTAGCCCACGGCATATGAACGAATATGCACAAGACGCAATGTCTTATGTAAGAAAATACGGTCGACCGGATCTGTTCATTACATTTACGTGTAATCCGCAGTGGGATGACATCAAAAACAATTTATTTGAAGGACAGTCGACAACTGATCGTCATGACATTACAGCACGTGTTTTTCGGCAAAAATTGAAAGCACTTATGGATTTAATTGTGAAATTATGTGTATTTGGAGAGGTGCGTTGCCATATGTACTCCATCGAATGGCAAAAAAGGGGATTGCCGCACGCACATATATTAATTTGGCTGCTACATAAAATAACTCCGGATCAAATCGATAACGTTATATCAGCTGAAATTCCTGATCAAACTGTTGATCCTGAGTTATTTCACGTTGTCGTTAAAAACATGATACATGGTCCGTGCGGTGAACTAAATATGAATTCGCCATGTATGATTGAAGGAAAGTGTTCGAAACGATACCCAAGGCAATTGACTTCAGACACAATAACGGGCAATGACGGATATCCGTTGTATCGACGTAGATCACCTAATGAAAATGGCAAAACGGCAACCATTAGAATGCGTAACCAGGACGTTGAAGTTGATAATCGTTGGGTGGTTCCGTATTGTCCATTATTATCGAAAATATTCAATGCTCATATAAATGTGGAGTATTGTAATTCAGTCAAATCTATTAAATATATTTGCAAGTATGTAAATAAAGGGAGCGATATGGCTGTTTTCGGTGTTGCTGGTGATAATAAGTAGTATGGTTTAGCCGGTGCGCGCTCACACAAAAGAACTGTCAATCATTTTCACACCTCTATTGTTCTCCCCCTCCCACCTGTCAATCATTTTCACACCTCTATTGTTCTCCCCCCTCCCACCTGTCAATCATTTTCACACCTATTGTTCTCTCCCCTCCCACTTGAGGACCACTTGACTAACCTCAGTTACCCCTCTATTGTTCGACCACTTGAGCGACCCCAACCACACCAGGTGTGTCGCGCCAGCTGCCCTCGCGGTTCTTTGTTCTCCTCCCCACCTGTCAATCATGGCCACTTGTTTGAACACCTGCCTTCCCTAGCACCAGCTGCCCTTGGGGTTCTTTGTTAGGCCACTTGAGCGACCCCAAGAGCCACTTGACTGGAGAGCCACTTGACTAACCACTTGACTAACCTCAGCTTCCCCAACCCTAGCACCTGGGCTCCTGCAGCTGCCCATTCTATTGTCAGACCACTTAACCGTCCCCGCCAGGTGTGGCTGCATCGTTTCATCGACTGGTTTGAACAGGCTCCGCCTGCCTGGTCGAGAGGTATAAGAAGCCTGCGTCAGCCATCCCGGAATCACTTCTGCTCCGCAGTTCGACGAGTAAGGTTGTCTCTCTCTCGCTCTTCTGAATTCCGGTAACCATGTCCGAAGATCTCTTCAACTACGAAGGTAAGTTCAATCACACTTGTGTAAAATTTTCTTAAATAGCATAAAATATATTTTCATCTTAAATGTATACTATATATTATGTTTTCTTCCACAGATATGGCGGCACTTTTAGAGTTAAGCCAACTTGATGATTATGGTATGAATTTTTAGTGATTGCTCATTATACAGTTGCTAGTTTTGCCGCTATATCAATGGTTTATTTTCTTTTCTTTTTTTTGCAGGAATTGATGAACTTCTAAATATTGCAACCAATGAACTAATTGGTGGTAAACATTTTAATTTTTAACTTGTAATTTTTTTATAAAGTTATATTTTTTTCTATTTCATTTTTTTTCTGTCTGCAGAATGTGGCGATTTCGAAATTTTCAGTTTTGGAGGTATGTCAGTCATAGAAGTTGTATATTTATCTGTTTTTTAATGTTGTTCCATGTTTATTTTGTTACTGATATACTTTTTTTTATGTTTCAGATATGGAAGCGACTTCTAGTCAGCAGCAGAATAAACGCGATGGGACTCCATTACTGTCTAAAGCCAAACGACAACGACCAACTTCTAATGGTAAGTGCAAAATACTTTTTTTCATATTACATAATTTTGTTTTTCTTTCATATTACTAATTTTTTTTTTTTTATTCTGTTTCAGATTCATCACAGTGGAGCTTAGATGGCCATGCGTCGTCATTTCAAAGCTTACCATCATCCAGTGCACCACCGACACCATCATCACAGGGATGGATAATACCGGCGCAGTCTCTGGTGCAATATGTTTCCACACCACCGATACCAGCAGGAGATTCGCCTACACACCGGAACCATAGAATTACTGGTAAGTCAATACCACTTCTTTGAATAATTTTTTTTTTGTTTACATGTTTATTTATTTTTTCAATGTTACTAAAATTTTCCCCTTTTTTCTGTTTCAGGTTCCGGTATACAGGGGTCGGCCGCAATCAGGAATGAGCCTGCCGCCGTCAACAGGAATGATCCTGCCCCACCGCCACTGTGGCGACCCTGGGAAACGCCGTCCACGGCAGCAGGAACTGACATGCCTATCGCTGCTCCTCGTCGACCCGTCGCTGCCACGTCATCATGGCGGCCGACCCCGGCATCACACCAGCCCGGCGCTAGCACATCGACATGGCAGCCGGCCCCTGCTTCACAACAGCCCAGTGCTAGCACATCGACATGGCAGTCGACCCCGGCATCACACCAGCCTTTCGCCAGTACATCATCGTGGCGTCCCACCCCAGCATCACACCAGCCTGTCGCCAGCACGTCATCGTGGCGGCCGACCCCGGCATCACACCAGCCCGTCGCCAGCACGTCATCGTGGCGGCCGACCCCGGCGCCACGCCAGCCTGCCGCTAGCACATCGACATGGCAGCCGACCCCGGCATCCAGCAGCAGTCACCCAGCAGCTATTAGTGATAGTTCATTACCGTCTAGCAGCCACAACAATGCAGCAACAGGGGGTGAGTTGCCAGCAGCGCGCTTGATCCTTGAAGACCGGGAAAGTGCTTTTGAACGTAGAATTTATACCGGTACCATTCTAAATTCATTAAATTATATTGACCCTATTAAATACATTGACGCTTGCCATGATCTTTTAACTGAAAAACTTCGCGAAATTGTTGATAGTCAGTCCTCCCCGTCCATAAAAGTTCAGGTGGGGCTGATTACAACATACAAAATTCAGAAGGAAGCCGCTTTCGAAACCGTCCGTATGTGTTTTTTACTAAAATGCGTGAAGTCACGCGCAGCACATCCCTGTCTGATTGGTATAAAAATTATGTGAAGTCGGAGCTCAATGTAAAATTGTGTGAGTTTCAAGAAAGGGACAGCGGCAAAACTCTCGATAGAATCATATCCCTCGACATCAACATTTCTAAATTCGAACCATTCTATCGTGGGTCTTCCTATGTTGCTCTGCCAGCTGATATCTGTAGAAAGAATGCCGTTGTCAATGTGAACAACAAAGATGATGACTTATGCTTTCTATGGTCCCTTCTTGCTGCTCAAGTTGGGGTGACTAAGAAAAACGGTCACCGTGTTGAAAATTATAGACATGCCTTCGCCAACCACAGTTTCGATTTTTTCAGGTATTGAGTTTCCGGTAAAACTCTCAGACATTCCAAATTCGAGAGGCAAAATCCAGACTATTCAGTAAATGTTTTCGGTCTGGATGTAGATAATGGTAAACATGTAGTTTCCGGGGCC
>CM061921.1:29387571-29418660 GCA_031002005.1 Vandiemenella viatica
ATCTGCAGCCATGACTATCACAGAAGCGCCGTAATCTCTGGTTCAGCCCCTCAACACGGCTCTGAACCAGAGGTCCACAGTCAGTCCTATCGACAATGCTGCAGATGGATAGCTCAGCAGAAATCTTGCGGCCAATGGCCACAGAGTTCACCCTTTCTGCAAGTCGCCCAAAGGACGAGAGGATACCTCACGACCCTAGGCGGCAAGCATCATTGGTGCCGACATGAGCCACAATCCGCAGCTGGCTGCACCCTGTCCGTTCATGGCATCCGGGATGGCCAGTTCCACATCTCGGATCAGACCCCCCGGAATACACAAGGAATGGATACCGGAATTCATCCCCGACCTCTTCGCCATTTCCCTAAGGGGTTCGATAAAGCGCCTAACGTTGGAGCTACCGACCACTAAGACCCGCTTCTGCAGTTGTCCAGACTTAGTGGGCTGCGGGGCAGCCAACTCACTGGCCGACGATTGCAGGACTGAATCAGTTCCAGACAATGCATCAAACCGGTTTGGACAGAGGTACAAGCTCGCCTTCTTGGGAATCAGGCTTGCACGACTGCCCCCGCATGCGCCGACGACGTCCAGGACACCACACGCCATCCACCACTAGGCGACGGCCCCATAGATTCCGACGTCTCGGCCTGGACTGCAGGTACGATGACTGGTATGGGAGAACCTGCGAGCCGATCAGCGTCTACAGGGTCACCAATACCGCATCTTACTGCACTCACTTGCGGCAGCTTCCAGCTGTGTAACTCTTGTTACCAAAGCTGCAAGCTGGGTGCGCAGGTCAGTCACCTCAGCCTGCATCTGCACACAACAACCACAGTCCCTACACATACTACCTTACAGAAAGAAAAACTAAGGAGTACAAGAGAAAAACGGACTCACTGTGCGTTCTCAGTAGGAGGCCCTTTGTCAAAACCCAAATATACAAAGACGAAGCTTACGCTAACTACGCACTTTAAATTAAATTTGCACTGGAGGTACAACTTCACGTAACGATTCCGACCAACGACTGCAGCTGCTGCTACTGACAAGCTAATATGCAAAGATGAAGCTACTACTAACTACACACTTTTAATTAAATTATCTCTATAGGTACTACGTCACGTAACGGTTCGACGATGGCTGCTGCTACTGAAAAAAATAAACAGAGACGAAGCTAACCACAAACTTTGAATTAAAACTATCACAGAAGGCACTATTCGCCGTAACGGCTGCCGAAGAACGACTGACAACTGGGGCTGCTAAACAACTATTCAAAGATGAAACAACAGAAAACTAAACACTTTAAACTATATTAACACAGAAGGCACTGCTTCACGTGACGGCTGCCGAAGAACGACTGACTACTGGGGCTGCTAAACAAATATTCAAAGATGAAACAACAGAAAACTAAACACTTTAATCTATATTAACACAGAAGGCACTGCTTCACGTGACGGCTGCCGAAGAACGACTGACAACTGGGGCTGCTAATCAAATATTCAAAGATGAAACAACAGAAAACTAAACACTTTAAACTATATTAACACAGAAGGCACTGCTTCACGTGACGGCTGCCGAAGAACGACTGAGTACTGGGGCTGCTAAACAAATATTCAAAGATGAAACAACAGAAAACTAAACACTTTAAACTATATTAACACAGAAGGCACTGCTTCACGTGACGGCTGCCGAATGTTTTCCTTGCGTTTTAGCACATTCTTTCCTTCCCTGTAAAGGTTTAATCCCTTTCGCTGATTTTTCTTACGTTCTTCAACAAATTCTATTGCATTTCTTCCCCGGCCATGTGACAAAGATTCATACATTCTCACTTCCTTACATCTTTTGATTATCATTGTGAGTAGGTTTGCTTTGTTAATTGTTTGAGTATCTTCTCCCTTCGCAGCATTTTTCCTATTTTCTTCTTAATTCTTTCCATCATCAATTACCTTCCAATAAGCACTGTCTTTACTGTCATGTTTATTTTCCTCGGAAATATTAGTGTCCTCTCCTTGATCATTAATTTCATCCCTTTGGGTGTAATTCTCAAGTTTTTGTACGCCATTCTCACTTTCTTGTATGTCATTTTCATGTTCTGTTATGTCATTTCCATTCTCTACTCGTCCTTTCCCCTTTGAATCCATTGTAAAGTACTGATTTTTTTTTTTTACATTGTTTTCAACAATCTTTGTATTCATTTTAACTTTCTCGACCTCTTTTCTTTGCATAGTTATTCGATTGGACAGAATTGTTGTTCCGCCTCCCATAGAAACCCCGTCCATTTCAATCCTCTCATGTGGTTGAGTAGTTTGATTCTTGAATCCATGTAATATTTCGTCCTGTTTGAAATTTATCACGCTAAAATTATGGTCAAGGTCCTCTTCTTGTTTCTCCAACTGATTGTAAATATGCTTAATCAGGACAGAGTTTCTCTCAGTAATAATACCTTCAATAGCCCTAATTTTGTCATTATGGTGTGCTCGTAAGGCACTAAATTTGCCATCGACATTACTTTGAAGGGCATCAATACTACCCCGAAAAGTATTATTAGCTAGTTGAAGGGAATCATAACCTGTTTGAAGAGCATTAATCTTGTTATCAAAACTACTTTGAAGAGCATTATAATTTGTTTGGAGGGCATTAAACTGTCATGAAAACTACTTTGAAGAGCATTATAATTTGTTTGAAGGCATTAATAGTACCTCTTATGTCTAACAAAATGTCCTTCAGAGATATTGTCGCCTCTTGGGTCTTCCTATTCCTTATCAGTTTCCCCTAATGCCATGTTACCAAGTAACTTTATATCAAAGGAAACTCAGCAGATCGACTGGTATATTATCCCTAGTGATCGTTGGTAAAATTGTCATTAAATGGAAACTAAATCGTACATACTGAAACAAATAAATTTGAAAAAATTCCTAGTTCAATTATAACGACAAATTTTCAGGTTGATATCAAAGCAAGAATAAATCCCTTGTCTTCCAACGATGTGAAAACACCATTTGCGTGAAAGGAAATTTCAGAAGGAAGGAAATATATAATTTACTAGTTATATTGTACTCTATTTGGCAAACAAGCGGAGAGAAAAAGAAAAAAAAACATAAGGCCTTAATAAGACACAAGCACAGATTACCTTGCGACAAAAATCTCCAAGCGTCAACTTTCCTTACTCTAAAATTACTTGAACCAATCGGCTAAAAAAATGATTCTTTTTCCTCTCTTTTAAATTAAAAGAAAATAACTACTTCTAATATCTATACTATTGCCTGGTTGAAGATTTATTTGGTTTTCATCCGTTCTTTTCCGTGCGGCTAACAGCTGTTCGAAACTTCGTGCAGCGATGTTAACACAGTTCGCCGATCATCGTCCAGTGTAATAATATCTCAGATCTTGTAGCCGTCTCTTTATACTATTGGTCTTTGCTTTAAGTCCCGTCGCTCAATGTAATATTGTTATAAATCCACTTCTTTGCAGGTTCATTCGTGTGAGTTTGCAGCACATTTATTTCTTACTTTTTTCTTTTCACACGGTCATCGTCACAGCCGCAAAGTCAGATTACGACGTTTTATTGTAAATTAATTTAAACAGTCCTATCACAGGCATAATCCATGTCACACTACGACGTTTATTAGTAATGTTTTACTTTAATATGCAGTACCTGAAACCTCGTTACAGTACTCTGTTCATACACTTCACATAAATCTATAAGGCGTGTACCATTTACAAATCACCTTGATTCTTATCATTCACAAATAAAATACATCACCAGCTATCGAGCATGAATAAAACCACTCATCGCAACATCTCCCCTCAGTCTTTTTTTTTTTTACTTCACCTTTTTTTCTCAAAGGTGTTCCATTATAAATTAATGCAGGGTCTAAATGCTTGCAATTTGTCACACTTTCGTAAAAAAAATGGTACGGGGTAAATAACGTGTATGAATAAACACTTTAAAACAACTTCCCGAAAATAGTTAAATAGCCTAGTCACGGTATCACTTAAAAACTTTGTACAAATTAATGGAAATGTGAGGGACATTTAACCTAAGAATTGAGAGCAGTATGATGGCTCTATGGTTAAGGTGTCTGACTTTAGATTGAAGAATCGCGGTCTCGGCTAGGATTTTCAAAGACTTTTAACCTTACCTTCACATCCGACAACGCTTGGTTTGTGTATGTGTAAACAGCCAGAACGGCTCCGTGGTTCGGATTCCACGTTGAATTGTAGGTTCCCTATACCTAATTAAGATGCGTGACTACAGGGCGTTCGCCGGGAAACGCAACCCACTGTTAGCGCTACAAGGAAGAAACTGCTCCCGGCGAGCGAGCGATCAGCTTCCGGCATTGTTCGACCGTCGGCCGCGGACTATTTCACAATAATTACGCTTCATAAACTTGTATGTGCTAAGCATTTAAATGTGTCGTAATTCATTAGCTTACCTTATAAAAGATGCTGGAAGTGTTGACCCTCTTGTGTAATGCACATTTCACATCTTCTGAACATATTTCGAGACACACGCTGGATTTCACCTTTGTCAATGGACATTATTACTTGATAGATTTTTTCCTCAAGTTCTTCCAATGTGTGAGGATTTCCTTCGTACACCTTACCCTTAAGTTTACCCCAAAGGTAGAAGTCACAAGGGTTTAAATCCGGTGATCTGGCGGGCCACAGCCCACGGCTGATTACACGATCATAAAACACTTCGTCAAGTGCAGCAAGCGAATTTCTAGCGGTGTGAGCTGTCGCCCCATCCTGTTGAAAATAGCCGTACAATTTTTCTTCTTCAGTAAGTTTCTCGAAAAAACGGTTTCACAATATTTTCGATATATCTTGCGGAAGTAAGAGTTTCACGGAAGAAAATTGGACCTATGATTCTCGAAGCACTAATCGCACACCAAACACCCACTTTTAAGTCATGCAATGGCAGTTGGAGTAGAGTATTTGGTTTTTCTGAACTCCAGTGTCGACTGTTTTGAGCGTTAACATAACCACTCAGATGAAACCAGGCCTCATCAGAGAAAAACGTCAGTTGCGGATCAACAGTGCCATCGTGGACACCCTGCAGGTACCAGTTGCAAAATCTAATCCTAGGCCCCTGGTCTATTTCTGTAATTTTATGCACCACAATTGTTTTGTACGGCTTTAAGTGAACTAGCTTTGTTACTTTCCAAGCTGACGTCTTAGATACGCCTGCCTGCTGCCCTAACTGACTTAATGATTTTTTGGGTGACTGTTCTAGTCGAAAAGCGATATCGTCAATTTTCTCCTCTGTGAGAATACGGTTGACCGACAGTCTCTTTTTGTTAAAAAATGAACCCGTTTCTCTTACTTTTTTAACCAGACGCAGAATTGTTGATTTAGCTGGCAGTAAAGCGCCAGGATATTCGCGACGAAATTTACTGCGACACTTTTTAAACGACTTCTTCTTCACATATGTATCGTAGAGAAATATTCTTTGTTGCAAACTGTAACGTACCATAATTTTACTCACACTCAAACACGGTACAGATTAGTAAGAGTATGAAGCCCTAAACCAGCCAAACCGCAAAGAAACGTTTATTCACAACACTGATTAATAAGAGACTGAAGTCACAAACTAGCTACAATGCAAAGAAACCGTTCTTAACCATGTAAGGGTCCCATTATACTGTGCCACTGCACTGTTGGGGCAGCGGAGGTGTTAAACAGTGCGGTGATTCACGGTATCGTGTGGCGGGAACCGCTGGCCCCGCTGACCGAGCAAGTTGCCGACGGCAACAGACTGGGAGGGTTGCGTTTCCCGGCGAACGCCCTGTACAACGGAGCTGGACTACACAGAAATTCTGTTAAATAGTACCAAAAAAAACCCAAGAAAAACAAGAAATTATTATTATAACGCAAAATTTTTGCATGTATTGGATCGGATTTGACCAGCATACGGACACCGGGGTACTTCTCTCAAAGCGGCGAGAGCTACGACACCTAAATTTATATCAGGTTTTATAGATTTAATCCTGGAAGAAGACTGCATTCGCTATCTTTATTATTGTTCTATCAATAGGGTTAAAATATTCGATGAAACACCGTATTAAGTTACCAGGCAAATCTGCACTTATTTTTTTTTTTAATTACGTTTTAGTGTATTACGCTTCTAACAGAGCTGAACTGCCTCCCAGTTTTGATCCATGAACGTTTTTAGAAAATCAAAATTAAGCATTAATTTGAAATTTATTTTGTAATGAACATTTAAAGTAATAACTGTAAACAGCTTGTGTTTATCGCTAGCTATCAGTAAGTAGGTTTCGAAGTCAATACTATAATGCTGGTAGCAAAACTGACCTATATTCATCACTTTTAACAGGTATGTCAAATCTGCTTCGAGTTTTTGAGGCCTTGAAACAAGCAAACCAACTGCCTGCATCAACACATCACTATTTGCAATGAAGTCCTCCTCTGAAACAAATTAATAAACAATTAATAAAGAAATTACATTTTTTGCTGCTGAATTTTTATCTATGATATTTTGTTCTGTGACTGTGTTAAGCTAGACTGTATCATTGTCAGCCAAAAAGTGAGTTGATAAGTCATGAAATTACCTATTTTTTCTATAACCAGAAAGCAAGGGAGAAATAGCTAATATAATTTGCGTATGAAGGAGGGACGGCAGTATCGAATTTGATCACTGTAAACTATGGCAACCATCTACGTGTATCAGCTCACTAACGTGTGTGAAAGAGGGCACTTTTTTAACAGACTGACGTTCATCCGTCATAAAAATATGTCTGTAAGGCATTAGAACATCATTCGGTACACTTATTATGACAGGATGCAGGCATATGAACATATACCCTAGACATTGCATCAGCCGGAGGAATGGTCAATATTAGTCGCTACGAAGCCTGATTCAGTCTCCTGAAACTAGTGTGTCCTGATTAGTTATTCCATTTTTCAGATTTTATTTTATAAAACAGCGGAAGGCATGAATTACGGTAGTGCTTTAATAAGTCGTCTTGTGGTGGAACTGTCAAAGCACAATCTTACCAGAAAATCGAGAGTAAGGTTTCCAGGTAACAGTTGAAAATATGATATATTCCCAACAAAAAACGCTTATACTTTACACAAAATCAACAGACGAAAGAACAAAAACTATAGATAGCATAAGATTAGCGTGGTATTGCATCAGCCAGCGCGAAGAGAGAGGAGGCAAAATTGGGCCTGTCTTGCGCCATACGATTTTTTTTCCTGGTAATGGAGTATACTGAAACGGGAAGGAATTCGGCAATGGCCTTTTGAAAGTACCATCCCGGTATTTACCTGAAGTGATTTCGGGATACCATGGAAAAGCCAAATTCTGTATGACCATACGAGGATTCGAATCCTCGTCCTCCCGAATGAGAGGACAGACCGAGCGTAGTGGGTAAGCGGTAAAATTTATTTATCTACTAGCTTCGAGCCCGTCAAAATTGACGGTTTGAATGCAATATTCTGGCAATTCATTTTTTGCAGTTGGTTAATTATATGGAATTGTTATTACATTATGCTAATGACCTTGATTTTGTAATGTTCTACATATTTCATTTGCAGTTCACATAACAATACAGTAGTAACTTCTACTGAATTAATGACGACGGTAGTATAGAATCAGTGAAATAAAAAAATGGAATCCCAAAAACGTTTGTTATCCACGTAATATTAGTTTTATTCCTGATCCAGGCACAATTCTCCACGTTAAAGGTGGAACTACTCCACCTTCATTAATTAATACCTTTAGTAACATGGCGCTTACAAAAGCAGTTTAAATTGTTTGTAAAACTTATTTCAGAGTGAATTATGCTGTAACAAAATGTGTCAGTTGCGATTCTGGTCAACTTAACCACAACCAACCCTAGTATTGCATTCGGAAATCATAGCTTGTATTACCCTCATATGAATAACGACGGGCATCACCTATGTTGGTAGTAGGAATTTATTCTGGAAAAGCTTGTAAGAAAAAACGAATAACGATCGGGTCTGCTGGAGATCACGATTCCGCCAAAATAACGTGCAGTAATGGCGTCGTAATACTGCTGTAGTCAATCGCAAGACATTATTTTCAAGCAGTAATTCCGTTGTTATACAGCCTGGACCATTATTTTCAAGCAGAAATTAGGTTGTAATACAGCCTGGATCAGCATAACACAGTTAAATGTACTTTAGAGTCGTCTTGTGTTTGACCACGGCAGTGTTATGACGCCAATTCCTGGCGGAATCGCGACCTTCGGTAAACCTCATTTATTTAAATAAATGCATTTTACTTTAAATGACGGAAAGTATAACATCAATAACGGATAACTCATTTACTTGAGTGATACATTTTTACAGTTAGTTAATTATACGGAATTGTTATTGCATATTGCTCATAACCTTAATTTTATGATGTTCTACGTATTTTGTTAGCAGTTCACATAGCAATACAGTTATAACTTCAACTGAATCACTGACGACGGAAGTATAGAAACAAATTAAAAATAAATTCTAAATCCCAAAAACAGTTCAGCACAATAAATATAGAACTACTTCCTTCCACATGAATTAATACCTTCAGTAACATAGATATCGCTTATTAAAGCAGTTTACATTGTTTAAAACTGATTTCGGAGTGAATTATGCTAAAAAAAAAAAAAAATGTGTCAGTTGCGATTCTGGTCAACTTAACCACAACCTCCACTAATATCTGTGTTCTAAAATCATAGTTTCTATCACCCTCATATAAATAACGACGGGTATCATCTATGGTGGTAGAAGGAATTTATTCTGGAAAAGCTTGTAAGGAAAAACGAATAACGATCATTTTTAATGATATTTTACGTGATATGAGTACCTTACTGTGGTTAGATCATCGGAGTAATTGGATATGATTTTTTCAAATAAATGCATTTTACTGTAAATGCCGGAAAGTATAATATCAAAAACCGATAATTGTCATTTATTTAACTGATTTCGCGAATACGTACCTTCAGTGTAAACTTTCTCTGAAATGTTAATAAACTTCATTGTTTCTTATCTTCTGCCAAAAAAATTTCTTAGGTTATGTTTTAACCTAATTCTTATAACTGATACAGATAATATAACAAAAACATCGAACACTATTCTCCTTACATGAGTTTCTGCATATATTTGTCGTAAATAAACAAAATGTAACATGAAGTAATGAATGTAATATGGTGGCTGTTGATTGGCAAGAGAAGGCTGACACATGATGTTCTCTAGCCAGTAGCTATAGACGACGTACGCAGACCCCAGATTAGCATTTTATATAAGAGGATCTTGTTTCATGGATTCCTGCTGAGGAAGGACCTCTGGAATGTGAAACACGTTGTAATATACTCTTTTGGTGGGGGTGGCTCTACCTTTTAGAAAACCCTGTATGGCGTCAGCAATTGAAACTTTTCTTAATCAACATGTTAATATTAAGCCTCGCACATGATACGTCTCAGGGGTTACAAGACCATAAAGAAAATGGGTTCACAAAAGACATGACTTTATTGACCAAACTAAAGACACAAATCTGACATGTGAAGTTTTACGGATGGTTAGCTCAGTTGAATATTTTAAACAAGTATCCAGCTAATCAGGGTAGCTTCCCAGGGGTATTTTCCGGGCACTTGATATGTTGCAATAAGTCTCACTTTTATAGGCACATTACCGTGTCCGCGCACTGTTCACTGCCGGGGACGGGAAATGAACCTCAGGCCCACAGAGGATGGCGGTGGTCTCGCAGTCCCTCTTCTTACCTCGACATACAGTCCAGAAGTGTCTCGTCTCCACTCCACCTCCGAACAGCATTCCATGCAACAGGATACAAGAATATCCGAGTGGCGGGTCACTATTGTCTGTAGGTTGTCTGTCCCTGCTGTTATTGTCAACAGCGCAGCGGGTGGTTTAACGAACGGGCTCGCGGCTTCCACTCGCCGAAATATAGCCCTCGCTTTATCTGTGCACACTGCGTCGCCTTGGAAACGCGACTTATTACAACGTCATGGCTAATACACATACATACAAATGAGTCATAATCATAATGAAAACAATCACATGTTACAAGGACAAATAAAAAAGAATAAAAATAAACATTAATTTTTACAACTGAGTGTTGAAAAAGATCTTATTGAATACAATTAATATTTTATTCAAATTTTTGAATGGAGTAGAAGGATTTTCCAATAACATAATTTATCAGTTTTTCTTTAAATATATCTTTATTATCTGCAAACTGTTTTATACTCGTTGGAAGTTTATTAAAAAGATGTATCCCAGGATAATTAACTCCTCTTTGTACTAATGACAGAGATGTTTGTGTTTTGTGCAAGTTATTTCTGTTTCTTGTATTGAAATTGTTTACCTATGAATTAGATGTAAACATGTTAAAATGTTCTATGACAAAGCACATGAGAGAATATATATATTGGGAAGTCACTGTAAGAATATTGAGTTTTTTTTAAAAGTTGTCTGCAAGAAGTTCTTGCCCTCGCATCCGCATTCGGGAGGACGAGAGTTCGAATTCCCGTCTGGTCATTTGGGTTTTCCATGGTTTCCCCAAATTGCTCCAGGCGAGTGCCGGGATGCTATCTTCGAAACGCCATGGCTGATTTCCTTCCAGTTCCTTCACTCTGGTCCTTTCCTGCCTCCAATGACCTCGACGTCGACGAGGCGTAAAGACATAAGCCAGCGAGGCCAGGGTGGTACCACTCACCCAACACACTCGGTCACAAAAACTGGTGTGTCCCTCGACACATGTGATAGAACGTAAAGTGAGATCTCTTTTAAATCGTGGGAACTAGTAGAGTACAGTAATAACAGTGATATTGTTGAAAACATTGAATAATAGTAGTCGAAGTTGTTAAAACTGATTATTTGTACAAAATTTCGCCTTATACGAAGGCTAAAGATGTTCAAAAATATCATAGGAAGACTTATGGCGAATTCAAAAAGCTCAAAATTGCCAATTCCGAGGGTTCAGAGGTTTACCAACAACGCCTGAAAGAGGAGGCAAACCCGCATGGCACTCCGTGTAAGGTTATAGTTGACCCACGACCGAGAACTTCAGCAGATTAACAGACCTACAGAACAGCTGACATATTATACGCTTTTCAAAAAGACAATCTGCGTCCATTTTCTTCAGAGTAGCATGGGTTGTGAGATCGCACGCTACAGGTGCAATTTACCGTCCGTAGCTAAACCGTTCCATTTAAGAAGTGGGTAAACGCTAGCTCAATTTTTTCCTAATTTGCATTGATTTTCGTTGATGTGTAACTTTAACTAACCTATTATCAAGCATCAGCTTTAAGTACTTGTCCGTATCGGCAAGGCAGTGATTGATAATACAGAGAAGAGTCTTTCAATTCATGGCTGTTAGCTAAAGTCCTTACGAAAGTGTCACATAATTGATACATAGATTGGGCTAGGATTGTCTCACAATCAGACGCCACAGGTTTCCTTTGACTTTATTGGCAAAGATGCAAAATATACCTGTCATTTGCGAGTGAGGCGGAGTTCTTTTTCCCCGAAGCGATTTTTGTTACCACGAGCCCAATGTGTTCAGATTAACCGTTCAACACCAATAAAAGATTTATGGAGCGATCTATCTTTTGTCCAGAGAACAGTGCCGGGTCTTTAACTGATTAGGTTAGAATTATTTTTTTTTTTTTTTTTTTTTTTTTTTTTTTTTTGCTGTCATCAGTCTTTCGACTGGTTTCATGGGTTGATACATTCCTCCATTCTTTCCCCTTACAACCCACGTCATCAGTTATCTGCTTCATATATTGTAATCTATGTCTTCCTCTACAGTTCTTACCGTCGACTGCTCCCTCCACTAACAAATTAACCAATCCACCATATCTCAAAATATGACCTACCAGCCTATCTCTTCCTTCTGTAAGCTTCTTACACAAATTTCTTTCCACACCCATCATTTCCAAAACTCGTTCATTTCGTACTTTGTCTGTCCACTTAATTTTCAACATTGTTCTGTAGCACCACATTTCAAATGCTTCAATTTTCTTTCTTTTTGGTGTTCCTACAGTCCATGCTTCGCTACCATAAAGTCTGTGTTCCACACATAGAGTTTTAAAAAGTTCTTTCTAATTCCTAGACCAATATTTGAAACTAAAAAATTTCTCTTTTTCATGAAGGCTCTTTTTGCTAGTGCTGCTCTGCTTCTAACATAATTCCTGCTTCGGCCATCGGTTATAATTTTACTTCGCAAGTAGAAAAATTCACCAACTTCTTCTATCGCATCCGACCCTATTTCTATGTTTAATCTACTATTATTGGTATCACTTCTGCTGCATTTCATCATTTTTGTATTGCTTTGGTTTATATTTAGTCCAAGTCTTCCTTCAGTATTATTTTCACGATATTCAGTAAATTTTCAATATCGTCAATCTGTTCTGCTAACAAGATAATTTCATCAGCAAATCGGTTAGTATATTACAACTTTTCTTCTCGATTGGTAATCATATACAGCAATGAAGTGCTTTATAAACGTCACTCCCATCAAAGTAGTTTTCTATCGATAGTTTTGCGGAATTCAAATTGCATTCCTTCCCAGTTTTCCCACATTTTGTCTCTTTATCACCAATGATACCAGTGATGGTTGTGGATAAAATCAAAGTACGATTTCCTAAATATGTTCTGTCGAAGATTGTGAATACAGTTTTCACTGTGTTCTTCAATCTTCTTAAATCAAATTCTCTTAGGTAGGGCAATAACTCCAATAAGCCTGAATGTAATACTTTTGAACTGTCTTCTGTAGTGTAGTTTAATCTTGGTATGTTTTTTTGTGTCTTTCATTAGTTTTATCAATATTTAATTTTGTAGAATTGTTGCTGCACTGTTCTTCGTCTGTGGAATTTGGTTTGACGGGGAGGGAGTGCAGCTACTACGTGTCAGAGGAGTCTCATTCGTCCCGGCCCTCCGTTGTTCTTGTTGCAGCTGCAGCCTGGCATTTCGTGATTGCACATTTTCTTTTACGGCGGGCAGCTCCGACAACTGGCTGGGTGTTGCAAGGCACACTTTGGGCACTTTTGTAGCTCATTTCCGTTTCTCACAGAGTTGTTCCCTTTGGCTCTTAACACAACATGAAGCTAGCCTTCAGTTCTTCTATTTGTGCCAGAAACTTCAGCCCTTTATACACTGGAATGCGACTCCAGTCGTCTTGACCATCTCAGCTTTAACACGTTTGGTCCTAAAATATTCTAAATAATATATTTTCTCCCTTTCCTTGTTGGTTTTTAACCAAGGGGAGGCAGATAGAAGTCTTTAACCTTCATCTGTTCTATTACTAGTTCGTTCACTTGCGTATCTATTTATTGGCAACTTAATATCAGATGCTACCATTAACATACGCATTTGTAGGGGATTAACAGATCTGATTTATCCATATCTAGTAAATATTCAAAGAATCTATTTCTTTCTTTATTATACATCGTCAATACTTCGCTCTTAGAATGAGACAGAACATTTTGTCTTTAATCTAGTTGAATCTGTGCTGTTAAGAATTACTATGTGGCTACTTTAACTATTTTTCGAGCTACTGCAACCATGTACGCGTTAAAATACTTTTTTCTGGAAAAATTTCGGACCAGAAAATTGAAGTCAACCTTGTTTTTAGGTTCACCTGTACCCATAGGGAAATGGACCACTATTAAACGCCTCTAGTTAGTAAACTAGATAGGTTTCGTTAACCCAAAAAAGAATATCGTACACAAAATTTATATTCTCGAGGTGATCCACAGAAGCAAATGGGACCGAAAAAAATATGTTCACCATATTATGTTTGGTGTAAAAATCGTCACGTAGAAGCCTACGATAATTTTTTTTTTATTTGTCTCCGTCAAAGTTGAAAATTTTAGACTATAATTGCTACAACCTCAATCTAGAAAACGCTGTTACCTGGAAACTTGAAACTGTGTGCAATATCAACCATCGCCTGTATTTAAATTAAATATACTTCAAACACTTATATCTGATAAATTCTGTAAGTTTTATTTTTAATTTTTGTTTTGTCATATAGCCAACTCGATAGTAATTATGTCACTCAGTGCTTTCAGTATCTCCAGTATAAAAAATTTTCCAGTTAATTAGACACACCACAGGGCGGACCTTACATTCACAGACACAACACTTAAACACCAATGCCCGCGGCCGGACTCAAACCGGCGACATTCAGCACGTGGAACTTGCGCTCTAGCCCCTAAGCTACCGAGGCCGGCCCATTCTGTAAGTTGTCAGAAAAACCGGCAAAGGTATTTTATTTTTCAGTTACTTTGACCGTTTTTATCCATTAATATTTAATATTGTTGGATTTTTTGTGGCTTTAAACCTCCTTGTGATGGATTTATTAGATTTTCCCAACTGTTTTAAACTATCCCGCACTATCGATACTCTTATTAGAGAAACCGTATACTGGCGTGGTTGTCTGACCTTTCACTGTTCTTTCCTGAATCGTTTGAAACGGTCCATTTGATTCGTTAGGCGTGCAAAACTATTCCCCACTGGTTCATTAACCGTGAAGACTAATTTCTCAGCTTCCACGTGATATGTGAGCTAAGCTCCAGAGTGCATTCTCTTTGGGACTGAGGTCTTGGGCTGTCTGGTGCGTAGGAGGTGAATGATAAAGAGAATGGGCGGGAGAAATGTGGACATTGTCTCGAGAGTCCTTACGGGCAGCGCGTTAGAATGGGAATATATGAAAATGTGATTGTTTATGTTATCTACCCTAATATAATCAGACCCGCCAGCGTGGCTTCGCGCGTTAAAGAGCTATTTTTCAATAAATACTCCAAATGTATTTATTCAGTATAAATCCCAAGTAACGTCATTTGCCAAACCTCGACAAGCCGTCTCAAATTGAAACGTGTGGATAGGGCGTTTGTCTTGGCTTGTGTAGGCTTGCTAGCACTTGTGGCTGATCCGATGGAATGTCGGCTTTTTGGCACAAATCAAAGAAAGTTTGCGGCAAGCGCTTGCGAAGCTCTCACATTCGGGAGAACGCCGGATCAAATCCCTGTCCGGGCATCCAGATTTGGATTTTCCATTGTGTCCCCAAATCACTCCAGGCGAATGCCGGGATGTTTCCTTCGAAAGAGCATGGCCGAATTCCATCTCGTTTCATGTCCCCAGTCCCACCCGCCTCTAATGACCTCGCTGTTGACGAGGCGTAAAGCCATAAGTAAAAAGAAAAAAACTTGAGAAGCGTCTGTGCGGACTTAGTATTGTTTGTGCACTGACGGCCGACAGACATGTGTTCCTTTTTTTTGTGATAGAAGTGCTGCAGGAGAAATGAATAATTGGTCCAACAAGCATATTTTGCAATTCCTTGAATGCTTCCAAGCATAATCCTGCGTTTGGGATCCGAAGAATAAAGACCATACAGATAAAAAAAAGGTAGCTGATCCATATAGTCTTCATAGTAAAGTTTTAAACAAAAATTGTCATGGATATTAAAGAAAAGAAAGAAATTCTTATGGTCTGATTTCGTAAATATTTTTTAAAAAAAAAAAAAAAAAACCAAGATTATATTCGTTCTGGCTCAGGTATAAATTTATTTATTTAAACTACATGCGTGTAGATTAAGACAATAAATTTTATAAATAGATGATTCAAAGAAACTGTATTATTTTATATATTTCTTTTTGAAATTTTTACTAATAATTATTGAAATATCTATAACTTATCTAAAAACTAACATAGTTGTAAGTATTACTAACAAAATATGGATGTACATCTGACGTAAATAATTAATAACTAATAATAATTTTCCATCAAGAGTCGAAGATATTTACGAACGAATCTGGTTGGCATACCATATTATGGAATTGTTTCTTCTGCCAGTATATACCGCCAACATTGGGTTGAACTCAGAAACGGTAAGCAAAAGACTTCAACATTTTGGAATTGATCAATTTTATTTTTATAGGTTCTTTTAGGTACATGTTATGAAGTTAAGTTAGAAGTTAGGTAGGTATACAATCAGTTAGAACTACTTATCGTATTCGTACAAAAATGTGAAGTAAACTCGTCTCTAATCTTGATGGTATTTAGCGGTTATCTTCGAGGAACATGTAGAAAATTTTGTATTGCATTATATTCATTTATATTCTGCCATGCACCGGGTGTTATCAGATTTCCATTACTATCGTATACGTACTATGTTTCGGGGAAAGTATATTTTTCTGAAGAAGTTCTCAATTTTCTGAGAAAGTTATGTAGTAGCACACGGATCGTAGTAACTTCCTTCACAGCTTCAAGATCTAAATTAATACACAGACGGAAAAAAAATCCCAACACCAAGAAAAAATTATTGTAGAGTAATGAAATTTGGACAATGCATTTGTCAAGTTAACATGTTTAATTGATTAAATTTTCAAGATCACAGGTTAATTTAAGCTCAAGAAAATGCATTTCAAATGTGAAATACTGTTAAATTAATAGCCGGTGTAACCTCCAGAATTTTGAATGCAAGCCTGCAAACGTGAATGCATTGTGTCATACAGGTTTCGAATGTCACTTTGTGGTATGGAGTTCCATGCTTGTTGTACTTGTGCTGTCAATACTGGGACGGTCAGTGCTGGCTGTGGATGATGCTGGAGTTGTCGTCCAATGATATCCCATACGTGTTCAATTGGAGACAGATCTGGTGATCTCGCAGGCCAAGGTAACATGTCGACACTCTGTAGAGCACGTTGCGAGACAACAGCGGTATGAGGGCGAGCGTTATCCTGTTGAAAAACTCCCCCTTGAATGCTGTTCATGAATGGCAGCACTACAGGTTGAATTACCAGACTGACGTACAAATTTGCAGTCAGTGTGTTTGGTATAACCACAAAAGTGCTCCTGCTGTCATAGGAAATTGCTCCCCAGACCATGACTCCAGGTGTAGGTCCAGTGTGTCTAGGCCGCAGACAGTTTGGTTGCAGGCGTTCCCCTGGCCTCCTTCTGACCAACACTCGGCCATCACTGGCACCAAGGCAGAACCTACTTTCATCAGAAAACACAACAGATCTCCACTCCGTCCTCCAATGAGCTCTGGCTTGACACCACTGGAGTCGCAAACGGCGATGGCTTGTAGTCAGTGGAATGCACGCTACAGGGCGCCTGGCTCGGAGCTGTCCTTGAAGTAACCGATTTCTAACAGTTCGTTGTGTCACTGTGGTACCAACTGCAGCTCGAATTTCTGTAGTGCTGCCATTCATGAACAGCATTCAAGGGGGAGTTTTTCAACAGGATAACGCTCGCCCTCATACCGCTGTTGTCTCGCAACGTGCTCTACAGAGTGTCGACATGTTACCTTGGCCTGCGAGATCACCAGATCTGTCTCCAATTGAACACGTATGGGATATCATTGGACGACAACTCCAGCATCATCCACAGCCAGCACTGACCGTCCCAGTATTGACAGCACAAGTACAACAAGCATGGAACTCCATACCACAAAGTGACATTCGAAACCTGTATGACACAATGCATTCACGTTTGCAGGCTTGCATTCAAAATTCTGGAGGTTACACCGGCTATTAATTTAACAGTATTTCACATTTGAAATGCATTTTCTTGAGCTTAAATTAACCTGTGATCTTGAAAATTTAATCAATTAAACATGTTAACTTGACAAATGCATTGTCCAAATTTCATTACTCTACAATAATTTTTTCTTGGTGTTGGGATTTTTTTTTCCGTCTGTGTAGTTATTCGAAAAATTCTAAATACTGAAGTTATGATGTGAAATGTATTCTCCACTGCAACCAGAGACCTAGATATTGATTAAATATCCTTTTTCGCTGTCAGATCTCATTATTTCCTGGTTAAGGCGTCATAACATGCGTACTGAGTGCAACAGCACCATCTGCTAAAGACGCGTATGGTACCGTACGTTTACGTTATTATTCGATCAGGGAAGTGGGCATGGCTTGGGAAAGTTGAATTCGTTTCTGCAGATTCTTTGCCATGATAGTGAATTTTTTAAAATACCACCATCGCTAACCCTCCCCTGACATCTTATGTCAACAAATGTATATTCGTTATTGATATCGACTAATACCAAAAGAACTGCACTGATATTTATTTTGTACTTGTAATATTCAGTTCCGCTATGAGGTGGGCTCTCGATAACTATATCTTTGCGGTCCATTGACCCCACACAATGTGGGAATTTACTTCTGTATCCTCTTCTATTAAATCAATTTCCGCCGTAAAGGGAATCTGAAATTATTGAGTACTAGCCTCGTACCCGCGACTTCGTACGCTTCGATTAAGAATTTTTTTGCCTGAATCAAATATAAAAGGTTGTTGGTAACGAAGGATTGGTCCCAAACAATATCGAGTCGGCATAATATGACAGGAAAGCTATCACTATATCATTCTACCGTCGAACCTGCCTCTTGAAGAGAATCAATTTCCAACATATTTCTGTCACTATTAGATAAGATTTCAAAATTTCGTGACTACAACAGTTAATCATACTGGAAAAAATATCCTGTGCCCTTCATACAGCTTTCCTTATAAAATTCCATCACAGCGATATAGCCATATAGTCGTCAAAACGTAACAAAAAGACAGAGACTTACTTCCGTATTTATATTAGTATTACTGTGGTTCACACTCACACACTGACTGCGAACAACACCTGAGGGATCATTATAACGTAAATAAGTGTACACCTACAACATTGCAAGACTACCTACGATTTGCCTCGCATTGCACCCCTAACTTTCTAATATCTGCAGTTTAACATTCAATCCGAATAACCTACGGCCCAGGCCTGACTCTTACGATGAAAAATAATTTTTAAAAATCTCAGCCTCCACGGAGATTTGAACCGGAGACCACGACGTTCGTAAGCAAGCGCTTTAGCCACTGAGCTGCCAGCCCACTTCACGCAAAAACGGTACGGAGATGTCCACATCCAACGTGTCTGTCTATCGCCGTATTTCGATGTTATGAGACAACATGTGTTATTTATACAGATAATTTTTCAACCAAATGTAGACAGTATTTTTCTCCTTGTTTCAAAGGATAAGTGTGCAAAGTTTCATCGAGATAGGATGAAAACTGTTGATTTGTATGAAGAACAAACAAAGTCCAGTGCCCTCCCTACAGATTTTCTCGTCAAATTCCGTCAATATCGGTATAGGCATTTAATTGTCAAAACGTAACATAAGACAGAGACTTACTTCCGCATTTATAGTATTCCTACTGCAAATTACACACACACTGACTACGAATCACCCCTGACGGATCAATATAACGTAAAAAATTGTACATCTACTGTATTGCAAGACTACCTACAAATTGCCTCAGGTTGCACCCCTACCTTTGTGATATCTACAGTTTATAATTCAATCCGAATAACCGACGTCCCAACCGTGACTCTTACGATCAAAAACAATTTTTAAAAATCTTAGCCTCCACGGAGATTTGAACCGGAGACTACGACGTTCGTAAGCAAGCGCTTTAGCCATTGAGCTGGCAGTCCACGACACCGAATCACCGTACGGATATGTCCATATCCAACGTGTCTGTCTATCGCCGTATTTCGAAGTTATGAGACAAAATGTGATATTTATACAGCTAAATTTTCAACCAAATGTGGACAGTATTTTTCTCCTTGTTTCAAAGGATAAGTGTGCAAAGTTACATCGAGATCGGATGAAAACTGTGGATTTGTATGAAGAACAAACAAACAAACAAACCAACAAACAAACATTCATCTTTATATATAAAGATTATGTTAAAATAATAATTAAAATTTGAAGTTATTTTTTCGCGCCGCTTTGTTTATAATCAAATCAAATTCTTGAAGCAATCGAGATCATCAGAAACCGCTGTCGAAGAAACGGTGGATAAAGCCGAGTTTGGCGAGCTCCTCGAATCCTACACCTGCGGTTTCTTTACCATCTACAAAGGAATGTACGGAAAAATCTCGTTGTCGTACTGCATCAGATGTAGCTGAACAGCAAATGGCCACAGCGTTTAGCCAATCAACGAATGTACTTAGTCAACGCCAGTCAGAAACTTCAGGTCCAAATAAGGGAGAAGATGATTGTGGTCTGTACGTTAACCTTTCAGCCAAAAAGATGCGAGAACTTCCCAAAGACGACAGAAAGTTAATGATGTATGTAACAGATGGCTTATTTATAAAAAAAAAAAAAAAAAAAGAATTAAACAGACGTCATTTTCGGGTGAAATACCATTCCCTCAGTGTTCATTTCAATATTCAACACCATCAGCGTCAAGTGGAAATATAGTAGTACCAAACCAACCTCCACTCGTTCAAACGTTTTTTCTGAAACTTCTTCCACACCAAACCATGATTTGTTGACCACGAATCCCATCTCGAATAGAAAGAACCTGCACTCCATTATCATCATGACCTCCTCAGAACAGGGATGACAACATAATTTTTTCTCAACCGAATCTAACTCATCGAATCCAACCATAAAAGTAATATCTGATGAAATAATCGTGCTTCCAAGGTAAAACATAATTAACGCAGCATTCCAGAAGGCAAACGAAGATTTCGAGCAGTATGATGCAATTTCATAAATAATAATAATTGTTCGGAACACTAATTAATATTTTTGTACAACTAAAATATTTAAAAAAAATACCAAACATGTTTTAAATTCCCATTATTTCATATTTTAGAACATTATTAATAGTTCTGCAGACTTGACGAATAATTTTTGATATGGTCTGGAAGGATACTTTAAACAAATAGTGTAGACTTTTGTAACCGTCACCAAGAGCTAAAACGATATTTATCTGGTTATTATATCTTCTCTGAAGTCTGTATCTTCTTTAAGAATAATAGGTGAAGTTTCATTCAGCAAACATTCAAAATCAGCATATCTCATGCGGCAGAAGTTATCAAACTGTCCAGAAGCTTATTAAATTTTTCTTCCATAAAATCCCTGCAATCAACAATAACTGATACAGACATTATAATACCGTTAAAACAATAATTTCATATACTTATATTGAATGAAATACTTATATGAAATTACATAGTAATCATGAAATTATAATATAATAATTACCTGGTAGGTTTCTGTGGATTTTTACATCCACTATATTCTTTGCCGTCTTTCTAATTTTTATTTTTATAACAAAAATAAGTTAGGCCAAACGTTATTGGTGATACAACTTCGACGTCAGTCTTGCTTGCTTTTCCAAAACATACAAACGCACTTGCAATTATGTGGATCTACATCTACATCTACATATATACTCTGCAATTCACAAAATTGTGGGTGGCAGAGGGTGCTCAGCACCAAAGCTAATCTCTTTGCTGTGCATTCCAATCCATAATGGTACGAGGGAAAAAAGAATTCATATAAGAATCAGTCCGGCACCTTATTTCTCTAATTTTATCTTTCCTGTCCTTTCGACTCAAATAGGTTGGTGGAAGAAGTATTTCACTACACTCAAAAGTGAAAGTGGGAGTACGCATGTTTTCCAATAGGTTTAAACGAAACGTGCGTCGTCTATCTACCAGAGACTCCCAACCTAATCTACTAATCAGTTCTGTGACGCTTTCATAAGGACTGTAGCAAGCGGTCACGAATCGAGCTGCTCTTCTCCGTACTTTCTCTATACTTTCGATCAATCCCTTACGAAACGGGTCCCAAATGGCACAACAATAATCCAAATGTGGACGCACAAGAGATTTGTACGCTATCTCCTTTGTTTGTTCATTACAATTTTTCAAGATTCGACCTATGAATCGCAGCCTAGAATTAGCTGTACCTACTAATATATTAATGTGAATGTCCCATTTCATGTTCCTTTGTACTGTTACTCCCAAATATTTCATAGAATCAACCATATCAATAACTGAACTGTTTACCACGTATTTCTGAACAATCGGATTCTTTTTGTTAGTTATGCTCATTGTCTTGCACTATACACAATTTAGAGTAAGTTGCCACTCAGCGCACCAAGCCAAAATAACATCCAGATCGCGCTGAATTTCTAAGCAATCGGCCAAATTTCTTACATCCCTATAAATAACCGCATCATCAGCAAACAATCTAAAAAGGCTTTTCACTTTGTCTCCGAGATCGTTTATAAAAATTAAGAAAAGAAGTGGTCCTATTACACTTCCTTGAGGTACACCCGATGTAACATCTAGATTAGAAGAACTTTCTCCTTCAACGACAACATACTGCGAACGACCAGTTAGAAAATCCTTTATCCATTCACAAAGCTGATCCGATATACCGTACGCTCAAAGCTTCGCTAAAAGGCGGTTGTGTGGCACAGAGTCAAAGGCTTTGTGGAAATCTAAAAAAAAATTGCATCTACTTGTGAACCTGTATCGATGTTTGGCTTCCCAAAATTAACAAAGCGTCTGTAGGACCTTGGAGTTTGCGGCAAGTGCCAAGCGTGTGGACTCGGGTTTAGATGAGTCTCTATGCAAGTTCATTTTTCTTCTACGATAAATTCACCCTAAGTTGCAACTCCATTCTCTGAATAAATCTGCTGAAGATAGGTATAATTCAGGAAACGATGAAGAGCAGGGAGCCTGGTATACTGAGCTGCATTTCGTCGATTTTCACCACACACCATTATCAACTCTTTGTGGTTTCATGCGCTGTACCTTCTCTACTACAGCTCTCCGAGCGTGGTGGGTGAACGGTTAACGTTCTGGCCTCGCATTCCGGAGGACGCGGGTTCGAATCCCTTTCCAGATTTGGGTTTTCCATGTTTTCCCCTAATCACTCCAGGTGAATGCCGGGATGGTTCCTTCAAAAAGGCCATGGCAGAATTCCTTCCTGTTCCTTGTCCCCAGTCCCATCTTGCTGCAAATGACCTTAGCCGTCTACGAGGTGTAAAGCAATAAGTAAAAAAAATAAAAAATACTACAGCGCAACCCGAATGAAGTTATTGTAACTTAAATGCGCTAGAATCCAAAGTGTAACCATATCGTTACACTTAGTAAATGTTTTTGTAAGAACATCAATTACTTTCATGATGAAAATACACGTTGAGTTTGTTGCTACTGATCATGGCAGTGATGCACAAGATCTGGTGATTTGTCCCAACCACATTCTAGTTTGTTCTTCTCCAAGTCATAGAAATTTTCTGCCAATCGTAGGGAATATGGGGGGAGGCTTTACGTCTCATAGACGTCGAGATCAATAGATACGCAGAGAATCGTGGTGGAGGGATTGCAAAGAACGGTAAGGAATTCAGCCACGAAATTTTGAAGAAAATGTCCTGCCTATCACGTGGAATGAAATTTGAAACCATGGAAAACAGAGATCTAAATGGCCGAGCGTGATAGGTTAGTGGTAACGCTCTGGCCTTGCATTCGGGAGGATGCGGGTTCGAATACCAATCCGACCATCAATATTTCGACTTCCCATGGTTTCCCAAAATCACTCGAGGTGAAAGTCGAGATTGATCCTCCAAAAGGCGATGGCCAAATTCCTTCTTGTCCCTTGCCTTCAGTGTTTCCTCGACTCTATTTACCTAGACGTCGACGAGGCATAAAGCCATATGCAAAAAAACTAAAAGAAGAACAGAAAGGGATGTAAATCCACGTCCTTCATAACGCCAGGCCCCAGGCTTAACCACTCACTTACCAGGCTCGGTAAACAGTTTACGAATATAACTTGCATGTATGTGTTCTGTAGGTTAATTATCATCTAGAGGAATATTTTTTGATCATTGCAATAAAGCGTAATCTGAGTACCCAGGAGGCGGATGTTCTGCTAAGTTAGACACCCAGCTCTTTTATGTCTGTAGTTTTAATTTTTAGCCTCAGGCGCTTGCATTTTCGAACGCTCTCCACTTATTGACCGCTGGCATCGTATAACAAAATAATTGTATTAATCAATGAAAAATCATGTACTGATCAATTGAAATAGATTTACAGTGAGTTTATATTTAAAACAATGAAAGGACAACCTTTCTAAACACAAAACGGTTGCAGAAATTAAGCTTAAATTTCCTAAAATTTTATCAATACAAAAGTTCTCAAGGTTACCTGTAAAATTCTCCAGCGAAAGTTGAAATGTACTAGTATACAATGCACAAGAAGCTTTGCTACATTTATGGTATCATTTAGTGCGCGATGTTTAAAATAATTGCAGGGGACGTGTTGGAGCATTTAAACGCTGAAGTTAATAGCGTCGCGAGCTCTCCAGTGTTTCTGCTAAATTAAATAGTTAAATAACAGCAGCAGCTGTATGATGTACATTAATGACTAGTAACGGAAGTAAGAATGTAATTCAGCTGTTACGCAAGGCGAAGGAACATTTAGCAGCACACTATCTTAGTATTTATTTTGTCAATCAGTTTAACAGAAATGCTAAATTATTCATATACAGAAAGAGTCTTTAATTGATTTGTTGGCTGATGTCAGCTCTATGCTTCGACATTTTTTCAAACTACAGAGTAACCGTATTAGATAAAGAGTAAGGAACAAACTTAACACATTCGTTTTCGACTGGCCGCCAGTTCAAACCCGATCTACATCTACATCCATACTCTGCAAATCACAAACATTGTAGGTGGCAGAGGGTGCTAAGCACCAAATCCTAAACCCATGCATTCTAATCCCGAATAGCACGAGGAAAGAAGGAATACATAAAAGAATCAGTACGGAATCTTATTTCTCGAATCTTATCACTCTGGTCATTGCGACCTAAATAGGTTGGCGGAAGAAGTATTTCCTTGCACTCGTAATTTAAAGATTTTCGTATTCTCCAATAAATTCAGACGCAAACTACGTCGTCTGTCTTTCAAAATATCCCAGTCCAATCTATGTATCAATTCTGTGACGCTTTCATAGGGGCTGTGACAACAAGTCACGAATCTAGCGGCTCTCCTCTGCACCCTCTCCACTGAGTCGATCAGGACCTTGTGATACGGATCCCAAACTCCACAACAGTAATCCAGATGCGGACGCGCTAGTGTTTTATACGCTATCTCCTTTGTATGAGCATTACAGTTCCTCAAAATACGACCTATGAATCGCAATTTAGAATTAGCCTTGCCTACGACGGAAGTTATGTGCAAGTCCCATTTCGTGTTGCATTGTACTAACACCCCCAGGTACTCAGTCAACTTGGGTTTAATTATGTAATTTGTGTCGTAATTACTGCCAATAAACTATTAATCAATTTGAAACTATCCATTGTGAATCAATATTTAGTTATGAATAAATTGAAATATTAACTGTTTGCTAACTGAATTGAAGTTTTCATAACATTGCTTAAATCGCCTTCCAGTTGCCAAACTAAATAATTGGTATGACGGTTAGAAATGAATTATACTACTTTTTATCATTTGTTATTAAGTGATTTTGGGCAAGCATGCAAAATCGAAACAATAAAGGCCGAACCGGGATCAATACCACGTTCCCACGAATGCTACGTGCAAGACGCTTACCCCACTCTTCGGTTACCACTTCAGCCATTGAGAATATTCATAATTGTTCTTACGAAACTACTGACATGTATTTGAGTTTTGTCCAAAGAATAACTCACCCTCCGTTCAACATCATACCTGACATGAAGTAAAATGCTGTTTGTTTTGCTTCTATCGGCAGGAGGAGAGCAAGGGTAAAGGGTACACAACCGTATAACATAAATAAAGGCAATTGAGAAAGAACAAAATAAACATTGACGAAACTCTTTCTCCAGCTTTGTAAATGAATTTTTCATATAAAACTGGAGACAAATCTAATATATAAAAATGAACGATCGTTCGTTTGTTTGTTTGTCGGTTTTGTGGTTTGTTGGTTTATTCGTCTTCTATGCGTTCCTACATCATTCATCCGATTACGATGAAACTTTTGTGAGCTGTTATGTGCCCGTCTGCGAAGGTTTCTGACCAAAAAAATTCCAAATGAACACAACACCTCTCCCCCAATACACCACTATTTTTTTTTCCAAATATTCGATAGCCGGCCTCGGTAGCGCAGGGGCTAGAGTGCTAGCTCCGCGTGCCGAAGGTCGCCGGTTCGAATCCGGCCGCGGGCATGGATGTTAAGTGTTGTGTGTCTGTGTGAATGTCCTGTCCGTCCTGTGGTGTCCATACTTACAAGATACTGAATATAAACACTGCATGATGACTTATTCACATTGAGCTGGCTGTATGGCCTCAGCAACCGAAAGCCATTAATTAAAAAAAAAAAAAAAAAAAAAAATATTCGATACACGAACCCACAGTTTTTATCCGACATCAATGGAACTTCACACACATAAACTTCAAACACACAGAAAAAGACTGTCTAATTATGTTTGAAAAAAACCCACACCTTTTCACCTTTACCTCCATCCCCTAAATTTTTAACAAGGTTCTTCACACAAACACATTGTTTTTATCCTAATTAGATGGAACTCTGTATACGTATACTTTGAAACAAATAGAATAATACTGTCTGCATTTTGGTTGACAAATCCTAACCCCTTTCCTTTACCCACCCTTGTTCCTACAAATCCATAGTTTTTACCCAATTTCGATAGAACTTAGATCACATGTATTTTAAGACAGAGGGGTGTGCTAGCTCAGTGATTAAGGCTCTGACTTCCATAAGTCTTGGTCTACAGTCCTAGGTTCAAATCCCAGTGGCTACAGGAAATTTTATGAGCTGGATTTTAACATACGTGTAACGCCGGACGTTCAGTGGTTAAGATTCCATGTAATACATAATAAAAAAGAGCGGTCTGGAAGCTCACTGGTTAACTGGCTTACTTTCGAAAGTACCTAGGTTTAGATCACAGTGGAAGATGAAACTTTTAGGCGTGGTATTTAAATACATGAGGTAAGCCAGATACGTGGCTTGGATTCCACGTTGTACTGTAGATCCCAAAGGAAAGATCTTGCCTTCCTACATGTGACGCAATAGTAAACCTTCCGAATAATTCATCCAACCTTCGTGATGTGGAAAAAGTTATATTTTTTTTAACAAACACAAAAATGTTGCTTACATTTCGTTTGCAAAAAGAAACTACTTTTCTCCTTACCCCACTCCCTACCTTAATTTTTGCCAACGTTGTTGATACAAACCCACAGTTTTTAACCAAACTTTGATTGTACTTACCACACGTATGCTTCAAAATAAAATGATCTGTAGCTGAATAGTTAACGCGATTACTTACGAAATTTTCTGTCTTAGGCCACGGTTTCAAATCCAGAGGGAAGCAGGAATATTTAGGAGATGCATTTGATAATCTGAGTGACACCCCACGTTCCGTGGTTCAGATTCCACTATAAACTGGAGGTCCCAGAGGAAAGGAACTGAGCGTCCTGCCTGTGACACAATGGGTTAGAACACCTCCTTCGAAAGGATTCAATCAACCGTCGGGTTGTGGACTAAGTTAGTTTCTTTACTTTAAAGCAAAGATAAAAATACAGTCTACATTTGGTTTACAAAAAGCTAATCCCTCTCCTCCTTAACGCCAACCCACAATTTTTTCCCACGTTGTTCAAACTAACCCAAAGTTTCTATATGGGTTTGATAGTATTTAGCAGCGGTCTGGTAGCTAAGTGGTTAATGCTCTTACATTCAAAAGTTTATTGGTCCGGTCCCAGTTTCAAATTCCATGGGAAACAGAAATTTTTGAGTTGTACATGGTCAATGGCTTGGTATTCCCCTTCGGATTGTGGACTAAGTTACTTTTTTTACTTTAAAACAAAGAGCAAAATACTGTCTACAATACCAACCCCCCTTCTCCTTTAGCCCCTTAATTTTTTCAAATTACCAAGAGAAATTATAAATAATGTGCCAAGAATTTAAGAAACAATTTAAAGATGAAATTTGTACACGGCAAATGTAGGTGGGTGCTGGAAGGGGGGAGACGGGCGTGTATGGAAGTTGCCCCCGGAACGTGTGTTCCATTACAATTAAATTATATTAAATGTTCTTGGTACAAAACCACTGTTTGTATGCGATGGAACTTTTCACAGGTTTACTTTAAAGCGATCAGAGAAATATATCCTCTATTTGGTTTACTAAAACCCACCACTCCCCCCTATGAAAAATTTGCACTTGAAACTGTTAAGTCTTTTGCAAATATCTCAAAAGTGGTAGAGAAAATAACATAAGTGGATACGGATATGAGTGATATTCTGAGAACCCATAACATTTCCTGTCAAACGGCTTTGAACTGATTCCAACTGAACAGTTACTGACCAAGAAATTCGAACTTGAAATTTAAAAATCTACAGTTTTTATCCGATCCTGAAGGAACTTCGTGTACAGATGTTTTAAAATAAATGAAAATTGAGGTTTACATTTAGTTTACAAAACTTCATTCACTCTTTCACATCTCCCCTCTTAATACTAATCTATACAAGCAACTTTTCCGTTTTTTGTATCCGTAGGGAAATCTGCCAAAGTGGATGCTGATGGTTTTTTTTTTTTTTTGTTACAATACGATCAAAAGGATTAGAACTTTCATATCCAGCAGCCGAGAAACCCTGTGTCATTTTTTAAAAAAGTAAATAAAAAACTAACTTAGTCCACAACCCGAAGGTTGGTTAGATCCTACCCTATGGGGTATACTAAGCAATTGATCGTATACAACTCATAAAAATTCCTGCTTCCACAAGAATTTGAATCAGACCAAAAAACGTTTGAAATAAAGAGCTTTAACCACTGAGCTACCGCACCGCTCTGTTTTTAAACATAGGTGTGCTAAATAATATCAAAACCGAATAAAAACCATTGGTCCCAAATCACTAGAATACATTTTTGCAACATTAATTTTAATCAAAAAAATCATTGTCTTTCCTTTATCTTGATAATGTAAATGTATATGTGTACCCACTTAAGAAAGAAAAAGAGGCATTGTAACGAATGCCAGCCATAGCTAGTCGTAATATAAATTGAAGTTTACTTTAAATTTTGTGCATAGTAGTTTGGTAGATTTGTGATGAGGTGTCTGAATGGGGGTCGAAAAAAACAGGTTTCGAATACCGGTCTTTGTTGGGATATTCAAAGGCTCTTAACCAGTCCTCCAATCCTGGTAAATCTTGCACTGTTTATGAATAGTACACAAGAATGCTTCAGTGATTCGGATTCTACGTTTTAGAATAAGTCCTGTCATCCCGTATAATAACTGATTATGTTACCGGGCTAAGACAAAGGCAGATTGTACAGTACATTCTGTAGATACTCTTTCACCCTATCATTCTCACGAATTTATTATTGTGTTATAAGATACTCATTTTTGTTTTCTTTTTAGAAATTATGTTCTATTCTGTATCAGACATTAACTGCGACGAGTAAAGTATAAGCGAGATTATTATAGAATCATAAGCACCTATTTAATTTCGATGGAGAAGATGCTCCAGTGGAAATTTCTCCACATCTGTTAAAGCATTGCACAATTTGTCACATCTTTTAATGTTTGAGGTAATTTGTTCAGTGTATCATTCGACGATTCATTCCAATTTCTGACACCCTTACCTATAAATGAAAAATTTTGCGCTGCGTTATGGGTGAAATCAAGTCAGGTAGTGTCTTATCTTCGAGGTAATACTTCTAATCCTTCACTAAATATCCATTCACACCCCATATGTAACGAATGCCTTATAGAATCACATCAATCTCTTCATTAAGACCTTGAGTGGTGAGTGAGTGGTAACGCTCTGGCTTCGCATTAATAGAACGCGGGTGTAAATCCCCGTCCGGGTATCCCACTCCAGGCGAATGCCGGTAAGCTTCCTTTAAAATGCCCTGGCCAAATTCCTTCCCATTTCTTACCCCCCATTCTTTCTCGTCTCTAATGATCTCGACGTCAACGAGGGGTGTAAAGCTATAAGCAAAAAAACACTTCTTTAAGGTTCATTTTCCCAAATGTCTTGCAATCCAGCTCGTTTATTGTCATCAGTCCTTGTCTTCTTCTTCTTTCTTGCAATTATTCCGTTATTGCGGCCTAAACCAGTATCGCCATGAGCTACGGTGTGATACACGGTCCCTGTGGCTCACTGAAAGCGAAGTCATTTTGCACAAAGGGTGCCCAGAATAATACAATGCCGCTCGCAAGATGAAATCAGAATAAACATTTTATGTGAGAGAAGTAACTTACGTTTTAATGGGTACCAGTAGGAGGGGTACCTGTTTTCTGGGAACAGCCAATCAGCGTCCAGGGATTGCATGACGTCACGAAGTGAGCAGCCAATCAGCGTTCAAGGTCGTATGACGTCACACGTTAGTTCCTCGACCTGTCGCACAGATGGCGGTAGCTGTCGGGCTTTGACGTCACACGTTAGTTCCCCGATCTGCGGATAGATGGCGCTGCACCGTTAGTTCCCCGATCTGCGGATAGATGGCACCATCTCCCAAGGCTTAATTTCTAGTTCATTTGGTGGCGGCTAGATGGCGTTCGGTGGCATTATTTCCGGCGCGCTTTGCGAAATGTGTACACTGTTATCTCTGTTTACTAAGCGTGACGAAATATGTATTCCTAGCGTCCTGTTAAGCAAGCACTGGACATCTTGGCTACTATCGACACACAGTAAAATATTTTGTATCGTGAAAAATACTTAAGCGATTTTTTTTACGTGAACAGACATCGGTAGCGTAGGGGTTAGAGTGCCGAAGGTCGCCGGTTCGAGTCCGGCCCGCGTTGCGACAGGTGTGAACTTGCTCATCCGAGACATCGCGCGTTCGCCTTGTATAACTGTCGCTAGAGGTCAGCACACGGCAGAAGACATTTGCCGCTAGATGGAGCGGGTGTACCAATATGCGTGAAATATTTCGGGAGTCCGACAGGTTACGAAATGGCTCCATTACAGAGCGATACAGCTAGGCCATCCACCATTGTGAAAGCATAGCTGGCGGACAAAGAAATTAGGGCGTCCAATACTAATTGCAGAGTCTCAGGCTTCATGTGTCCTGCTATCGAAACCGTTCCAGCAGGATACATAGAAATTCACTGCGGTTCAAGAAGAAATTATTACGAGATGAGAATAATTATTATATGTCAGTTTTCGTAGAACAAATATAAGAATCTTTTATGGTAGCCTAATCCCTCGTGTTTTAAAAACGAAAATCGAAAATTTAGTTTTTCATTCTGGGCGAACAGAAAACTGCTTGAGTCTTTGTATTTAATTAAAAAA